>WEIV01015993.1:458545-512997 GCA_013390005.1 Calyptomena viridis | reverse complement strand
GGAGCGGGGCAGGATGTGGCCCCCGAGTGCTCCCCCGCACCGCCCCGGGCCCGCTGGCCGCCCCGCAACAAGGCTGGAGGTGTCCGCCCGCCCCTGGGGAGGGGTGGGTGGTGACTCCATCCTTTGCGGGCCACGCTGTGTTTCTGGGGTTCGCTCCGGCACCTCGTCTAGAGGCTGTGCTCCTCCGCCCCGTCCCGCCGGTAGATGTCGAAGACTTCCCGGCGGGGGTTCGGTAGCAGAGGATGAGGGCGGGCGGTTTTCTGCTCCGAGCGAGAGCTCCGGTCCTTCTTTGGCATAAACGCCATCCTTACGGGGTATAGGGGTCTCAGTCTGCCCCCCAGCCCGCCTGACTTTCTCAAACGGCTCACGGCCCTGCCGAGGATGCAGCGACACTCGCAGCCTGCGCGTTCCGGCGTGCCCGGGGCTCAACGCGGTTTTGCCCGGCTGAACCCTCCGGCCTCCCACCGTCCCGTCGGGGCCGCCGGGCCCCGGGCTGCCCCGCTTCCAGGTGCTCTGCTGTTCCCTGGGGGGAGCAGCTGTCCCTGCAGTCCTCCAGCCGAGCTGTTCTGGCCTTGCGACGGGAACAAAAGCTCCTTCCCCTCTGTTGCCTGTCGGCGCGACCCCTGGAAAAGACTTCAGAGGGGAAGTTCTTAGCCCCAGCTGACCGCTTATCCCGGGTGATTCGGCTGATTTAGCTCTTCTCCGCGAAGGAGAGGAAATAATTTCATCGTTACCGGGTTTTTCCCCCGGGGCGTTCAGGGGAGTTATTGCACCTTTGCGCAAAGTGTTTCCTCCCCGGAGAAACGAGGAAAAAAAATCCATGGCGAGCCTCCTCCGCTGCTTGCTCCATGCCCGGGCGGACAGAGCTTTGCCGCCCGGAGGCCTCTGCCGACTGGATCGGGCCCTGCTCGGCCCCGGGAGCCCTCCGGTAACGCAGCCCAGCGCGGCCCGCCGGTGCGGTCCCGACGCCCAGGGGAGCCCGTCCAACCATGGCTCCGCAGGGACTAGCGCTGCGGGAAGGGTGGGAAATTTCAGCTCCAAAATAAACTGGTGCAGGAATGCCAGCTATTTCCCTCGAAATAATGCAATGCAACTGGCTGGAGATGTATTTATTTGCTCGCGAAAGCGGCCGTTTATGGCTCTCAGGATATCCCTGTGCCCGCGCAGCAAAAGAAGAAAACAAAAATAAAACAATAACAACAAATAATCCCTAAACAAACAAATAAAAAAAGAAAGAAAAAAATCAAGAATAAAAGAGGTTTTAAAAAAAGGAAAAAAGCGGAAAAATTTATTTTTAAAAGGATGAAAAAGCTACAGAAAGAGAAAATAACCCGAGGAGGCTCTAGCCCCGCGGCGGCACGAGTAGAATTGTCCCCGCGGAAAAGCAGCCCAAACCCCTTCGTGGCTGTGGCTGAGCCACTGCTGGAGCTTCCTTCGTTTCGTTTCTGTTGTTAAAAGCGAGATGAAGCTGTGGGGACGCTTTAAAATTTCAAGGTGTTACTTAAGTGTGATTTATTCAATTTTTTTTTAATGCGTGCGAACTGCCCGCTCCTATCGCTCTTGGTGTTCAAATAAATGTGAAAACATTGAAAGAAACGAGGCCCTGCTAAATCCGAAGGGATTTACCCAGTGAACGTGTTCACGCCGGAGGAAACCACCGTGCGCGAAAATCTGCCCGTGGACCTGTGGCATGTCTGTGGTCAGACCCGTCAAGTTGTTGGGGTTTGTTGTTTATTTTTTTAGCAGTTTTTCAATTCGTTTTCTCCTCCGGGGGTGTCCGGCTGTCCCCCCACCGAGCAGCGGAGATCCGAAGCCACGGTGAGGGGCGGCGGGTCCCACGATCGGCTCCTTCCGCCTCCGCTCAGGGCAGAGCCCACGGGTGTGGACCAGCACTGCGGGCAGGTGCTCTGACACCGGGGGGTTTCAGCATCACCCACCGCAGCTGCTGTCGGACTGGCCTCATGTTCCAGTCTCCGCTGAGCACCGGCTCGGGCAGGTGTCACCCACGCGTGAGGACTGCGAGTGGCTGTCCATGGGGTGGGCGGCCCCGTGGTTTGGGGTGTTTGTAGAATTTTGGGCTGCCCTGGGTAACCGGGGGCCAGGCGGGGGTTCCGGAGGTCCTCCTGTGATGAAGACCAGGATGGGCGATGCTTTAGATGAAGTGGGAGGGAAAGTGCCAGCGTGGCAGCGGTGGCAGCGGCGGTGCCCCGTCCGCAGCCCTCACACTGTGTCCGAGGAAGTCACACCAGAGTGCGGGACACGGGGAGCCCAGGCTGTGCAGAGACCCTCATGCAGGGACAAGCGCCCCTCCCTGGCGCTCCCTGCCCCACTAAGGACATCCCCGACGTGGCGGCCGGACACCCTTGGCCAGCTCACGGAGAGAATTAGATACAAAAATCGTAACAGAGCATCGGTACCGGTAATGTTCGGAAACCCCAATCCTCTCTTCCATCCCCCTTCGGAGTGGGGACAGGCGGGAAGGCCTCCCGGGAGATCCCGATGTCATCCCGACGGTACCCGCCGGGTTCTTTGACACCGGTGCACATCCCTTGCAGGGCTCATGGTCCGTTTGACCGGCCGAGTCGGACTCAGATGTGCTCTCCTAGAGGTATACGACCACTTATTTTGAAGGGGCTAGGAAGACACCTCTTCCTAATGGCTCCCCGCGCCCTCACACCCCACCGTCCAGGCAGAGCTTGGCTCCGGCTGCATCCCAGAGGGGTCGATGCGGCTCGACATGGCCCCTCGGGAGCCTTGACCCCTCCAGGTGAGGCTCCCCCGGGCCGGGACAGACTGCCCGGCGCCCCGGCCCCTTGGCCCTAATCCTGCTTCGCCTGATTTGTGAGTCCTGCGCGGGGGTGGACGCGTGGGAGCGTCCTGCGCGGTCCCCGAGGGGGCTTTCAGCTCCCCCTCCCTCAAAGGAAAAACCAGGAAAAAAAAAATGTAAGTGGAGAGAGAAGGGCAGAAACGTTCTCGCTCCTGCTGCATCGGGCAGGGAAGTAAGGCACACCCCGATCAGGGAACCGCCGATTATCGTTCCCCTTCGATGCAACGGGAGATGACAATTAGATACGTCTCCTTTCCTTCCTCTGCCTCTCCCGGGCTGCAGCATCCTCCCCCGTGGCTCAAAGGCGTCTCGCAGCTCCCTGCCCTCGGAGGTGCCGTAGAGGGCGAGCTCCGACGTTAGAATCGAGCCCAACCCGGAGCCCCGCGGCCGGGCTCTGCCGTGGGCCGCCTGCCCAGCACACGGCACGGGGCCCCCTTCGATCCCCCTGTCTCAAGGCACCCGATGCAAAGGGAAACCCTTCGCGTGTTTCGTCCCCTCAGCCCCGGCGAGCGGCATCGAGCTGCTCTCTGGCTCTGCCTGCAGCTCCCACACGAAGGACGAATTGCCCGGGGGCACAAAAAGTTTCCGGGGGCTTCTCCCCCTGCCCGGTGGGCTGTGGATGGGGAGATGGACGGGAGGGGAGCAGTTTCCGTATCTCCTGGTCTGCATCCACTTGTCTGCACTGCCCGGTCCACATCCCCCAGTCCACATCCTTCAGTCCGCGTCCCTCCATCCTCCCTCCAGCCCCTTCCTACCCAGTCTCCAAGGGATGAGCTGGTCCCTGCCCAGAGACCAAGCTCAGGTACCTTTTGTGGCTGAGGCCAAGCTGATTCCTAAGGCAGTGCTGGAGAGAAGTGATGGACACAACCAGGGCTGAGGGAGGCCCCCATTCAGCAAGAGGCTGTGGGCAAGGACTGACCTGCCCCAGCCCAACCAGACAGGGATACAGGGGTTTTGTGCCTGAAGGAGTGAGTAGATGCCAGAGGGCCGTGTCTCAAAAGGGTTAAATAAACAGCAGGCTCCGTCAAAAAATATTTATCTCCTGTTATATAAATGTAGCAGTGGCTCTTAGGAAGAGGGTCTGTGATAGAGGTGGGGGGAAAGTATTTAAATTTTTCCCCCTCTTGCTCTTGGATTCTGCTTTCTTCCTTAGCCCATGACTTCACTGGCATGGAAAATAAAAGAAGTCCCATAGAGATAATGCTGTTTGCTGTCCCCCAGGATCCATTTTACTGGGATGCTTCAGATTCAGCCATTCCTCCCTCCTCTTATGAGCAAAAAATGGCTACAGAAATCACCCCTTTTCCTTCAATATTTAGAGGGTACAAAATGCCTACTGCAATGTGTGCCCCATTTCATATGGGTAGTTTGGCATGTGCCTCCTAAAAGTGACCTATCCTTGTGTGATTTTGGCCCAAACTGCTTAAAATTCATTTTTCTTCCAAGCTGATTTATCAGGAGCTCCAAGTTGCAGAGCAGTCAGAAAATCCCCAGACTGACAATAGTAGTTAGCACGGGCTGGGGCTGCCAATCCTGCTCATGGAATACCCCATGAGGGACAGACCACATCTTTTTTTTTGGAGATGGGCAAACTATGATCTCCATGTTTATTTTATGTGAGGGAATCTGAGGGCTCCAACTTTGTCCCAAGCCCAAATGACAAGGATTTCAAGCCCAGGAAGGATATCCAGACCCAGGAGGGCCCCTGTATCTCACAGAGATTGAGGGTCTGACCCCACCTGGGAAATTCTCCAGGAGTTTTGTCATGGGCAGGAGCAGGCAGGAGCAGCAAGTGACTCAGGATCCAGCCATGTGGGCACGCTGAGGGACGCCTTGTGTATACAATTTCTTGTGCATGCAAATGTTTGTGGGGTTGAAGCCGGAGGGCACAGCGCAGCACCGGCCAGGCAGTGAGAGGCAAAAATCTTCTGTACTCTGTAATGGAAACTATTTCCCTGTACAAACTCCAGCTCATGTGTGCTGTGCTGGTGGGCTGATGCTGGAGATGCCAGCCCAGTCCTGGCAGAGGCCAGTGAGCAGAGATCTGATATCAAACCACTTCCAGAGCCTTTGCAGCTACACGGGGTTTCCACTGTGCTCCCCTCTGCCATTATGGGCAATAAATGGTGGGGGAAAAAAAAAAAAAGGGCTATTTTTGTATATTAACCTCCTTGTGGCCAGGTGAAAGGTTAAATTCACATGATTCATTGGCGGCTGAGAGACAGCACTTTGTTGCTAGGATTTTGGGGAATGTGGAGGGCTCCAGCGAAGGAGTCTCGCTAATCTTTAAGGGAGGGAGCCAGGCTCCTGTCTGACGGCTGCAGGCCCAGCAGCTCTGTGTTTCATTTCAGACTGTCACTCTCCTATCTCTCAGCTCACTCCCAGCTCCAGCTTGCTGCCAGATCTTGGGAACTGTTAACTCAGACAAATTTATAGATGGAAAAAGAACAGTTAGCCATTGTTCCTGGGGTGGGGGAGGGAGGAAAGTGAGGAGCTTCGGCCACCAAAGTCATGATGTAACCTGGTTGTTGCTTGGTTGGGAGAAACGTGCAAAGGGTCTTCCTCTTCCCATGCCAGGGAAGGAAACTGGGATCGTTATGTTACTACTAAATGTTGAGAGATGGGATGTTGGTGTCCAAGTCAGTTGGAGATATTTGTATGGCATTCTCATAAAGTGGAATCTCCCAGCTGGACATCTCTGGGGTATGAGCTCATTTTTTTCATTTCAAGTCCTGTATTGGGTGTTGTTCCTTAAAGCTTCAGACTCTGGAGTAATGAGATCTAATATCAATAGCAGTGTTCTCATAAACAGAGCCCCTCGCTACATGGGCTGCTGAGAGGAAACTGGAAATGGGAAGATCTCAAGGATTAAAAAAGAAAAATTCAATGGCAGATAGGGAGACCCTGATATTCATTATTCCTTGAAGTGCAACAACTTTGAGGAAGAATTGCTGACTTCAGTTACCTTGGAGAAAAGTAGGAGAACAAGAAGTTGTTGTCTGACTGGTGTTCTGTTCCTGTTTTCCAGTTGGATACACTTCCAGCCAGCCTTCATGATGGAAATAATTTTTTTCTTTCAATGCAACATTAAAAACTTTATCTTGAAAATGAGAGAGCGCTCGCTCACCCTAGGGTTTGCTTTATAGCTTTTGGATAGCCTGTGGCTCCTGAACATGTGTCCCTTTTGGAGATATGTCTTCCAAAACTACCCAAAGAACAGAGACACATCCTTCTGGGAATGTTCACCCTCAACACAAACCTCCCTACATCAAGATTTTACTGTGTTACTATCCTCACAGTTTCTGTAGTCCCTTCCCCATTTGGAGCCATTTCTGGGGTTTGTGCTTGCTCTTTTGGATCTGGGAGAATAGGAAGGATCTGGAGGGCTGTTATCTGCAAGTGCATCTACCTGCCCTCTTCTACAGGTAGCTTCAGGACAGGAGGAACCTGAATCACAGTGGGATAAATCAACTGTTTTTTTTATAGTTCCTCTGAATCCAGATCCCCACTTTTTAAGTCATTATATATGTGTACAGAGTAAAAGGAAGCAAGTAATTTTTGTTTTAAAAATAATTAATGAGATGTTATGCACTTATTAAATCCAACCACTTGAGAATCTCACTGCATGGAAGGCAATAAATGGTGGGGGGATCTGAAGGTTTGCAGAAGTCTGTTATTTTAATCAGGAGGCTGCATAGGTTTGATTCTGTAGTCCCAGAAGATGGCATGGTCCCAAAACACGACTCCCCCTCATATTACTTACTGGAGTTTTATTAACTCTGCAATAACAGGGACAAAATTTTACATTTTATAAAATTTCTGCTCAAAGCCAGCTGTGATATCAATGCTTGTTTTCTGCTTTATTTTGGTATTTGGAACTAGAAGCACTTCCTTTTCCTATTGCAGGCTTGATGTGAAGTTACTGACTCAAAAGCCCAGCATTACACACGTGTGCACTTTTAAATACATGTCTGACTGAGCCTTTGGTGGAAGTCTTCCACCGAAGTTAATACAGCACCATAGGGATGAATTTGGGTCTCTATCTGCATTATGGGCTAATTTTCATTTTGCTTCTCTCTCCTCATGTGTTTTATGCATCTAAAAATAGTCTTCCATGAGGGAGAAATGGCACTGTGGCTTCTCATAAGCAAGGCACAGAAATAATGTGACAAATGAATGGTGTAGCCTTTCCTATATATTAGAACTAAATTTAATGTTCCCTGCATTGCTTTGCTATACTTAATTTGAATACCCTTATGCCCAATATTTTTCCTACCTTTGCTCACTGTGTTTGCAGGCTGTGCTTTCCTTTCACAGCTTTTCTGTCAGATCTGAACTGCCTTGGTTTGAGTGAGCAGATCTTACCCTCCATCTCACAAAACTCCCTTTCCCACTTTTCTCCATTTCTATGGCTGCATCTCTGACCTCTCCTAGCCTCATTTTTCACCTTCTCAACAACCTCTCGGCCCTCACCAGCTGCATTTTTCATCTGCTTTGGCATGAAAACATGGCTCCAATTAGTTGGAAAGGTGGTATGGAGAGGGAGAGGTGGAGAGGCAATTGGTTTGGCCAGAGTGAGAAGTAAAAGCCCTTCTTCCTCTCTCCAGGCTCCCCAGCTGTCCAAAGGCATGTGGTGACTTCCATGGTTGAATGCTCTGGAACTGGGGAGGAGGAGAGAGCTTTGTGCTACTTGTCCAGGTTTGCAAGTACAAGGTTAAGCCAGAACCTGAACTTTGCACCATGTGAGTTTTAGGCCTGGACTATAGCTGGTCCTGCCTATCTGCTTTCCCCCAACACAGTGGAAACCCATCAGTCCTGTGGCCAAAGCAGTGCCTGGGGGAGAACAGGCAATGGGCCACTCACAATCTCCTGATCACTCTTGAGATTTTGCAGAAACAGGCTGAGCAAAGCCATGTGTTACAAGAAACCTCTGGAATGATTTTAAGAGAGCAGAGATATGCAGAAGCAGAAGTCCTGGCAAGCTTTTATTCAGTTCCCTACAGACAGGAAGAAAATTATGAGTATGTATATCCCATCTGACTGTACCCAGGCCAATCTCTAGGTAGAGTTTAACCATTGTCCAGCTCTTTCAAACCTTCAGCCTCACATCTGGTCAGCTGGCCCCTTCCTGCAGCCAAAATTGGGGGTCTTCCTTTCAGGGGCTGTTGGCCAATCTGCATACAATTGGTGCCATGGGTTGAAGCTGAGGTCACCACTGAAATGTGTATTTCCAAGAGTTGTTTGATCAAACAGAATTTACAGGCCAGGACAGTTATTGACAAAGCTGACAAAAGTGATGCTCCAAAGATTTATAGTCCAGGTGTGTTGTCAGAGCAACATATTTACCTGACATCCCAAGAACTGTTAAAATTTAATCCCCAGAGACCTGGTCGGCAGTGTCTTGAAGGGTCACACCTCCAGGAACATTTGAAATCACCATGCAAATAGCCCAGAGTTTAGAAACTTTCAGGGGAAATA
This sequence comes from Calyptomena viridis, assembly GCA_013390005.1. NCBI lineage: Eukaryota > Metazoa > Chordata > Aves > Passeriformes > Eurylaimidae > Calyptomena > Calyptomena viridis. Next base: position 504,692 of record WEIV01015993.1, on the reverse strand, counting down.
AGAGCAGATACAGTGATTTAAAATGGTTTTAATGGGTATAAAATTGGAGAGGTGAACCAATATAGGATGCCCTTTCCCTTAACCTAAATGTACAATTCTCCACAATAAAACTCTCTGAATATATACACATTAGTCAGGATTATCTCTGAATGTCTAGCAGGCTAAGAATATGGATCCTGGAGACGTCAGCAGGAGGATTCATTAGAGGAGACGGCAAGTGCTTGGAAATGGGAAATGTATTCTCTTGTAAACACAGCCTGCACTGGGGTTGACCTCAAGACTGAACAGAATTGGCTGGAGAGATGGGGAAGGCAGGGAAGGAAAACAATGCTCATACACAATCATCTCCATTTTTCTGTAACAAAACCACTTATTGAGATTTCTGTAACTTCTCTTCATGTTCCAAATGGAGGGAACTCTCACCCTCAAAATCAAGAGCACTGGAAAGGGAATGTCAAATCAGCCCAAGCTTATTCTTTCTCCTTGAGACAGATTTTGTAGGATTTGGGGGTACAAGATGTGACTCCAGGAGGGATTCCCTCTCTGTGATGTGTTGGAGCTTCCACATGACCATTCCACATAAGCATTCCACATTTCTCATCCTACAGACCAGATTACTCATTATTGCCTCTTAAATCTTACTGTCCATTTCAACCTTTCAACATCAGAGTTCATGTATTTGGATGAAGTCTTATACTTGAAGTGAAAATATACTGGGGAATTTTAAAGCTCCTCTGTGTGTGCATAGGTGCAGGCTGGTTTCCCTTTTATTGCATCCTCTCCTTGCTCAATCATTTGCCTACCAAGCAAAATGAGAGGAGCTAGCATTGAGTATGAAAGGAGCTCAGCAAGCCAACATTGACTCCTACCTCATATCTATTAGCTGTAAATTACTTTAACATGAGTGACATCACACTTGACTCTTAGTAAAACAGTGTAAAGTTAGTGGGTAATAAAACAGCTTGACACTAATGATGGGTTCTGTGTGATAAATTACTGTCAGTGATCAGATAAGGGTTCTTGAGACTAACCTTGAACTAAATCTATTTAGTTGCTACATCTTGTGTGCAGTGTTCCTCTTCTTACTGCAGGGATTAAGGGCTCAGAGCCCAATCCTGCACCGTGCTCAGAGGCAAAAGGGCTGCTCATGTGCAGGAGCATTTCCAGAAGCTGCTTCCAAGCATCAGGCTGTTCCCAGGAGTGGAACGAGGAGGGTTTGGCCCACACTTGGGAGCAGCCATCCAGTTCCACAGGCCTCACGGCCACTCTTTCAGTTACGTGAACAGTTTCCAGCAGTGACTTCAGTATTCCAATTTCTGATATTTTCAATAAAAAAACCAAAAACGCATTACACAACTAAGGAGTGGATCCTGAAAGTTTCTTTTTTTGATGTATTTTATGTGATGGATTTCATATTGGATTTTTTTTTGACCTATACATTAGGTCTGTCCTACAAACCATGGATGTCAATGACATCAGTAAGAACAGAGAACACTCAGCAGCTGGCTGGATCAAGCCCTCATTCAAACAACTTGTTTTACTTGCAAAACACTGGGAGAAAGCTTTATACCCAAGAGCTGGGAGCTGGCCAAAGTCAATGTAACACATGGGATTTTGAATATTTTTTGCATGTATTTTCTTTGGATTCCAACCAGGGTGCTGCTTAGAAAAGGCTTCCCAAATTGTTTTACATTGTTATTGTTATTTGAGTCTCTGTTTTCATTTATCATTCAGGTAACATGCTTATGAGGTATTTTTTAATACTACTTCTCATATAAACCATTGTATTAGTACAACTACCATCATTCATTTTCATGGATAATCACTGTTATCCTGACCTGTTTATTGTGACTGATCTAATCTTGAATACTTGTGTGTTATAAATGGCTCCAACAACAAGAAGTTTTCACTATGTTCATCCAGATACCTCATTCATCTATGATTATGACAGAGCTCATATAAAGATGCACTGGTTTTAATGCAAGTTCTAATTAATTTTGGAAAATCCACAGTGAGAGAAGAGCCCTTGAGAGAATGGCTCCAGCATAAGAGAGAGGACTGTGGGGAAAATAGCTGGATGTGTCTGGCTCTGCCAAGGAACAGAGATTGCTCAACCACAGACACCACATCACAGATACAGTTAACATGCACAGATACAGTTCTCACTTCTTTGCTAAAACACAAAATATAGATTGGTGCTTCCAACTGAGCAGTCAAGTCATGAAGAGCCCAGAGACATCATTTAAATTGAATTATTAATTAATCCATATATTAATCTAAGGTAAAAGCACCGTTTATGGTGAGATTATGGTTAGGTCTCCATGAGGATGAAGATGATGACTGGGCTCTGTCTGTGTCCCTGGTCCCTGTTCTCAGAGGTTGTAGCACAGGGGCAGGGGCTGGAAAAGTCACAGATGTTCTTGCAAAACATCTTCAATGAAACAAAATCCATTTTGTTCCATGCACTTCTCCCATTAAAATCCATTTTTCTCAGACTTTTCTTGGCTGTTCAGTTCCATTTGAAGGGAGTGGGCCTTTTCTGCATGATTCAATGCAAAAATAATTTCTCTTGGCTTTTTGTTTGTTTGTTCATTTGTGTTCCTTCCTATCCCATATCTTGATTCCCTCTGGAAAAAAAAAAAAAAGGTAAGTAAAGAGAAGGAAAGTAACATTTCTGCTTGGAGCAAAAGGGAGGAGTCTGTGTGGGAGATGTCAAATGGAGCAGAAAATCACTGGACTTTCTCCAGAAACCCCCATCCACTTGAGCTGTGGATACAATCAGTTTATCAAAACACCCTCTGGTGCATCGCTGTGAGGGAGTGGAGTGATCCCTCCGTAGGAAAAGGCTTTTAAACACTCCCCTGGGTTTATAGAATGGAGGTGAGATCCTCATCTGTATCACAGCCCCTGTATGCAAAGCAAGAAGGTGCAAGGGGAGAAAGAGAGGAGCTGGCACCCCCTGACATGCCCCACAGGAGACAGGAAGACATCTTGGTATGGTGGCACTGGGGCACTGGGGCTGCTGCTGCCTGCTGACCCTCTGTGGAGATGGAGCCCTGCTATGCCCTCACATACCCACTCACCCCAAAAGTCACCCATGCCCTAATCCTGATGGTCCTTCCTCTCTCCTTCACTGTTGTCAGCTTCCTGGCCAGATCTTGTCCTGAGGGAAGAAGCCCAGAACTCTCCCAACTATTGATGAACTTGGTTCCATCAGCACTAAGGACCAACTCTCAGCCCATTTTGCCATCACTCAGTGCTGATCCTGGGTTCCCAAGTGAGGATTTTGGGGGCACTGGACATATGAAAGCCTCAGCAGGAGCTGGTCTGCACAGCTGCACAGACTTCCCTGCAGCTCCACCTGCTTGGAGGGAAAGAGGCACGCCAGCAGCATTTGGGCAAGATCTGCAGGCACAGCCAGAGCTGAGGAATTCCTTCTTTCTTCCATTCCATCCTTTGATTTGCTAAGCATGACTGGGGGCACAGATTTTACATCCCTGTTTCTGACAAACCAGCCCATGAATGTGTCCCACACATGCTCACAGACGTGTCCGGGCTTAAATGCTTTTGTCTTCAACATGCTCCTTTCTTCCCTTCCTTTCCCTTCCCTTCCCAGACATAATGTAGCCCAACCAACCAGAGACACCCGTGACTACCATGATGTAGGAAAGAAACAATCTCTGGCTGGAGAGGCAGGCTCCAATCAGCTTATCCAACAGATGCATGAGCAGGAAATGCAATATCATGTCCAATTTCTCATACCTTATTCATGACTGTTGCAATCGCAGAACACATGTAGCCCAGTGATATGTGGTGCATAATGGTTTTGGTGTGAGCCTTTCCTCTTCTTGTGCTCCAAAACAGGCTCTTTTTCTAGGAGAGAAAAGGGCTCTGGAGAGGTGCTGATTTGGCCGAGATGGGAAATACCCGTGGGCTTATGTAAAACAGCCCAGGCATTGGGAATGGATCAGTGCCCACATTTGCTTTGCTAATTAACCTTAGCTTGGGCTCAGAGGGACTTGTTTTGGAGGGGTAAGTGAGATGAGATGGACCAGAGCCCAGATGCTCTCTCTGCTCTGTGTAGCTGCCTCTGGGGCTCAAGGAGGTATTTTTCTTATCCTTTTGGACCCAGATCCGGTCTCTTTCCCCAGAAGCACCCTGAGTCCATCAAGCAGTGAAAACACTTAATGTCACAACTTTCCAAGGCACAAGCAGGAACTCCTGTCCCAGACGTCCCAACCTCTTCCCAGAGGCCTTATCCTAAAGCCAGAGCAAGAGGAGAGGCCAGATTCTCAGGCAGCATCACAGCATCTCAATGCTTCTGGACTTGTCCCCATCTCCTGCGTGACGGGAGCCTCAGGCCAGGTCCCCAAGCTGCATCTTACCCAAGCTGTTCCCCTTGTTCTGCAGGAGAAGTTTTTCAAAGACCAATGAAAAAAATATTTTATTTTGTTGAGGACTGTAATGCTGACTGGGCAGAGCAGGATGAGCCAGCTCTCTAAGGAACAAACTGGGACCAGTTTCCATGCTGGGATCCTGGGACCAATCACCCTTTGGTGTTGGCTTTGTGTTTCCCCGACCTCTTCAATACACAGTTTCAGAAAAACCTTTTTAATTTTCAAGGTGGGTTTTTTTCCTTATTACAATGTGCATAGAAAAAATGATTGAATGACAGCCTAATCCAAATAAAACTCCTCCGGCAGTGAGGGCACGAGACTAAGGACTGTGCCCTGAAACACAGCCCTGCACAAGTTTACAATAATAAAATAATTGAGAACTACAGGAAAGACGAGTTCAAAGTTTTAGAAAATTCCCACCTGGCTCTGTTTATGTGGAAACACCTATTTCTGCATGTCAGCACCACTTGCATAAGTAAAAATTAGCAAAGTTCAGCCTCATCCACTAGCTTAAAACCTTATTTCTGCAGTTTAACCCAAGTGGTGAGGTTTTTCTGAGTAGTGTTCATTGCGCTTAACAAGGTGCCCACAAATTTAATAATTATCACAACAAAGTTTCTACATTCTTGCCCAGATTCCAGGGTTTTCCTCTAAGCTGGCTGGCCATACTGTAAAAGTTGGTAATAAATATCTGTCTTTGGTATAATAAAAGCAATGTTTATATTCTTGACAGAATGCATTTGTGAACTTACAGTCATTAGAGATGTAAACTGAAGGCAAGAAGATAACCCCTCTCCCAAATGTTCTATTTATTTCTGTAAAGTAATTTGTATGATTTATCTTATAGACTAAGGTTTATGGTTCACTTTGAACTCCAGGTTCTTAACTCAGCAATTGCCTGTTTGGGCTGAAGCGTATAAGTGATGGCATGACCCAAAGTGCTAGATGAAAGGAAAAAGACGAAAACAAGGCAGGCTTCTGGGGTTTTAACCATCATTTCTATATTCCATTGACATCTCTGGGTTAAATATTTTTCTTTAGAGGCCAATATGATCATTCCATCTGTATGCCATATCTCCCAACGACAAGGCAAAGCACAGAACACGGGCATCTTCAATGAGGCATGCCAGGATGTGTCCAATGGGGAATGCAAGGAGGTCAAATGCTGGTTTTAGTCATAACTCCCAGTTTACAAATACTCCTAAGCATTAAGATGGCATCTATTTTGTGATTCATGAAGGCAGCATTTGATGTGGGTCCGTGTGCTGCTGCTGTTCCGGGCTGGAAAACCCACAAGTTTTTCTAACAGGCTTCTAAGTCACGATTGCAAGAGATAACATTTTATACTAAATAGACAAAATCTTCCTGGCTTTGCAAAGTCTGAAAAGAAACAGAGATCAGTGATCTGCCCCATTCTTTCTGTTGAAAAACAACCAGCAAAAGCTGTGGATGTAACAGTAAAGCTCCTGCAATGTTCAGGTTTGGGGCAAATGGACACTACGGTGCCCAAGCAGCACTGGGGGATCTGCAAAGCTGAGCACAGAGCAGTGCTGAATACATGAGGTGGCCCCAAGTCTCTGTTTGGCTTTATATTTTTATCACCTTTTTAAAAGTAATGTCTCATTCTTGCATCTTGTAAGAAGGCAATTGAATGTGCTGAAATATTTAAGGTTGGTTCAACTCTGCCCGCTCCTGAGTGTGTCCTTCTGTAAATAGGGGTGACATCATTAGAGAGAATTGCTGGAGGGAGTGTAGGACCTGGCCCCCACCACGTTGTGGGTGTTAAGAATTTTCTTGCTTGAATGTGCTTGCTTGCATTCAGCCCCAGTTTTAGCAGATTCCTGATGTAAGGATGCAGTTAAGCACAGCTCATTTCTCAGCATCTCCACCAGTGCCATCAGAAGGGATGAAACAATTTCTCCCTCATTTAGCCTGGCAAAAATGCAAGAGACCGAAGTGTGTATCATGACACGTGTATCATGACTGAAATGTGTGACATGACAGTTCTCTTTGAATAAGTGAGAAAACCTGGAGTAGGAGGAAAATTATCAGTCCCAGACCTGGTTACAAGGTGGAGTTTATATTCTGTAGGAAACTTGGATTATTCAAACCATTTTTCATTCCAAATCAGTGTCAAAAAGTCATCTCTCCTCCAAAAACAGCTCATAAACTGGAAATTTTGAACATTTTCCATTGAGAAACATCTGAACACATCAATAATAGAATAACATATATATATAGATATCTATATGATATATAGATATGAAATATATACCAAAATAAACCCACTAAAGTCACACTATTCATTTTGTTGCATTCCTCTTGCCCGTTTTCAGAGCAATTGAGTATCTCCATGTTTTCAAGATGACGAAAAACAAGAACAGCTGATTTTGGGCAGATTATTATGCTTTGTAAAACAATCCTGTGAACTTTTAGTTGTTCTGGGCAGCTCTAACATAGCACAATGAGACGGCTTTGAGAGCTATGGGTAAATTTAGGAGTCATTAATAAAAGGTGCTGGCTCAACATGCTCAGAAAATGTTCAGCCACCAAACACACCCAGGGTGCAGGGATAAGACTATTCTCCCCACAACTCTGCCATTAGGTTAGTTTAGGATCAGCACTTGTTTAGATGTTATTTTATCTGCTGGCACTTGAGCATAATTCCAGTTGAGAACTGTCAAGGTCCTTACAGAAATGCCTGCTGGAGGCTGCAGGATTTGGCCTCTGTCTTTCACCCAGATTAATAGGAAAAGGTGCTCTTTGTTCAAAGCTTGGAGCAAAGCTGGAAGTTATTGAAGAGATTTAATCTCCTGGCTAATTGTTCACATATGAATTACCTGCCCTGCTTGGCACTTCTGCTGTCTAACCCTGCTGAATGTGATTTCTGAGAGCTAGTAAGAGTTGTGTGCTAAGCACTAGCTGTATTTTGGTGCATTTCCTTATCAATATGTGGAATTCTGTCCAGTCCTGGATGTGAAAAATCCGTATCTTATCTGGCCTCTGCCAGGTCAACATTACTCACAATTCAGACACCATTTACTCTGCAGGGCTGAGACCCGTGTGATGCCTGGCTCTGACCAGTACTATTATTCACTTACTCTTGAGAACACTATAATTAATCAGAAATACATGTTAACACCCTGTCTTCTCTCCCCTGCTTCCATCAAAAATCCCTACCAGCCACCCAGCTTCTGAAAACCACCGGATTAAGCCCTTACTGAAGTTAATGGGAAAAAGCTCAGCAGGAATTCATCATGCTGGAGGTCAGCCTTCTGCTTTTTCTTGTCTCCTAAGGAAGGCAGAAAGCTTGGAAAATGGGAGCAGGGTTAGGAGCTACCAGCTGCATGTGCCTGGTGCTTGGTGTGCTGGAGGTGGCCATTGCTCTCTGTGCAGAAGTGAAACAGAAACTTGCCTAGAGCTGGTTTAAGTGGAGACAGAGTTTGATCCCAAAGCTGATGTCACGTCAATAAGTTATTATATAGTGCTATAAAAGTTGCAAAGAGAAGGTGGTAAAGAACAGTTTGGAAACAACTTCATGAAGTGCCTTTCTTTGCAGGTGTAAACGTTTTCCTTGTTTTTTAGTGATAGACATAACCCACACATCATACTTAGGAGTTTTCCAACTCCTGTAGCATCTGAGATGCCATCCAGTGATTAATAGGGATGACAAAAAGGTGACTTGCAGCCACACCAGGGGCTCCTGCCTCCAGGACACATATTCTTGCCCCAGGGATCTCTTCCACCCAATTTCTTAGCACTAGCAGGAAAACCATCCCCATGTAGCTGGTGATCTGAGGTGCCCCCCTTAGGAACACAAGCTGTCCTGCCCAAATTCCTCTTAGCACATGAATTTAACATGAAACATGGAAAATAAGAGGTAAGAGCTGGCCCCAGCACCGTGTTCTTGGGAGCTGGTGTAGGCAGGAGTAGCGCGTACAATGGACCATCTGTTTCCCTCTGTTTTTATTCCCAGATTGGATCAGCTGGGCTAAAGGAAAATAGAGGGAGATGGAGCACCAGCACCGCAGCCCTCACTGAACAAGGGGCACAGGCACTAGGGAGGTGCAGAAATGCAATGACCACTTGCAGTGGCAAGTGGAATGGAGAACAGCTCACTGCTCAGCTTGGAGAACCAACAGGAGCATGTCTGAAATGTGAAATTATACCAGAAACCAGGAAAATAAGGAATCCCCCCAAACAGCTGCTTCACCCAGACTCTGGGTGATGCTGGGTTTTCTATATATCCCAAGCTGTGGGAAAGTTTGCTTCTCACAAATGGGGTTGTTTCTCCTGAAACTGTGACCAGTTGCCTCAAAATGTCTGAGCAGGGCTGGGGAAGGGCTCTGCCCAGGTTCCAACCTACCAGGCTATGACAGACTTGGTGCTCTACATGGGAATAATTTCATCGGTGTCACAGAAACCACTGGTGGCCTTGATGTTAAGCACATGATTAAATGCTTTGGGTTTTTAAGCCTTGAATGTATAAATAGTCGCAAGTTGCAAGGTGCACGAGAATAAATATGGGCAGGATTCAGAGCCTTGTTTAGGGTTATCCTATGCATCAGCAAAACTTAGCTCTTTCCTGGGTCAGGCATGAAAATGGACAAAGTTCTCTCTGGAAAAACACCTTTTTTTTGAGTTGGGCAGGTAACTGCCACTGCACAGTCTATATTGGTTTATATCAGAGCTGTAATGATGTGCGAGGTGGCACCAAATGAGACTAATCTGCCTCGAGATCTTGTTCCCCCATCAGAGCAGCTTTTAGGTGGTAACCCAGGGGTCACCCTCAGGCTGTCCCCATGCCTCCTTCCCTGTGCCCACCCCACAGGAGTCTCCCCACTGGCCAAAAGTCCTGATAAGCAGGAGGCAACTGCTGCTTTCTCTCTTTGGGGCTGACCTGCAGCTGACCCTGCTCTTGACAGGTCACACTGCAAAGCTGGTGGGGAAGGTGGGTCCCTGTGCTGGCACTGGGGGCAACAGTGGGACAGGAACACACTGGGGCTGTCCCAGGCTCTGGAGATGCCTCTGGCAGGGTTTCAGTGTGTCTGCTTTGCAACATGGTGATTTGGGAAGATGCAGGTGCCTGCTCCTGATATGTGCACCTTCCCCATCCATGTGTGTGTGCTACCAGCACCTTGCAACCTTCCCTAGGCACTCACCTCTTTGAGGGGTATTTTAAGCAAAAAGAAAAAATAAAAAAATCTGTTTCACAACATCCTGGTAGAACCCACTAATTTTGAATCCAAGTGGACATCTCATTGCACTCAAAGGGTAAGGCTGGGCAAGAGCCAACCTGCAGGGTACAGGGGTGGACCCTATAGTCAGTTCCTCCTCAGTTTGGAGGCAGAAGGCCCCAGTGCTGTAGAAGAACCCAAACATCTCCCTAGGGTCATGGAGAGTAGCCCCATAAGCCACATAAGCCCTGCCTTGAGACCTCCTGCTTCTCAATACCTCTGAATGCCTGAAACAGAGCTCACCATTTCAAGCTCTTCTTGGCAGCCACAAGGTATAAAAAATGATAACCAATAAAAGCTGAGATAATTGCACAATCACACAACTCCAGGAATAGTGTAAAATCAAAAACAGAAACAACACTTGTTGCAAGATTCGGGGTTTTATCATCAGAACTGGAATCGTTATCATTAAAAGCAAATATTGCACAGCAGAAATATCTCTGTTATAAAGTCATATGGGAATTTTGCCCTAAACGTACCCAGCATTTTTCTCAGCTGTACTATGGGAGAACCCCTGGACCTGAGCTATAAATGTGTTAGATGCCCTGTAAACAAATAATATCTGTATCTTCTCTGTGGTATTTATACCCTGCATAATACAACAGAGAAAAATCTCCCACAAAAGAGGATGAGAAAGCATAAAATGGTTATAAAACCTGCTGAAGAAGTCACTAGGAGAGACATGAGAGAATACAGTGTTTTATCATTAATATCGTTCCTTTTAGAGACACACACTATTTAAATATGTATTTTTAATACAGTCAAGAAATATAAAGGCAGCATAGCAAAATCATTTCAAATAAGAAAGTAGTCATAAATAAATATATCAACAATGAAAGCACAACAAAAAGGTTCATATAAATGAAGGTGTTGGTTTCAGAAATGCATTTTGCACAATGGTGTATATAATAGAAACACTAACACTTGTTAAAAGCATAAAAAGATTTGAAGGAATACTGTTTGGGGGTCAGCATGTTATTAATTTCAGAGCTTTTGACTGTCTAACTCCTTCAGAAAAATCACACTCTTTCATTTGAGCTCCCGAAAATTTCATACAATTCTTTTTTTACAAAAAATTAATCTCATTCATGTTTTCAGAAATGTGTTTTTCCTTTAAGTACTTCAAACAAACTTTTACAAATAACCCCTCATTTTGGCCCATATTGCTCTGATAAATTACTGAAACAACACTCTAAATTATTAGAATCAGTTGACTCAAGGAGTTTAACATTTAAAATTGAGATAAGAACCAAAACGTAACCAAAGGCAACAATGACTTTGACTCCAAGAGCAAAACCAAGGAAAATCTGTAAAGGGAATTTGCAGTTAATGGAAACGCCACTTGAAATATTTACCTTGTCACTTTACAGCGTTTTCCCTATAGTTTTTTCATGTCCAGATAAATACAGACCTTTCTGGCTAATGACCTTTTCCTGAGCTTATCTCCTCTGGCAACCCCATGTCCTTGGATCTCTGATCCCTCTGCTTTTATATTCACTGTACACACTCCTGTGCCGGGGCAGGGTGTGTGAAGTGGCTGTGGCTGTGCAGGGAGACTGTCCTGCCTCTCCCGGGATTGTATTCACAGCCACCCCAGCTGGGCACAGCTCAGACACCCTCAACCCTTGGCAGTGGGATGATGGGAGGTAGCTGGGAAGGAAGTCTGGTGGGGATGTGCACTCCCCAGTCCCCACTCTCTGCTCAGATCATCGCCCTCCACCATGGAGTGACCCTGGGGTCTTCCTGCTGGCAGGACAGCCTCACCCCCTCCAGCCCTGGGTCACCTCTGGAGGGACAAGAAGTTGTGTCAGGCAGCTGCCAGCAGCGTGGCTGCTCCACTCCTGCTGAGCCATCCCATGTGAACCCCAGACGGGTGCTCATCCCTGGATTTTGCCCAAGGAGTGGTTTCTCCCAGCCATATCCTTTCATGACCCTGCTTCCCAAGCTTCCCCCGCACCCAGGACCATGTGTGTCCCTGCTTGGGGCTTGTGAGAAACCCACCTACTTATTTAAACCAGATCGAGAGGGTGTGAGTGGATTAAGAGAGGATGTAGAGAGGCTGTTTCTGCCAGGCTCTGTGAGGCTGCAGCTGTGCTTCGTATGGGACTATAGAAAATGCGAGAGCTGGTATCTGTTCCTGGTCTTGCCCCATTCCCAAAACAATTCACCTGGAGGCACCCATAGAGATCTCACAGCCCACAGGTGGCATGCACCCATCAGACTCTCTCCACTGGTATGGCCCCAAGAAAACACAACCTAACATCATTTCCTGGCAGCTGGGAAGTCTGAGTCCATATCTATTCCTGCCCTCTGCTTTTTACAAATTAGATCTCAGCATCAAAATGTGTTTTCAGAACTTTCCAAACACTTTATTTATCCATAGGATCATGCAGGAATAATCAATCCCCTGAGCATCTGGTTTCTTTTGATTTCTTTTCTTTTTTTTTTCCCTCTCCCCTAATCTGGAAACCTGCTGGGGAACCAGCAGGAGACATGTATGATACTGAGCAACTCCATTTATATGGCTTATTCAGTAAAAGCCGTCTTCCAAATGCATCCTGCTGATAGAGGCAACAGCTGAGCAAGGAAGAAGAGAAGAGAAGGAAGCTGAGCAGGGAAGAGATGGTGGTTTGAGAAGTCGGGTGGATGTAGAGGAGAAATTCAGGACATTGAAGAGACTGGTGGCTGAGGACAGGGCCTGTGTGTGGGCAGGGAGCAGCAGAAAGGTGAACGTGGGAAGGGACACACAGGTAGAGGAGTGGAGAGGAAATCATTGAGTGAGTGAGGTTTTTACACTGCCATCCTGGTGCACACAGTGTGAAGTGAAATGATACTTAAAGCATTGGAAACTCGATGGATAGGGCAGGTCTTTGGTCCACAGCAAACACAACTCCTAGTGCTGGGTGAGCTCATGCAATTTTGTTGCTGTGGTTGTACAGAAACAGCCGTATTATGAAGAGAGAATTTTTCAAATTTAGCTGATTTTACTTTGGAAGTGTGTTAGGATAAGCCAGAAAAACGCCATCAGGAATATGGAATGAGCATCCATACAGTGTGTTTGTTATTTCAGATGATAAAAATACCAGAGTTTATGCTGGTATGATGTTAAAGGAAATCCCTTCTTGGGACTTTGGGCTGTGGTCTTTTCCTCTCGATGAGATGCAAATACCTCTTAAAATCCTTTTCTATCTGAGCCACTGGGTATCTGATCCAGTGTTACCCTTGCCAACAGACACTGAGCCCACAACCCCAGCAATGGAGCTGCCCCATATCCAGCCCTGCTCCAGCAGGTCATCCTGCCTCTGTTGCATCATTTGGCTGTACTTGGGCAGTACCCACAAGCCCAATGCATTTGAAGGTTAAAAAGTATAAGTCCCACCCACTCCCTGTGGCTCAAGGGCTTTCACCTCGTTTTCTTGGAAGGACAGTCTCTGTGAAATGACTCCCATTCACGGCGCAGCCGTTAAATAAATGTGTGCTTAAATGGACGGGGCACACTTCAGACTTTGAACCGCGGAGCCGGGGAGCCCGCGTCGGTGTTTTCACAAGCTCACGATTGAGCTCTAGCCCTTTATAAACTTTTACTGGATTGCCTTGGACGTGGCAGAAGCAAACAGTCTGCCTCAGCAATTGCAAACACGCGAGGAGGCTGCGGCGGCGGGCGGCCGCCCGGGAAGCCGTGCATGGCACCGCCAGACACGGGGCCGGTGACTCACGCCCTCCCCGACCATAAACCCCGAGGGACTGGTAGGAATTGCAGTCTGGAGGGGCTGGGACTAGGACCGGGGCCTTCGGAGCAGCTCCACCGAGAGGGCATCTGGGCGATGCTGCTGCTCCCCGCGCTGGCTTATTGACCGCTTAAATCCTCCACAGATCAAAGCGGGTCTGAGAGTTTCTTCCTAATGCTGCTTGAACTACACTGACCTTTTCCTCTGGAACCTCTGTTAACTCCTGCCCATTACTCATTGTAAACAAAAGGGAGATCCAAAGGGGTTCCAAGGGCCAAGATGGATGGGAAATGTTAGGAAGCTGTTGAAGGATGCTCAGGCAGAAGATATGATTTAAGGAAAGCCAGGAATTCAGATCCACATGGGCTGGCAGCCCAAGTCCTCATTGTAACACCTTTAACTTTGTCCATGTCTCGTGTGGAAATGGCTTAGAAACAACGATGACCTAAAATGCTGGAGTGGCTCAATTATGAACTTTATTACTTGGTTGTGGGTCAGACTGGAGAAGGATTGCTCTGCTGAGCACATGCCAGTGCCATATCATGGTTTGCAGGTATATCAGACAAAATCATCCCATCAAGTTGGAGGGACCTTGAACTCTGGAGTTTGGACTAGACTCTGCTTGGAGCTTTGAACTTTGTGGTTTGTCTCTGCTTCCAACACAAATGCTGTGCTGCCATATGGATACTTGGCACTGCAGTTTATCCTCTCCTTTCATATCTTATCCTCTTTGGGAAGTCTTCTGGTATACCTCACGTGCTCTTTTCACTGGAAAGACCATGTGCACAGGCTTGAAACCCGTTCATGCTCCATTGCTCTTGTCATTAAAATGTCTTTTTTTCACATAATGTATCAGAAATATCTGTTTAAACTTCAGAGATGTTTCTGCACAGGCTGCAGAGGGGAGGAACAGCAATGCATCCATTTCCCCACACATGACCCTGTACTCATGGATGGACAGCAGCCACAGTCAGTCCCAAGCTAGGACCAAAATTAGTCCTTCTTAGTGGTAAGGAAAGTGCTGGTAACCAAGAGTGAAATGGGGTTTGAGTGCGATGGCTTCTCAGGTTCATATTTAGGCACAGGCACGTGACTTATCTGGCAATTCAGATCAATTCTTCATTCTCTCCAGTGACCTGATGATGATCTGAGCCTGGCAGGCTGTCCTGATTGCTTGTCCTGCCTGCAGTCAGGGTCCTGATACAGGAGGATGGGGGGTGACCTCAGAGAGCAAGCATCCTTCTTCTGGCCACCTCCAGCAGACCTGCTTCCCGGTTTTGATTTCCCCGGCAATAACCCCCGCTCACTGCCCGTGCCGAGCCCTTTATCTGCCCTCGACTGGAAACAAAGGCACAGGGTGTGACGAGGTACCAGCAGTGCTGATTCCCTGTCCGATATCGAGTGACAACACGGAGCCGCTCGCACCCAGCAGCACTGGCCCGGCGGCTGCCCCGTGTCCAGGCACGCTGCCTCCCCCAGGCCCTTCGTGGACATGGATCAAGTGATCTCTGACTTTTCCCCATTCCTTCCTTGGTGCATCCTGGCCCTTGGCCCAGGAATTTCCCCCTGATTGCCCATGGAGTCTGCTGTGAACCCTTATGAAAACGCTTTTGAGACATCTCAGCCTGGGTTACCTCAGTACTTCAGGGGTTTTTGGCATCAATGTGTGGGGGTTTTAGATTCTTTGGGAGCCACAGTTCTTGGTGTGGTACTTCAGGAAGGAGAATATTCACTGTGCTAGAATGGGCAGTTTGTAACTCCTTCCTGTTGTGGCTTATTTTAATGGAACTCTAAGCATGTGATGGGGAAGGAGAAGACAGTGAATAACTACGCCACCGTGCTCCCCCAAAATGAGGGGGGTTAAGATCACTTCAGCACTGCAATTGCAACCTGGGAGCTTCTGCAGTGCCATTGATATGAAGAAACAAAAATTGCTGGTGCCGTTTCACCAAGTCAGGAGCAAGACATATGAAACTCATGGATACGAAAAGCAAGACACTGATTTTTCTCCGCGTTGCTCGAGTTTGGCAGGGAACAGGGAGAGCCAAGCCATTGCCTGAGGATTTGGGGTTTGTGTCTGCCGGGCACACAGTGACCTCTGCTGTCCTTCCCCCCAGCAGACCCCCAACCCGGCAGCCGACAGCAGATGGACACGCACTTTATGGGGGATAGGAGCTGCGATTGTCGGCCGGTCGGTGCTGTATTAATCCCAGCGAGTGCCGCCGCGGCCGGACGCCGCATCCTCGCCCCAGCCATTCTGTAGTGCCATCTTCAGGCAAAGCTTCAATATTGCTGAGATCAAAGAGCCAAATGTGGCACCAGCCAGGCAGCCAGTGCCTCGTCCTGCCACGTCTGGGTCAGGAAAAGCTTTGGCGCTGGCTGGGAGGATCACAAATCACAGGGCAGTGATTTAGTCAAAGTCAAGAGGGACTTTTAAAGGACTTGGTAATGGGCACAGCACCTCTTGCTTGGGGTTAGATGAGGAGTTTTTCCAGTAGCTGGAGCCACTAGGTAAACTCCAGCCCAGTGAGCTGGAAGATGGGTTAACATCAGTATTATTTTTGAACAAGGGATTCACCAACAAAAACTCCCGTTTGTGTCCTGTTTAGAAAGGGTATAGCAGAAAGGACTGGGGATTCCCACTTTGCTGCCTCCATTCTGTCAAGTGGGATCTGAGGAGTGGGATGGATTGGTGATGATGCAGCCTTGCATGAGCTCCAAACACAGCAGCCCTGAAAATACTTATTCGGTCCCTGAAATACTCATTGCACCTCACTTTGCTCAGATTCCTCCTAGCAAAATTTACCTGTGGCATTAGAGCTGCAGGTCTGTCTGTATAGCCCAGATGGCCACGCTGGAGTGATCTCTGCTCTTTCAGGGGCTTCTGGGGCTCCAGGGCAGGCAGAGGTTATATGGTGCTGCCTGCTCAAGGCTGGAAGCAGCCACACTGCAGCCTGGCATGCACATGCTGGGAGCAGCACCTTCGTTGTGGATGGAAGCAGCACATGGAGCTGAAGGTCCCATTCAGAGCCTGCAGCAACTCCCGAGGGGCTCCCCAAATTTGCTGGGGCTCTGGCGTGTTTGTGTTTCAAAGCTGTGACCTCCAGCTTTGCCAGCATAGGGATGAAGGCTGAGGAAGGCTCCAGCCTTGCCTGCCTGCTGCACACATCTGGCACAGACATGGAGCTGATCCTGCAAACTGTTGCTCATGTTCCTCTTCCGCTGGAGGATTTTTCAAAGACCAGGCTTCCTACAGCTGATTTACAGCACTTTTTAGAGCAAAGGGGCGATTCCAGAGAAGCCACCAATTATGTTGATGAAGAGCCTGACAGTAAACAGTGTCTTTTCTCCCTCTAAAAGAAAAAGACATGGAGGGAATTCAGCATCTTCCCAACATCAAAGCTAATAACAGAAGTGAAGTGAGACTCTGACCTTTAACAGCCGGCCTGTTAGTGTGGATTATATCATGTCAGCAGCCATCTGCAATATAAACTATACCTGGCTTTGATGAGACCTCTTATAGACCCTTAAATGGGTGGAAATACTGCACCATTTTCTGCAGAGAGGAAACCACAGGAATACCAAAGCATTAGCTACGTGGCACATGGGATGAGGGTGTCCTGCAAAGCTGCTGGATTGTCAGGGCTGCCAGGACCCTCACACAGATGTGTCTGGGAAGCTGGAGCCAGGGCAGGTTGTGGCTCTCCCTGCCAGCTCCAGGTTTCAGATGTTTCAAAGTATTTGGGCCAGTACCATCTTCTGAGCCTTTTCCTGAGAGCAGGACGAGGTCTGTCCCTGCTCTTGTATTGAGAGTTTGATTCTCTAGAGACTTTAAGGGTTTGTCACTCCTGTAGACAAATTCATCTGTCTTGGCAGCCTATGTCACTATTTTTGCTGACCTTTCTTTTCTTTCTACCAAAAATGCCACCTTTCAGGTATTTTGAGGATGAACCTGAGATTCAGCACCTGTCTTCCTGCAGTGTCATCTCTGGTTTCATGAGGTACTGGGCTAAACCTCATGTCCCTCAGGTGATTGAACAAGTTAGCAACATTTTAGATTTCCAATTTTCCTTGTGTTTCCCCCTCCTCCTTCTCCATCTGGAGACTGGGGAACAGTGAAATATAAAATTACAGGGCTAAATATAGCAGGAGCTGCTTTCAATGTATTAGTTTAAGTGTCCAATAATTAAAACTAGATGGAAGTAGAAGGGCTGTGTAAAGCATATGCATTGCCCACAGGAATTCCAAGTGCCATCATCAGGAGTGTAGCACTGCACAGGTGCTGGTGACCATGAGCCAGCACAGGCAGCCTGTCCTGCTGACAGGGAGAGTGGAGGAAAATCCAGGTGACATTTAACTATTTGAAATATTAAAGGACTTCAGGAAAAACATATTTTAGGCCAACTCTATGTTAGATTATGTCAGCGATTCCTTGGAGCTGAGCAGCTCCTTGCTTAACAGAAAGCCCAGTACTAACCAGTACCTGCATAGAAGGAAACCAGCAGACATGAAGGACAAGCAGCTCAGAACTCAATGCACCAGCAATGAAATGGGTAGAGCACTTGTAACTCTGGTGCTGTGTCTAACCTGGCTCTCCTGAGCGAGCTGTGGGTGTTTGGTGCTGCCATGCACATTTGCAGTGATTTTTTTTGTGAGCCTCCTCACATTACTGCTGCTGTTTTTGCTGAGGTGAGGAGATGGTGCATGGGCTGTTCCACCTTGAAGCAAACTGCCATACTGTGCTACCTGCCTACTCCCAGGAATGACAGAGCCGTTTGCTGGTTGACCCAGAGGCAATTTAGGAAGCCTTTTGTGCTGTTTTCAGTGTGCAGGTCGTGGCACCAAAGGCTTCAAATCCAGCCTTTTCCTGTGCCCTGGGGCTTCTGGGCACTGATTTGTGACCTTGGCAGCAAAGGGCTCAATGCTGGAGCATCCTGGCAGTGCTCTAGTGCACTAAACAGTGTGTAAAAACTCCTCTGCTTTGAAGCCTGGTGCTACATAAGGGCAGAGCAGGATCAAGGATTGCAGGAGATGGTGGCAGGAACTTTTCTTCCATACAGAAGCATCTTGATGCATTGGAAGGTGATAGTCACAGCTCCCCACAGAGGATCCAGAAATAGGTCTGATGGAACCACAGAACATCACTGAGAAGCTGATCTAATTTCCTAATATGTTGAAACATCTCACTGACTTCTCAGGGGACTTATCACCAGAAAGAAAGTATAAGGAAAAAAAAGAAAAATGGAGGAGTGCAAAAAGTCAACATTACACAGACACCTGGAGATAACATTCAAAGCCAAGTGTTGGGTAGGATAACTCTGCTCCTAAACAAAGCTGATTTATTGGGAAAACTCATCCATTTACAGTCCATAAGTTAAGGGCCCAGGTTGTGTGCACAGAGGTGTTTCAGTCATCAAGGAATATGGTAATAATATTTTATGGAAATGTCTGATACTTCCTCTCCATGGGACCCTGGCCATTTCTGTTATGAAATACACAATGCTTTAGCATCCTGAAGTCCTACACATTGAACCATAAAGACAAAACATGAGTGATCTTGTATCTTCTGGGGCTTTATGGTGTTATAAAATATGTTTTATGTTCCAATCAGCAGCTACAATTTATGAACAGAGAGGCTCGAAAAGATATAACATCAGACTATGTATTTTAATATAGTTTGAGAGAACCGTAATGCCTTGAATGACATTTGCTCTCAGCACACATGGAAAATGAATAGTAATGCAGTGGAGATTGATGGCTTATTTCATCAGGAAGGGTCTTCTGTGCAAAGAGTTTTATGAACGTTATAGACAATAACTAGTTGGCTTAAGGAAGACAATTTATTGGCTGTGTGGCTCCCTTGTCCTAGAGTGATCACATTTTCTTATTGCCTTGTTTGTGAAATTTGTTAGCATCAGTTCCAGGAGGTTTGTTTTTTTTCCTGCCTCTAAGTATTAAAATTAGAGCTGGAGATAGACACCAACCATTTTTATTAATGTTTCATTTTATTTACACAATATATCAGTTATAAGAATGTATTATGAAGTAACGCTGAGATGATCTATTTTATATGCAACTCCTCTGGGGAATGGAAATAAAGCTGCTCAGAAGTGGAAGCAATGCAGGTGTCAGACAAGTGTAAGAACCTGCTCTTTGTGGAGTATTGGTCATGTTTAAATGCCCCATTTTTAAGATTATGCTGAGAATTTATTGCTAGTGGCAGATTTTTGTGAGTTCAGTGTGTTTTGGTAAATCATTATCAACTCTTCTGTTGTAATTCATTTTTGGTTAAGCGTGGCTGCAGAGGATGGTATCCAGAAGGATGCACAGGCTGGTGTTGGCACAGGGGCTTCACTCTGCCATTAAGAAGCAGCTGTTGAGTCTGCAGTGACCAGCCTGTGCTTCTGCTCCTGTGCCAAAACTCTAGGATGTACCCAGGTGTGGGTGAATTTTGCCATCTCACACCTGAGTGTCTTTTCTCCACCATTTACTTGTGCCCAAACCACCAACCAACACAATTTCCAAGAGTCCTGTGACAAAAGAAATCAAGTCCCCATTCCCATGTTAAAGTCCATTCTTTAGCCCCCACATTAGCAGGGAAAATGTGGAAAAATGTGTTTCTTTAAAGCCTCCTTTTGAGAAAGCAGAGAAAAAGATGACAGCAGTGAGCTTTGCTTTTCAAGCAAGTGGGAGTCCTCAGAAAGGACCAGCTATGATTTGTTTAATGGGCACTGCAGCTAGAATTTGCTAGTCTGCAGTGAAGCAGAGAAAAAGGTGACTTATCTCCATGGAGGGGAGAGGGTTTGGATGCTGGTGGGTCATTGCAGGGGCAGGGGATGGAGTGAGCAGTGGAGCTCTTGTGTCTTCCTCCTGCTGTTGGTAAGGCTGTGGGAGCTGCATGCTGAGGGTGGCCAAGACCTGATCCATCACAGAGGTGCTCACAAGCCTCACCCTGTCAGCATCAGCTGTTGCCACATCACTGGAGTGAAACCTACCCTGGTCGTCCCCCGCGATGGGTTTACACAAAACTTGCAGTGCCAATTGCAGCTCAATCCTTGCAGCTTAATGGGAAACTGTGTCAGGAATCAACTAAGAGAACTCCAGCCACAGCATTCCAGGCACTGAGGTATTTTAGGCATCAATGGGCAGGGTCAACAGCAGCTTCACAGGGGACAGGTGGCCACGAGACACCAAAGGACGAAGCACAAACAGTGAGGGGTCACCTCAGCAGGAGCTTTCAGACCATGAGAGTGGAGCCAGGGAGCTGTTGATGACTCCAGAGTACTCACACAAACACTTGATATTTCACAGTGAGTCCCTGGTCCCCCTCGAGGCAGTGATAGAGGTGAGCATTTCATTCCTTAATGTCCCCCTCATTGTACCTTCTGATTTATTTTTTCTCTAAGAGTTTTATTAATGCTGTTGACTCTCCTGTGCTTAGTACCTGCCCCTCCACAGTAATTAAGCATTAGCTAATATCTGCTCATTGAAAATCATAAGAGAGCTTTATTATCAGGCAGGAAAGGACTGCATTGATTTAGAAGACAGTTCAAATGGTAATTTCTGTGCCACCTTAAAAATCACTGCAAAGTGATCTCTGGAAGGTAATAAACAAGATGCAAAATCACCATGATAACATAAATCACCTTGAACTCACTTGATATTAATAAGCTATGGATCCATCCCAGGGAATTGCTTCATAATGCAGTATCAATGCCCCATTATTTTAAAGTGTTACTAAAGTAGAAGAGAAAATGGGATTCTTTATAGGATATGTGGGATTTTATTAAGATCTTGTGTATGAAGAAGGATGGGAGTGCATGGGTGTATGCAGCAGTGATGACATCTGCTAAGGTTCATCAGCTTTTCCTTTCAAATCTCTGTCACCTGAGTCCCCCCATACAACAACCTGTCCTTAAAACCAGGACAGGAGAAGCTGAACCAGAGAAAATAATCCTGGACAACATCCTTCTTCTTCTTGTTGCAGAGCCCAGGACAGGCAGGGAAAGGCCTATGGATGCATCTCCTTTCTTGCTGCCTGCCTTGGATGCACAAGATGCAGCCCCAAATCCTGGGATGATATAAGGAGTTAGGAGCAGAGGAGGTGGATTAGACCCTTCTGGCTGGCATGCCATGAATTATGTGTTAGCTCTACATCCAGCCATTCATTAGAGATTTACCAGCTGCCTTTTGCCTAAATATTTGCTTAAAACCTTCAGCATATTTCATTCCATAGACTATTTTTTCCTACCAGTTATGAATCAGGGCTAAAAGCGCTTTAGAAAGAAAACACACTTT
Organism: Calyptomena viridis; assembly: GCA_013390005.1. NCBI lineage: Eukaryota > Metazoa > Chordata > Aves > Passeriformes > Eurylaimidae > Calyptomena > Calyptomena viridis. Next base: position 483,032 of record WEIV01015993.1, on the reverse strand, counting down.
GCTGAACTCAGATGTTGCATTCAATCAAAATCCAGAAGACTAGTTGGAAGTACAAAGGGAGTTGTTCCAAATTTTGACTGGGACCAGTGACTGGGACAAAATCACCTGAGATAGATGCAGACAGAGCATAGATGAGCTCATTTCTGCAATTTTCAGTCTCTTCTATTCCAATCAAGTCAGTAAGAAAAATTTTAAGAATTTTTTTTTTTATTTTAACTGTTTAATTTTTCCTTTTCCTGGGAATTTGGCCTAAGCCAATCTTTCTGCCTTTCCTCCACAAGGATATAGTAAATTTTGCTGTCAGTCTGGGAACACTTCTCCAAAAGCACCTGAGCTCTCAGCTAACGAGGCTTAGCTGAGAATGGTCTATTGAAGGTAGTTGTATTGACCCAAATGGTGGAGGGAATCACTGTAATAAGGGATATGGGAAGGCTGCTCCATTTTATATCTCTAGTTTTGTTTCTGTTATTAAGTCAACATTTCAAATTTACACTGAAGTTCTTAGTTCTGCCCAGCAGTGACAAATTTATAAGGGGTTGAAAAACCTGTGCATCTGTCTCAGCTTTCCCTGGAGCTTCCTGAACAGAGTAAAGTTTGAAGCAACATTTAATTTAATCCAATTTTAAACATTTCAGGATAATTAGATGACTAGATAAGTTTAGAAGTTTTTATTTTTAGTACAGCCTGAATTTTGATGCCATCCTAGCAGACTGAAAAAAATGGAGACAATTCAGAGAAACCCTATAATCCAAATGAAAACTTCCAGAATTTGCATCCAAAGGCAGGATCTGTTTCCAGACTCAGTGAGGAACCAGACTCTCATGCAAGTCAACACAATCAGCCAATGATCCCAGATAAATTAATTTGTGAAGCAATTTTGATGCCCCTCAGTAAGGGAACTGGTACCAGTGTGTACTGAAGGAGTTTTAACAATTCAAACCAGCTGCAAATCTGCTCTAAGTGATTTTTTTTTTACAGGTCCTTAATCCACTGAGTTAAAGCTTTACAGTGAACAGAGTACAGAGCAGGACAGACCAGCACTTCAGATTGCAGCTGCTAAAGCCAGTCATCCCCCTCATCTCAGTGTTTGAAATAAATCCTTACATGGGGATCTTAAAGAGCTGGACTAACTCCCCAAAGCATTAATGGGTGTTAAGTGGTGTGCAGAGATAAGAGTACATCCCATTGTTAGGAGTGACCGATAGAGCTCAGGGGTCAAGTGAAATTGGGCTTATCTGCTGGCAATTCAGCCTTTTTTCTTCCTGTGTTTGCTGTCCAGAATTTTCTTCTGGAGGAGGGGGAAAAAAAAAAGGAAGAAAAAGGAAAGTGTAAAGCAGCCCATATTTTAATCAGGAGTCAAGTGGAAGATTCTTCAGGGTAGATGCAAGGCAGACACAGCACTTTGTGTGGAAAAGCCAGTGGATGCTTTCCCTGAATGATGAAATCCTTAAGACCATCGAGTATCACAGGGAAGTCAGAGCTTCCTTCATGAAAGCAATAGAGCAGGAAAAGTCCTTTTCCCATTAAATACTGTCTGACAAAAGCCTCTTACTTTCTTTAATGCACAGGATCTGGCACCTGAACCTGCAAACTTTCCAGGTGCCTCCTGGATGGCTGAGCCTGCTGAAGGTGACATGATAAGTCTTTGGGTACAGCTTCTGCACTGGGAAAGCAAGGACAACCCAGAGGACAGCTCCCCTTTTCCACACTTTGCTGGACTCAAAAGTTTTCGTAGCTGTAGCCAATGTATTTTGGAGTGAACTGGGTGGGAGAAGGTCCCTGGCTCTGGAGTGGACTCTCTGTTCTTGGCACAGCAAAGTCCATTCTTGCCACATGGGATGTTCGCCCAAGATTTGATTAAAAGGTTGTTTTAACCAGGGAGAAATGAGGTTCTTATGTGCTGGGATAGATCCCAGCACATCCATTTCATGGGGATGGCTTGTGGAACAAGCAATGGGGGTGGTCTTGGTCTGCCTTACCAAGGGCACCTTCACTGCTGTTATGGGAGCACCTTAACAGTGAGGTGACATCAGAAAAAACACCCATATCTATCATAGATATCTATCATTTCTACTTTTGTGGAAAGGGACCAACTTTTTTCAAAATGAAGAACTTGAAGTCACAAGTGAAACAAGCAGCTGAACTCTATTGTGGTTCTCTGGATTTGACCACTATGAAATGGTTCAGAATGCTGGGCTGCTCACAAACTCTCCTAAATAATCCTCCTTTCCCAAGCTTTGCAGTCTTTCTGAGACCTAAATCAGCATTTAGCTGGCTGGGAAATTTCCCTGTCCCACTGAGGTCAAGGGATGCTGTGCACTGACCTGCAGCAGGACCAGGATCTTGCCTCCCTGTATTTCTCTCTGTTTCCCTGCTAGTCACCACAGCAGAAGGTTCCCAGATTTGTCATGACCACAGAAATGCCTTTTGACATGAGTGGTCTAATTCCACACAACGAGACTTGAGTCTATAGGTGTAAATGCAAGCCCCTGAGCTCTTGACTCTGACCCACTTTCTGCCTGGAACAGCTACATTTCTCCTTTACTGGAATCTGATGCATCCCTACAAAAACATTATTTGAAGGCTGAAATAATCAAATGTGTTCTTCCTCATGCATTAAAATGCAATATCCATACACAGTGACAAAGAACAGGTCTCTCTAATATTAGGTGTTAAAGCGATTTTTTAATAACCCTGAAGGAGCCCAGGATTTCCCTGCATCCTTCTGGTGTCAGCAGTGAAGGGAACCCTGGAGTGTTGCAAAGCTGGGTAGGAAGGCTTTTACTGAGCTATCAAGTCTGAGTATAGAAATAAAAATGTATATTTTCCCTCCTTCTGATTAATAGTTCCAGTCAACATCAGCTAACTTATTCCTATTGACAGATCTATGAAATACTTGCAGAATCAACAGCCATAAAGAGGATGGCAAAGCACTGGCACCATAAAGCTGTAACGTCCGTGTCTATTGCAATCAAGGCTTTTAAAACCTAATTACTTCTGGGTGACATCAGTCATATATTTTCCTGTGAAATTACAGTGGCATGCAAGTGCCCAGCAAAATAAAAGAAAACAAATGATGCCCTGTAATAACAGAGAAGTGAACTATCATTTTTAATCTGGCATGAAAGCTCCAACTCATGAAGCTTAATACAACTTGTTAAAACACCTAACAAGTGAGGAAGTGATTAAGTATTGTCCTTTTGCCTCTGGGAAATGGGATCTGCTCTCAGCAAGCACGGAGTGACAGAGATAGCCCTCTGGAGCTGATTGAGCTGCACATAAAGTAACTTCTAATGATCTCAGTCCACTTTGAGCCATAAAGATTTAGAAGGGACAGTATTTTAGAAATGATCAAGTTCCACTCTTTTTATTAGTGAGGATAAAACACCTTTGTGGAGGAAATTAAACAGAATAAATTGCTGAAGCCTTCTGCAGCTTCCACCATTTAGAGGTGTCGGAAGAGTGCAGCAAACACCAAGCCAGAGCAGGAGCTCATCCACAGCAGAGGGGAGTGAGGAGAGAAATTGCTTTTTGCCAAGGAGTTTCCAGGCTGGTTAAAATCTTGTGTCTGGTAAAATCCTTCAGAACAACTCCACTCATCCAATGCTTTTGGAGAATGGAGTGAAGACACTTGACATCCTCCAGCTCTGTCACCTTTGCTGTGTGCCTGTGTTATCTTGCTTCATCCCTGTGGTGAAACTGAGGGATTCAGAACTGCTGTGGGGTTTGGGGCTGTGCAGGGCAGGCAGAGCCTGCAGCTGCCCTGGCTCCCTGTGCAGCCAGGGAGATGGAGTAGTATCCTTTGGAGCAGCACACAGAGGGCTCCGGGGATGCTCTGCCCTGCTCTCCAAATCCCTGTGTTTCTGCCAAGTCACTTCCAGCACTAATCTCTCCACAGGGACAAACCCACTGAAGTTCCCAGTTCCCGCAATGGACCATGGCAGAACCTGCTACAGTTTGTGCTTCTGGCTTTTATTAAGGACACATTTTTCAGATGTTTCTTTTATGGTGCTTAAATTAAGTTTTCAAGGTTAATTGTCCAATCTGATGTCTTTGGTACAATAAATAATTCAGAGACAGTTTACGTCCTCCCATGTAAAGTTGCCTACTGAGGTTACAGTTGCAGCCAAGCACTTCCTCCAATGTGCTATTAGCTAATGTGCTGAAGGTTTTTCCACCTCATTTTGGATGCATTTATGCTCTTTGAGAGGAAATTTGAATGGAACTGAAGTTCACTGGAAGAGATCATAGTGAAGACAGCCAAAGCCACCAAGGTATCGATAAAGTCACTGCCAATGTCCATTGCCCAGTGATTTTCCTGTTGTCATCCACCAAACAGCGATAGCACAGCAATAATCTTAGATCTTAATAACAACTTCAGTTCAGCAGGTCAAACTGAGGAGCCTTTACATGCTCTTTGGGGACTCTTTCTAGAGCAGCTAACTCAGACAACCCTTTTCTCTGAGACTCTGGATCGTTACCTGAGCTGATAGAGGTGTCATTAGAAATTTCTCTTCGCTAAACTGCTGTGTGGTATACATGAAGCTGCTCCTCTTAGTCACATTTTTATAGCTCTCTTGCAAACAATCTGCAGGACTGGTTTTCCCACTGCCTGTCTATAATGGGATCATAACTCTGCTGGGAATCCCAGGTACCAATTCAAAAAACCCTTATAAATCATAAATGTTCCTATGGTGCCTTAGTGTGAGTTCCAGGGCTGGGGACTCCCAAGGGAGGACTGCTGGGAGTGGTGCTTGCTCCTACTCCAGGGACCTGGAGTTGGCAAAAGAGAGGGATGCTGCCTCTTTTATCAACATTGGAGGAATCTTGGGGGATAAACCAGTTAATATCTATAGCAGGTTAACAATATATAAAGCAAAACATTTGCAGTGCTTACTAAGCATCAGTCTTTTCCCTGTTAGTCAAACTCCACACTGAATTAACAGCATCAGATTTTCAGCAAATTCACACCCACCTCCAATATCTATAGGTGCTTTGTGATCTCCAAATCCACCATCCCCCTTAAGTACCAATGCAGGTCTGCTGCCATCCCGCTCTCCTGAGTGTCAGGAGGTCGTGGCGGATTCAGGTGGGAGCTGTAGCTGGATCAGCCCCGGTGCTGACACTGCAATGCAGCTCTGATGCAGAGCTCCTGGCAGAGGGACATTGATTCAATGGTACAGTTGCTGTCCTTTAAATAAAGGTCACATTGCAGGGGCTGGCTCTGTGTGTGTGTGTACCTGGAGAGGACGGCTGAACTGGGAATTTGAGTTAGACTGAGATACTGTGCCTGGTGTTAGTGCCAGTGTTGGGACATGCACTGGGATGGAGCCCATGGTCCATTCACTCTGTGCCAAGGATGAAGATCTCTCCCAGAATAACAAGCCACAGGGTACAGTTATGCCCTCACTCTGCAAGAACCTGGAGGCTCAGTAGAGCAAAAACTGGTACCCAGAGGATGCTATTTCCATAGCTGTCTGGTTACCCCACAACCTATTTTTGATCTACTCACAGAGAAAATATATAATCTGAATTTTGCCTGCTGGAGCAAATTGTGGCTACAAATATTCTCACTTTAAAAATATACAGCTATTGACAACCTGGCTCAGAGCTGAGCAAGGTTTGCAGAGCAGCAGACTCCAAGGTTTGTTACCGGCAATGTATTCAGGAGGCATCTGATCAAAGCTATAAAAGGGGAAAAAAAATCATCAAGGCAACATTGTAAAAGATGATAGTTGTTAAATCTAATTTCAATACTCTGTGTGCATAACCTCTAACTCGGAGGCATCTAAGCATTCCAGACATGGCCGGTGCATTGTAATTTTTGCATCGTTTCACATTACTCACAAGGTACATTAGATGGACACTGAAGGATGAATTATTCTTTTCAGCAAAACATTTTTGTGGAGTAAGTAAATTTATCTTGCGGGGAGAGTAAAAGGAAGAAATATGGCATTAAAATGTGCAGATCTGAGTTGAACACATCTCTCTTTTACAGGGAAACCATGATTTAAGTGCACTCTATTACTAATGTTTAATAAAAGCCATAATTCAGACTGTCAGGCTGAGGCTGTGTGCATTGAAACTATGATTTGGGGAAAAAATGACATGGACATTTTTCAGTACAGTAGCTCTTCTTTAAGCCATTTGTCTGCAGACCTAAATTAGCTTTGAAATGCACTTTATCTTTTCTAAAAAGGCATTGATACAGCGATCATGCTTTATCAATTAATTTTACCCAGAGCCCTGGTGAGGACAGGGGTGCCTGTCACCTCCCCATCCCAGTGCAGGCAGGGGCTGGCCTGGATGGGATGCAGGTCACATCACCTGCACTCCTGCGCTGCCCTCCACTTTGAGGGACCTTGGGACAGTCTATGACTGCACAGGCTGAACCTCCACCTACCTGCAAGCAATTCCCCCCAAATATTTGCTGTTCAATAGATGTCTCACCAGCCATGTTCCCAAGGTGGAGAACCCCTGTGCTATCTATAACATTGCCAGCAGAATGCACATTGCTCCATCAACGCTGGCTCCCAGGGGAATGTGCAATTGGCTGATTGGTGACCTCTCTTCCCCTGACGTTTCACAGACCCAAGCTGACAGACAGACAAGTTGACAGGACTTCACAGACCTGAGCTGAGCTGACCATCCACTGCCTCCATTTGCTCTGTAGTTGAAATCCATTCTTCTGGGAAGTGTGAATATTGAAGATTGCGGTGCAGAGCAAACCCCTAACAGTACCTGAGAAACAGCAGGACAGCAATATTGAGATCAAAGCTGCATCCCTGGTGTTGCAGCACCTTGGTGGGACACCAGATTGGGAACACAATTGGACTGCTTCCCTTCTCCAAGCATACCACCACCTCTGAGAGGGTAATTGAGCTGGTGGTGTTCGTCCTGCAGCTCCATTAAGCATGTCATTAATGTCTGCATGTCCCCCTTTAGGAGTCATTCAGAGTTATCAGTACCTCAACGTCCATCAGAAGGTTGTCAAATAACGAGTTGCACCCAAGCCTGAAAACACAGGCTGGGAAAGTCATACTGGAGCTTGAAGGTGTTCACAGATGTGTAAGTTATTAGAAATAATCCAGACTTAGTTCTTTCTTTTCCTCTACATCCCCTCAGTGACAGCTTTTTCTAGATTAAAAAAAAAGTAATAAACCATCAGCTTGCCTGATCCCTGCTCTGCACCATCACTCGTGTGCAGCTGTCCCTGAGCCTGCTCAGCTCCTGCTTCTTGGTGCTTTGCTGAACATTTTTCCCTTTAAGGGGGCTCAGGCAAGTCCTCCTGCCTGCTTTGGGCAGCTGCTGCCTGTGATATCCCCATGGGAACCCCCTGCTGCCCAGCATGCCCTCTCAGGGCACTGCACCAGCTTGACAGCCAGTCATAGATTAGTCTGTTTTGACCCACAGGATTAAAAGTCATACTGTGAGTAAAAACCCCTCCCCTTTCCCCTCTTCCATTTTCCTTATCCCACAGTTTGGGGTGCTGGGTCCTGCCTTGTGGCTCCCTCATACATCTGCTCAGGCTGTTGTGAACATGGCAGGGACTGTCTCCTTCAACTGCTCCATCCACGGAAGCATTATAAACCAGCATTTAGCTCTAAAGGCCTTCCCAAAGTCATGCCCACAGGTCAGTAACACCTGGATTTAAATCAAGCTGGAACCCAGTGTGAGCAGCAAAGAGGGCTGGTTTACACCAGCAGAGGATCTGGGCCATTAAATATCACTTTCATTTACAATCTGACCTACAGCTGGGACATTTATTAGCACAAACCAATTCCCCTCAGGGCAGGCAAAACCCAGGAGCTCGATGCTGAGTCTGACCCTTGCTGAGTCTCTCCCAGGGAAACTCTACCTGTGCAAGGCTCTGCTCCCAGGCATCCCAGCGCCTGCAATTAAACTCTCCTTAAACTTTAAAGGCATACTTAAATGTGTGTTTATGGCCCCATTACTTTCTCTTTATAACCTTAGGTGAAGGCTGGAATCCTGTCCGAGACATCTTAAAGGTTATATGTACAATTAGCTGGTTCTCATCATGTCCTTTAATATTTCACTTCTTAAGCCAAAACAAACCCTGGGAAATCAGCTGGATGCCGGTGGCCATACTCAGCTCGGGGGCACCGGTGGGACGAGAGGACTGTCATCCCTCCCGGATATTAACGGGTGACTCAGCTACAGAGAAAATGATGCTGGATGAGAGCTGGAGCAGTCTCATTGGAATTTCAACCGGGATTCAAGCTCCCTTCTCCTGCTCCCTGACCTGCCTGTGATGTTGGGGCAGAGTCATTAATGACAGATGTGTAAACTTTTGCATGGAGGGATGCCAATATTTTGCATACTTACACAGTGCTGCCATAAATATTAATGCGGTGCTAATATGGGAAGTTCCACCAGCTGTGTCCATTCTCGAGGGATACTTCAACTATTTATATTCGGGGTAATGAGCAAGCTGTTATTATATAATCAGGCTGTTGGAGAAGCCTTTGGAATAAAAGTCTCACTGAGAATTAGCCAACAACCGGAGCGTGTTTGGAGCCACAAGACATCACAGATTTAATGATGGAAGGTTTGACAGAGCAGAGGCAGGACAGGAGAAAAACAGGACAGAAGGAGAAAGGTGCTGGGACTTGAGCTCCTGAGTAATTCATGCTGATTGAGACAAGGGTATTTTTGCAGTTCTGAAATTGGCTTGTTCCACAGCATCCAGCTTTAGATCTGTGAGCAGTGCTGGGAAAGTATCTGGTATTTGTCTTTAGCCTTAAAAATTAGTTGTCTGACAGTGCTGGAACAGAGATGAGATGCCACCATGCTCATGGCTCAGCTTCAAGATTCATGGAAAGACCCAGCTGCTGTCAGAAGGAGGAGACAGCTCTCCCTGAGACCAGCACAGGCTCATATTAAGAAAAGTAAGTGAAACACCTCCAAACTCAAACACCAAAATTCCCTACTTGCAAACAAAATAATCCCAAATTTCTTTACAAAATCTTAAGTTACAAAAGGAGGCAAAAATGAGGAAAGGTCAATGTTTGCTCAGCACTGAAAACCACAAGTAAGAACAAACTTTGTTATGGCCCCCCTTCTACAAGCACAACCTGCTAGCTTTAATCAGAGCTGGAATGATGTTGCTTTCATCTGACTTGAGAATCAGTCTTTCTTCTTGCGCTGAAGCTGGATTTGTGTTGATTTTATTACTGTTTGGACTTCCATAACACAAATGACTGATGAGCCAAATCTGTGCCGCATCCCTGAATGTATTAGGCTCCTATTGTCTTTTTTTGCATCAAATTTATGCTTTTTATAAGGCAGATTTCTTCGCTTAAAAAAAAAAAAAGCTGGAGAACAGTTTGGAAGTGATTTAAATCCCCTCCCCCCCTTTTTTGGGGAATGATGAATATTTAATTGAGTTGAAGGCAGATAAATGATCATTTTCTTCATCCTATATGGTAGTGAGTAGTAAATTACTTTACCAGGAAATCCAGTTATAATTGCAAAATTGATAACAGAGGTGTGAAAATTTACACCTGTGATAATAAAGACTAGCTTCCCATCGTACATTGACATTATATCTTGTGAGTTATCTCTTGTGCATGATCTAAATGTTTCATACAAGCCAGCAATCAGAGCCTTCAGCACGCCAAGTAAGAAATAACATGCTTTTATATTTTATATGCATATATATATATGTGTATATATATATTTTACAAATAACAGCACGTTCTGCATGCACCTACACACCTGCACAGCAGTGCTCCAAGGGTAGGTGTTCATGTTCCTGAAAACTGATGGAGAAAAGCAACGTTGTGCTGCAATGCAGAGTTTAGAGGCAGCATGGCAGGGAGGGGACGGCAGAGCATCATAACCTTGGGAAGACCCAGATTAAAAATTGCTATTTGGCATCCTCCAGCTCCAGGCTGGACCCTGGTGAGCTGCTGAACAAGAGGGATCTGCCTTCTCCACTCTGTCCTACCAGCTTTTTCTCAGGAAACTGCTGAGTAAAGGAAAGCACGAAACTTATGGTCAGTTTTAGCTGGGGCCATGGCACCTGGGCTGGCAGGCAGAATGCAGATCCCCGAGTGTTTTGGGGTCCTGCTCAGGACTCAGGACCCCTCAGAGGCTGGCATGATGCTACCACATGCTAAAGAGATGATACTTGGCTGGTAATTAAGCACTGCAATCAGCAGAGCTCTCTGAAATGAACCCTGTGCAGATTGAAATTAATACTGAGCAACCTAATGGGCAGGAGTGCACTCACCAGTATTAACCTAAGAGAAAATCAAACTCTTTATAGAAAGCTTTTGGCAGCAGAAATTACCCCTTTAATATCCAGTGAAAGTCTCATTGCTAACTCTGAATTAATCCTTAATTTGGGAAGATTTCCTCAAGGTCAAGGCTTTTTTTGCTAAATATGGTTCCATTGGAGGCAAAAAGGGTTGGACATTCCTAGGGGTCTCTGTGGCATCAGGGGATTTGGAGCAAGGCTGCAGCTGGGGCTGGTGGCAGGTACAGTCATTAAAACACAGGGATTAGAGCCTTCAGCCTGAATCTGAGTCTAATCCATTACCCCCTTCACAGGGAATCACTAGGAACAGGAGTTAATACCCTCCATTTAGGCTAAAAGAGATGGTGTCTTTTAAAAAGTTTGGTCTGGTTAACAGCACTGTATCCAAGATTTCTATTACAGGGGTGCCAAAGCCATAAAATACATAAATTGCCTCTTTCTCCTCATTTTAGCATGTCATTTCATGCTTTTATATAGATATATATTTTATTATGCACTCTGTTTCTTAAGTTATCATTACTTTTATCTTGGCCAGTTTATTAAAGATAATTATATGGAAGCTCCCATGCATTCTCCAAGATTGTAATTGGCTGAGCTGGATGAGAACATTATGTTAACAAGAACATATTTTGCTGTACATGAGACAATCTTTTTTGGGCAGGAAGAAGTGAATAATTTTCCTTCTCTTTTTCTCCCTTCCAATATTTTTCTTGAAGCTTATTTCAGTAGCAAGACATCTCCAGCTTCCCCTAGACTAAAGCAGGAGACAAGATGCAAGAGCCATTGATTCACCTTAGGGAATACTTTGGAGAGATCAAAAAGTGCTCGTGTGCAAGCTGTTTCCTGTGGGAGGAGCATGGCAGTACAATCAATCCACGAATGCATTGTAAAATCAATGCTCTGTATAATTAGGGCACTCCAAGGGTAAAAAAAAAAAAAAAAAAAAGAAAAANATAAAAAGAAAGGGAAAAAAAGGGAAAAAATAAAAAGGGAAGATCTTCAGTGTCTACCAGGACTCTTGAAGGCTGGAGGAGTCACAAGCACCTGAGCAAACAGATTTTAAGCCTGTTTCAGAGGCAGTGAGGGAAGATCCTGGGGGATTGATGCAAAAACCTTTCATCTTGGTGCTGGTTGCAAAATGTCAAGAGCTCAGGGATGCTGGTCACAGGTGATATGAGCTCCTGGGTTCTCAGCTGGGACACTCAGTGCTTCAACACCCTGACCACCACTAACTTGTTTGATTTGGCTGCCAGTGGGAAATCATTTTGATGGCAAACCCCTTTGCCCCAGGGAGAGATGATCTGAGAGGAAAAAACTGTCCAAAACCACCTTGGCTGTGGATGGGGGTTCAGGATCAGACCTTCACCTGCAAATTCAGCCCTCCCTCTGCACTGGTGGTGGTGATGGTGGAGATCTCTGCCCCATCTCCATACCCCGCAGTGCAGAAAGGCTCAGACTTTGAAAGATTCCTTTTGCATTGAAGTATTTCCAACCATTTCTCAGACACCGAATGACTGTAATTCCCAGCTAAACACAAATGTTAACTATAGATCATGAAAATACAGCAGGGTGTAAATAGATTTCTTTTATATGGCACTAAATTATAAGCAGAACCAATTAAATTAGAAGACAAAAATTCCTTTAAATTAGCAGCCACTTTTGCAAGCTCTTGGTGAAAGCAATAATGTGGTTTTGCCTGAGAAATACACTTTTTAGGTATGTGGAGGCGGTTGCAGACTGCTGACCCTGCTGGAGCACGTTGCAGCTCTTTAACAAAGCTTGGCTTGACAAATAAGCCTTTTACATTTAAAACCTAAGCCACCCTTCAGCCTGATTTTTAATTATTCAACACTAAAAGATCTCTGAAGATCCAACTCACCCCCAAAGATCCCTCCAGAAATTAGACTCCCAGGCAGGGGGGCAAAAAACAAACAAACACTCTGCCTGGAATGGCCACGGTGGTGGTTAATGTTCCTCAGATGGGTCATTAGGTCTTTTATGGATTGTCAGCGTGGAGAACCGCTCTTGGTTCCAGGGCAAAGAAAACTACATCATATTAAAATACATGGCTCTTGTGGGACACAGCACTTTCACAGGGCTGCCTGTGAGTTTGGCAAGAGCCTGAAGTTGAGAAAGACAGATAACCCTGCAAATCAGAAAAGGCAGGTTTTCATCAATAGAAAATTACAGATCCCTGGTGAGAACTCCCATCATTATCTATCAAGAAATAAATTGGCCTGAGTTCCTCTTAACTGGTTCATCTGCCGAATTGTCATGGTGGGAAGGACCTTTGCCTCCCAGGCAGACATCGGTTGGCTGAGTGTTTTAATTGCTTGTAAGAATAACTATTGATAGAGTGATGGTTAAGCTGCTTATGCCTCAATTTCAAATAAAAGGGTTTTTTTAAGGATTCACTGGCCTGGAGCGCTCTGACCAGTGGCACAGGTGAGAAAGGAGAGGTTGCTACAGAGTGCAGAGGGTGCTCCAATCCCCATCCATATGAAAACAACTCCAAGAGCAGCGCTCCATGTCAGAGCTTCATTTTCAGATGAGGTTGAGGAACATCCTCAGAGGGATGAAAAAAACCCTGCAGGGCTGCAGGCCAGCTTTGCTGCAGCAGCTTTGAGTCTTTTAATCCAATCTTTGGGAAAATGCATGGATCTATTCCAAATAAAATACCCAGGAATGTGGAAGGTAAGTGTTCCTTATCCTTTAGGATACACAGAGCACGCTGGATGTGTAATGGCAAGGTCAAAATTTGTTGGCCTTCGCCCAGCACGTGGGCAAGGATAACTCTGCCCAAACAGCGTTTGGGCTCCATTGGCAGGAGAGAGCTGGCACGCCAAAAGGATTAATTATGCCCCAAAATAAATGTAAGGGTACGGCTGGAGAGAGGTACCACCGGGAGGATTTCTGGCACTGAGCTGTGCACTCAGGGGCCAGAGGGAACGGGGAGGGGGGTTAGACGTGAAACTTCACCGGTGTTAAACCCCGCGTTCGACATCCTCCGTTTCTGTGTCCGGGAGCAGCGCGGGGCGGGCACGCGTGGAGAGGAGCCTTTTCCAGGAGAGGGCACTCGTGGGAAACTGCAGCTCCAGCCGCTCCGGCCCCGGGCAGCGGGACCGCTTCCCGCGCTCCCCGGCTCACCGCATTCCTCCGACTCCGGACCCGCGAGACTTCCCGCATCCCTCCCGCCATGGGATCCTCCTTCCCCGGACCGCCGCATCCCTCTGGGCAGTGGGACACTCCTGGCCCCCCGCGTACCTTTGTACCGGGCAGCGGGAATCCCCCAGCAGGGCCCCCGCATCCCTCTGCTATCGGGCAGCGGAATCTCCCGGGCCCCCGGCTCCCTCCGGGCAGCGGGATCTCCCTCGGTCCCCTCATCCCTCTGCCACCGGCTGGGCGGGACCAGCAGAGTCTGAGGAATTCATTAGGAGGAGATGAATCCTCGCTGATCCATACGGATCCTCTACCCTTCCCTGTCTGTACCGGACGGATGCTGCTGTGTGCTTCACCTGCTACCAGCACTGCAAAGGAAAAAAAAAACCCCAAACACAACCCCCCCTCCAAAAAAACCAAAGCAATGTACAGAAAAAAAAAGCCCTCTAGGCTAGTGGTGCACTACGTGAGAGGGAAACATCTTGTATGCTAATTGGCTTTAGGTACTTACAGCAAGATTGAGACTTGTAGCATTGCCACAGATTGTTGGAAATTCCTTCGATAAGCTGACAGATGAATGTGTCTCTCTCATGGAGAGGTGAGAGAGCAGCAAAATACTTCCAAGAGCACAGGCAGTGAAGCAGAGATATTTCTGGCATGTCAACACGCCGGGGCGGTGAGAACGCTGACCACTCGCTGCGGGAAGGATGGGGGGAGAGAGGGAAGAGCAGGGGGAAAGCAGCGGGCAGGCACAAAATGCTGATCTGCTGGCCACGTCCTGCCACCTGCACACTGAGAAGCAGCTTTTTGTATGAAGAGCTCCATCAACTTGAATTAATGCTTGTAAAGCAAGCAGGAGTAACTCAGCCAGAATTTGGCCCACAGCATTCCATACACAGGAGCATGGCCAGGAGAGATGTGAGCCGAGATTAATGTCTCAGGCAAAGCTTATTGTTTGGGCCTGTTTAAACCATAAACAATGTTTATTTCTTTGGCTGGCATTTTGAGGGTTTTTTTCACAAGTTTGAGAATTAACCTGGCCCATTAGCCATGGGCAGGGTTCATTTCTCCTGGATCCTCAGCCCTGCTGTTTGAGTGATGCCAGGAGAACTCCCTGGGTGCTGAGACCTGCAAGGCAGCAGTGGGCAAGGCAGAGCTGTGCTGAGGCTTCCCCACAAGCACCCACCCTTCAGGCAAACCTTCACCTCCCCTCTGTGCTGTAAAAAATGAAGAAAAAAGCCTTGAGGCACAGGGGCCCCCTGTGTCTTGCACCAGAACCTTATGAAGAAGCACAATCACTCCACCAGAGCAACACTCCCCTGAAAAAGCACCAGATCCCATGGTTCACTCGAGCTGTTCCAAAACACTGGGAATAAACTCCGCAGGAGTGTGAAGTTGGTGTCACACAGACAGGACGTGTAGCTGGGCACCTGTGCTTCTGTACCACTGCAGCTGCCTGCAATTGCCCCACTAATTTTTGGTTCTACCTTTTCTTGCAAAGTTTTAAGAGTAATTTCCAAAGGTTGAGATGATAGTTGCTGTTCAAGACTTTTTGCAGCATATTTTATGTTGTTTCTGAAGCTTTTAATTGGCTCCTTCGGTATTTTTGAGTAGGGACACATGGCTGAAGCAGTGTCCACTCCTGGCCATTGGCCATGCCTGGTGCTGGATGTGGCTCCCTCCTCCCCATCCACACTAGAGTTCCATCGAGTCCTGGTTATTGCTCAGGGTAAGCAGTGTTGCTTCTCTCTATTTACCTGAATGCATTTGCACGAGTGATTTCCTGTGAGTTTTGAGTGTGCAAGGAGCAGAAATGGCAATTTGTTGATCCCTCAGTTTCTAGATTTGGGGTCAGCTCTTCAATCTCTGAGAAAATTCTGCATCCGACCTTGAGCAAGGTCACTTTCAACTTCTGTGCCTCAGTTCCTCCAGCAATAAAATGAGCTTAGCAACATTTCCTTTCTCCAAATTTAAGTTTTCCTCACTATGACTTGCCCACAACTGCACACTGTGAATCCAACGGGACTCCTAATTTAATGAGCACAAGGGAGCCTATTATTATAACCTTCATGCCATAGCTCTGTCTTTATCTCTGCCTGCTATTTGCTGTGGGAAATATCGCAGCCTTCTCTTTTCAATTGCCATTAGCAATTGCAGCAGTTGTGGTACAGGACCCAGGGATTTTCAGCTGAAGTCTAAACGCAGTTGACAACTGTATGAATCTTAGAGCCAGGGTAAGTAGCTAATGCAAATATCAACATCGTAGTAAGAGACACTCAGAAGCAGTAAGTGACTGATAGAAAAGTGATTATATGGACTTTATGTTGAAAAGTAAATATTTACTCTCCAGCATTGACAGATGCTTCAAGCACCATAGATCTAAAAAAGACATTGATTTGCTCTCCTCCAGTCTCTCTTATCTCCTACTTATGAAAATGTCTGGCAAATAGTACATCATCTGCTTGCTCCATAGCCTAAGTGCCTCAGAGCAGCCACTCAGGTAATTTGTTTGATATCCAACAATGCAATAGTTAATTGTAGTGCTCATGGTATCTTGTGCAGGCTCTGCTGTAACTGCCTGAATCGCAGTCACCCAGAGATGCTGCTGCTTTGCCAGTACAGAGCTCAGACTGTGGGCCAGCTCCTGTCCTCCTTGGCATTCACCCAGGTATTAAAAAGGAAGGAAAAAAAAAAAGAAGAAAACCACTTCATTCTGCAAGAAATTTTATTCCTTGAAGAAGAAGTAGAAAAGAGAATGACCGGGGAAAATACAACTGTGCTCTGTGAGATCAGGCTGGCGGTCAGTGACTCCCCATGCCACTCTCCTCTTTGCCCTCCTGGAATTGCCTTGAAATAACTTAAATGAAGTTGAGCCACTCGGAGGCTGTCAGGTTTGCTGGACCTCCTTGGAAATCAATTTAACCTCCTGAAATAATTTTTTCTGCTGCCTGAAGTTGCTGAGTCAGTGATGGGTGTCCAGGGAGTGCCTGCAAAGCTGGTCCTGGTCCCTCTTTCCTGGGGAGCCACCCAGGGACTTGTATCCTCTGCAAAACTGCTGGTGGATAAGGCATGTCGTGCCGTTCCTCCGACTCACTATTTTTGGAAGGGACTCTTGCAGATGCTGTGTTTTAAAATGACCTGTGTGTGACCACACTCTCAGCTGGGGGTGGGACACCCTTTGAGGGGAGCTGTGGCTGTGTACACTGGGTGTAAATCAGCTTCACCCTTTGTGCTGCACTCAAGGAGCAGGGAAAGTCCTTTGGGATGCTTCAGCATCCCTGCCCCTTGGGTGGAACATCCATTTTAGCCTCCCATTGCATCTAAAAAAAGAGAAACAGGCTGTGCTCCCTCCCTTTGTCCCTCTTTTGGGGCTTGCCTGTCTTTAGAAGAACCATTCTAGCTGCAGGTGGCCTTGGTTGACATTGGCAGGGCACGTCCATGCATGCATCCCTCCCACCCCTCAGAGCTTCACTGTGCTTAACACTGCAGCAGCTTCCTCTCTACAGTTGATAATTACTCACCTCAGAAATAAATAATCATGAAGTGGAGGATACAGAGAGCTGTTCATCGAAGAAGGGAAACAAAAGCACTCTGTGACTCCTGCGGAGCCTCCACATCGGCCGGAGGGATCTGCCCAAGCCACTCTCTGAATGTTGTGCTCAGTAATTACTAACTGCATAAACAATTTTATTTAATTTTGCCTGATGATAATTAAGTGTGAGAGTCTTGTTTAGCAGCCTCTCACTCCATCCTGCTCTCAGTTATTTTCAAACCTGGAATGGAGGACGGGACCTGCCTTAAAATGATGTTACCCAGTAAGATGCCACCCAGCAAGAACACTATGCCCTGAGAAAAGCAAACTAATCTGAAAAATCCTCCAGGTTAAGCCCACAAGACAGCTGCAGTGTAAGGCTGCCTTCCATGGGTGTCACTAAAAAATTGTTCAAAAGAAGAGGAATAAAAAACACATTTGCCAAGTTCATAAAACTGTGACCTTGAGACAGACACAGGTCACCAAGACATCACTGGCTTTGGTGACAGGTCATGGCACAAGAGGACAACCACAGTGACCTGGAAATGGACTTCTGATGAGATCAGACATTTCAAGGGGAGATTTACTGGTAACAGGGGCTTTGAGTGTTTGCAACGCTTGGATTTTACTTTTGCTTTCACCAGAGCATCTAAAGCCAGTGAAATAAATGAAGTTTTAGGTGTTCTGCATCTGTGTCAGTTGCTCAGTGCATCTGAATTGTGAGTCAGGGCTGGGTGTCGATATGTCCTGCACCCACATAATTTGCAGACTGCCTGTCCCTATTGCTCTACTCCTCCATCAAGTCCTGCTGCCTGTGTGTAGGAAAATAACTCCAGGGACTTTGATAAGATTGTTCCTGTGAAGGAGACAGGTGAGAGGGAACCCCCTCCTTTTGCAAAGCTAGTCTTTTTTTCTTTGTCTTTTTCAGGTGCTCCAGTGGCTACAATCAGGCTAGACAAATATGGGCCAACACCAACATGTGTGTAAAGTTTTATTGTTATCAGAGCAGAGAGGTGTGTGGATGGGGAATATTTTCTTCATACAGCTAACATTCAGGTTTCTTTTATGTCTTTTCTTTACTCTTCGTGTAATGCCAGCAGCTCAGAGAGTTGCTGCCTGCAGCCTTAGGTGTGCATTAGCTTCCATTTGATTGCTGTACAGCAACTCTTCTTATCTTTGAAAATTAACCATTTCATAAGCAGAGAGGAGGTGTCTCACAGTGTGAGCGTAATGCACCAGGCATTGCACCAAAGACTGCAGAGTGCACCACTCTTTCAGTCAATGCTGAGGCTTTGACACCTAAAAGAAAAAGTATATTCCAGCCCTGTCAGATGTACAGAGCAATTATGCAAAACTGTCTTTAAGAAGATATTATTCTCAGGACATTTTTTTTTTGTGAGAGGCAGTATTTCACAAAGATCTTCACCTTTTCTTTGTTATATAATTCAGTGCCACTTACAGTAAATTATATTTGTGCAGTTTCATTATCACATCTGTGTAAATTCTACTGCCCTCCAATAAAGCATCCTCAGACTCTGAGGTGCCAAATGGTGTTGTTAGGACAGGATATAAGATAAAACAAAGGAAAGGAAGCAAGGTGGTTCTTTTCTCAGCATTGACTGCATGGATGTTAATGACAGTCATCTCCATGTACAGGTCTAGCATCTGGTTGCTATATTTATTTTGTGTTTTTTTTTTTTCAGGGAGAAATCCAAATCCCATTTGTATTCTCTTATGACACAAACCCCTGAAATTTCAGAATAAATCTATAGATGAAAGATACATGTGCTTTTTAATTGCTCCTTTCCCACTAACTAAATATTGTGGAATGTTTCAGGGTGAGATATGAACTTCCCAGCTTCATCTCTTTTCCACTCCCGTATTGTCCTAGCTGCCTGCTGTTGACTCCTTGTAGGTCATTTCCAGCAACATAAGCAAGACAAGCAAACAGCAAAATTGCAAGATGCAAATGCCCTTCGTTTTTGGCTTTGAGTCAAAAATTAATAAGTTGACAATAACCCTGCCAGAATATGCAGCAAGGGTGACTGCATATTTCTTCCTGTTAGCGTGACAGTACAAGGGAGCTGGTCACCAGGAAGAGAGAGACAAGCCTGTGTTCCCCTGGATGCTGCAGCATGTGCCTTTTCTCAGGTTTTAAAGGTTTTTCTGGGTAAAGCATAAAGAATTCCACGCAACCACCAGCTCATTTCCCCTTCTTCAGCAGAAAAAAGCAAGGGGGTAAAAAAAAAGGGAAAAAAAAAAGCAGGTTACTTAAAGTTGTGTTAAAATAATAGATGAAGCACAACTTTTTTTTTATAAAAGCTGCTGTGAGTGTAGGGAAGAAATGTTTTCCTGGGTGATGCTTCTGGTGAAGATGGGAGGGCAGCTGGGGACCCACAGGGATGGAGGTAAGAACCTGAACCTGCATTGCCAGTCCCCAGCCTCTGCACTGAGCTCAAAGTACCAACCTGGCATCTCATGGGTTCCCAGATGCCATGTAGTGGAGTCCCCTGTTTTAAAAAAATGTAATAACTTGCATCAGCATCCTTGGAGCTGAAGGGTGGGAGGTGGCTCCTGTACTTGCCTCCTTTCTCTCCAGAGAGCCACAGCTTCCCACTGCTCCCAGTCCCTTGGCACAAGGTGTTGCACAGAGCTGTCTACCAAACTGCTGTACCACCCACTGCAACGATGATGGGGATGTCTTCATGATGGGAATAGACTAAAAGATTGCACAAACCCCTGGACCCTTTGGAGGTGAAGGTTTGGAACTCAGCAACCATCACCAGATCTTGAAAGTGTTGGGATGCTGCTATGATACTGCACACAAGAGGAAGAATCAATGAAGTATGGCCATGGAGGGATGCTTATCTTCCAGAATTCATGTTTCTCCCAGCTAAGCCCAGCTCCATTTAGCTGAAGTCCAGCTCCAGCACTGGAGACAGTGGAGGAGAATCCTGCAGTGAGCAGCACTTTGGGAGTTTGTGATAGATGCCACCTACCTCATTACTGAACAATGAAACTTTATTGTTCCCTCTCTTCTATTGATTTTTGTATCTCCAATGCATGCTGGTGAACTCTGAAATGAGTATCTGTCAGAGGAGGACTGCTGCTGCTGATCTGCATCTTTGGAGTGAATATCTATGGATCAAATCCTGGATCACATCCTGCTGCTGTGTCTGTGGGAGGGGAGGGCTTCCCCTGGACTGGGAGTGGTGGGGGTTTGTCCTTCCAGTGCACCCAGCCTGAGCGAAGGATGGACCTACCTACAGATCCAGTGCACCAGAACCTGTCTGCTGAAAAAGGCAGTAGTTTGGCCAATATCCATGAAATTCAGCACAGACCTTCTCAAATCAGCTTGGCTTAGAGTCCGAGACTCCATTGATGGGAACTTCACTGTAAGCTCCAGCCTGGGGAAGAGCTGAGCCTGGCAGCCCCTTCCATGGGCTGAGCACTGGAGAGTATCCCACTTCTCCATAACACTGTCCTCAAGACACTCTTGTTTTTGGTGTGTGGTCACCCTGACTGCAACATGAGATTAAATATATGTATTATTTGTTTCCAGTTTGTATATAGCCCTCGAGTGGGGAAGCATTTGCCCTGCAGTCTCTGCATATATATCTGTGAACTTCACAAGTAGTTAATATTTTATGCATAATTCATAAAATTATACTACATTTTCTGGGAATAATTAGCTGACTTCCTACCTCTAATGAACTGCAGGTTCAGCTATGACAAATACATCGGGCGACTCCAAGGGATAGTAACACGCAGGCGCCTTTAAGCAAAGTTCAAGCAGCTCCTAAATTAACCAAAGCGAATCCCTGAAGATGCAGTATTTATGCACTGAAGCAGGAAAGGAGGGCTCTCATCTCACCAGTCTCATCAGCCATCACAGTACAGGAACTGAGAGAGAGAAAACAAGAGTTATTTACCTTTTTCTAATTGGGAACTGGGCAGTTCAGGTGAGACTTTCCTCCTTTTCCTCTTTTTGGTTTATTGCGTGGAGTGGTCAGGGAAGTGATCCCCAGTGTGGAAATGGATGTAATTGGCGCTAAGATTTTCAGGCTTAAATTGCAAATTTTTCTTAAAATTCTGGTCTCAAATGAATGAAAATGAAATCCATTTGAGCTGATCTAGTTTTTAAAATAGAAACTGAGCAATTTAGTTGAAATGCTTATTTTCAGAGCACCTCTTCTGCTTCTGTGTGTGCAGGGATGCCTTCTCCCAGGGCTCAGCTCCAGTCCCTTGGGGGCTGTCCACTGCTCAAAGCCAGGTCTGCTCTTGCAGTCTCATGCACAGAAAAGTAGAAAATTTGGGTGCTGAGGTGAGCAACGTCTTTTGTGACACAGGACACAGCCTTTCCCTCTCACTGCTCACTTTTGGGCTGAATAACTGATGCCTATGTTGGAGCAAAGCCAGCACACGACTGCTGCCCACTCCCAGGCAGGGACCCTTGCTCTGTTGGCATTCTCTTAAACACTGTGCAGTGATCCCAAAGCAGGAGAACATCTGCTGCTGCCCTGCACAGCCTGGCTGCTCCATCTGACCCGGCACGAGTGCCACAACCAGGCAGCCTCAGACTGCTGGCAGCATCTCCAGGACACACTTCTCCCAGCTCCCCAGGTACTCCTGCTCATGGATTTGGGCAGAAAGAAGTTACTCACTAAAGATGACCTCAGAAACATGGAGATCTAATACACTGCTACCAGTAGGCTAAAAGATTAAATTTTCCCTGGACAGTGTGCTCCCTAAATGAGGAGGCCGGGAGAGCCCATCCCATGGCAGGCAGTCCCACTGCTGGGACATGCAGGTCTACAGCTACTAATTGACTTTAAGTGGAGGGCTGCAAACTGTTAAGTATATTAACTTCATGTGTCTCTCTGACATTTAAAAAAAAATTAGATTTTTGGCTCTGTTGTAGGTACAAAAGAAGCCACAAAGGAAAGCTGCATGTGTCAGGAGGTGAGCACATTAAGGGAGAGGATGATGACACCTGTCTGGTTGAGTTTAGGCTGACAAAATTCAGCAGAGAGACCTCAGTGGAAGGAAGAGGATGATCAGCAGAAGCAGTGCTGCGGGGCCCTCCTCTGAAGCATACCTCATTTTTTTTAATTAGGTTATATCTTAATTACGGATGCAAGGCTCTTCATTCCTGACAAGTTTTCCATAATCTTAATTTGATCTCATGTCAGAAGGGTACCATCCTCTGATAACCAAGCCCAGCTAAGAGTTTAACTAGAATAATAGCTGATTAAAAGGGGTTAATAGATACACCTCAAACAGAAGTAAATTAACGAGAGACGCTGTCTCTTGGCTAATGGGATCAGAACAGTATTTGTTTAGTTTATGAATGATTAATCTCCCTCTCTCAGCATTCCTCAGATGCTAATTGCACTTAGGGAGCCCGTGTTTGTTTTTACAAGAGTTGGAGGTGGCAGAAGGAAGGCAATGGTTGGCCCAAAGGGGAGTTCATTCACCCGAGTAATGGGCTCTTGGCACAGCCGGGGGGAATACCAGGAAAAGCACACTAAACTGGGCCTGACCTCGTGTGTGTGAAACTCTTGAACAGAAGATATTATTAAAGTTGAAATAAAGATAGTATTAAATAGGTGTATTTTATGAGAAAATTTATGAAGTGCAGAAAGGCACTGAGTGATGAGCCTCTACCCACCCTCCTGCCCTGGGGAATTTCTGCCACAGAAATACTTGGATTTTCCCCTGTGGAAATACTCCAAACTGATCACAGAAAAGTTTAAAGAAAGGCCAAAGGAGGGGAACCACTTCTCTTGGCAACTTTTGCATTTGACAGTTCAAAGCAGGAGAGCAGCAGCATTTGTCAGGAGCACTGGGAGGGAAGCAGTAATTGCCTGGAAGCAGCCACAGATGCAGGGCTCACTCCAGCTGCTGCTGCATTGCTAAGAGGTAACCAAATCATTTTCCTCTCTACACACTTGTCAGCATTTTAATCCTCCATTATCTTTGTACCTAACAACACAAATGTGCTACCTCAGCCGTACTGTGAATTTACTAGCAAACAAACCTGTTCAAACAAAAAAAAAAAAAAAAAAGGAGTTTTCATCCCAAGCTTTGCAAGCATGAGGTGTGTGGAAGATCTTCGTGCTTGTTGCAGGGGAGTCGGACTGGGTGACCTTTAAAGGTCCTTTCCAACCCCAATTTTCTGTGAGTCTATGATTTTCTGAATAAAGCCCTGCCAAATGGGGGCCCTGATTCAGTGAGGTACCAAGGCATGTGGCATCAAAGTCAGCTGGTGCCACCCAGTTCAAACTTTCAGCATGTTTACCAAGGGTTTATTGAATTTGGAGACGGGAGGAGTAGTTTTGGAAGGCAGGTACCCAACCAGAGGACAGTATCCTTGCAGAGATGGGACAAATTATCTTTGAAGCTGTGACAGTCATTTGCAGAGATCAAGATTTGGGCTTACCAAATTAATGAGCTGTGATAAAGGCCAGTTCTTTGTGCAGTTCAGTTTTAAATGTCCCAGGTGGTGGTGAGGTATGACTTTATGGATGATTAGGGATTATTGATGAGAAAATTTATGTAGTGCAGAGGAGACTGGGGTGTTCAGTCCACAATCATGATCTTCCAGTCCTTGCCTTTTCCAAGGAATGGATGTTTGAAAGACACAAGGAACATTGGGAAGACCAAGACAACATAATTTCTGCACAAGACCTGACTTTAAGTTTGGGATTAATTGAAATTATGTGAGGGGAATCTCATTTTAATCTTGAAATTCTGCTGTTACCAAAATTGTATGCTAAGAAATGGGATGCTCTTTTTATTCTTTATTTTTATTCTCCATAAATAATGTTACTTTGTACTGTTCCCAGGTATTTCATTCATCACTGTATCATATAGAATGCCTGAGCTGAATAAAAACTTCTGAAAGAAGATGAGGAGACACACTCTGCCTTATAGATTATTTTACAGTTACTGAAGCCATTCATTTTCTCTTCCTGCTTTCTACAAATATGGAAAATAAACCATATACCAGGAGGTGAGACTTCTACTTTTTGCCAAATAACATTGAAATAAATTCCTTATTAAGGGAGTCACCTAGAAATATTGGTTTTAAACATGAATTACTGGATTAATGGCTTTCCAGCTTGATGAGGCTGTGGGAGCTCTAGCAATGCAGGTTTAGGCTGAGGTCTGACAGGAGCATCAGAGCGGGGGCAGGGTACAGGTACAAAACCGTGAGAGCCTTTGCAAAGCCAGGGCAGGGGATCCAGGTTTTACTTGTTGCTGGAATATGGGAGCAGATGAAAAGTGGAGAAGGACTGGAGCATTTATGAAACTCCCCCACGCATCCCCTTCCTGAGCCATTTGACCCTCCAAGCTCCAAGTGTTTGTTATCCAAACAAAACTCAAGCTCCTGAGAGCTTCTGGTAAAATTGCTGGCTACAGTGTTTGTGAACCCAACGAGATGTTTATGAGCACGTGAAGGATGTGCAGACACGGCATTCAGCCAGCTCACCCCTGCACCCTTCCGTGCA
>WEIV01015993.1:411929-457773 GCA_013390005.1 Calyptomena viridis | reverse complement strand
ATATATATATATATATATATGTCAGCAAAGAGATGCTGTATGCAAATATGAAAAAATACACAAGTGCATGCAGCTTGGTGGCTGAAAATGACCATGCCACAAGATGGGACTTTGTTCCCAAAAGTACCAGGCAGAAACCAAGTCCAGGGTAGAAATGGCAGTTAAGGGATGATGAGCTGCTGTCCAGAGCACAACAGGAGGCTGGTCCCCAGTTCTGTGGGGGCAGCTCCTGCTCTCAGACCAGGCTGGGGATTCAGTGGGATGCTGGGAGCTGCAGGGATCATAAAGAGCTTGAGGACCTGAACCAAAGCCATAGAAAGAGGAATTGACTATCATTCCTTAAATTGTCAAAGAAAATTAAAATTAAAAAATTAAAATTCCTTAAGTAAATCAAAGAAATGACCCAAACAGCTCAAGCTCTGTGATACACTTATGCACAAACCCTGGAGNTCTTCCAGTCCTTGCCTTTTCCAAGGAATGGATGTTTGAAAGACACAAGGAACATTGGGAAGACCAAGACAACATAATTTCTGCACAAGACCTGACTTTAAGTTTGGGATTAATTGAAATTATGTGAGGGGAATCTCATTTTAATCTTGAAATTCTGCTGTTACCAAAATTGTATGCTAAGAAATGGGATGCTCTTTTTATTCTTTATTTTTATTCTCCATAAATAATGTTACTTTGTACTGTTCCCAGGTATTTCATTCATCACTGTATCATATAGAAAGCCTGAGCTGAATAAAAACTTCTGAAAGAAGATGAGGAGACACACTCTGCCTTATAGATTATTTTACAGTTACTGAAGCCATTCATTTTCTCTTCCTGCTTTCTACAAATATGGAAAATAAACCATATACCAGGAGGTGAGACTTCTACTTTTTGCCAAATAACATTGAAATAAATTCCTTATTAAGGGAGTCACCTAGAAATATTGGTTTTAAACATGAATTACTGGATTAATGGCTTTCCAGCTTGATGAGGCTGTGGGAGCTCTAGCAATGCAGGTTTAGGCTGAGGTCTGACAGGAGCATCAGAGCGGGGGCAGGGTACAGGTACAAAACCGTGAGAGCCTTTGCAAAGCCAGGGCAGGGGATCCAGGTTTTACTTGTTGCTGGAATATGGGAGCAGATGAAAAGTGGAGAAGGACTGGAGCATTTATGAAACTCCCCCACGCATCCCCTTCCTGAGCCATTTGACCCTCCAAGCTCCAAGTGTTTGTTATCCAAACAAAACTCAAGCTCCTGAGAGCTTCTGGTAAAATTGCTGGCTACAGTGTTTGTGAACCCAACGAGATGTTTATGAGCACGTGAAGGATGTGCAGACACGGCATTCAGCCAGCTCACCCCTGCACCCTTCCGTGCACAGGGATTATTGCCTGACCCTGCCCTGCTGAGTGAAGTGGACCTCATGCCTATGTAAGAGGTATAAGCAGACATTGGCACAGGTTGGAGTGGTTGTGCAAAGGGGACAGAGATTGTGTTAAACTCTTATTCAAAAGCTGCTAAACTCACCCAAAGGCAATTTTGGAAGAGTGGGTTAGATGTGGTGACAGGTCTGTGGGCAGCAGCTGGGATTTGGGACCCCACAGATGGTGGCCAGGGGGAAGCCCAGGGCCATGGGTGTTCCTTGCAGGGTACTGGTTGATACGTGGTGCCCTCCAGCCCCTCTTCCCCATGCTGAAGCCCCATGTCTGCAGCCAAAACAACCTTTTGTACAGCCCACAGCAGCCTCCCGGGCAGTAGTTTGAAAACGCTCCGGCTTTTGCAGACGCTTACAGCTGCAGGTAAATGTCTAGTGGGATTTCCAGAGGTGCCGAGGCATGGAAAGCACCTCATTCCCAGTGCAAATGCCACCAGGTGTCTGCCTGCATCATTAGGCACCTAATTGCCTCTGAAACCCGGCTCCTGGGAGCGGGGCGGCTGCTGCCAGCGGCACCCGGCGCCGGGCGGTGCCGAGCCGGCTGCTCCGCGGCACAGCTCCCATGGGACACACATCCCTTGGCACCCTGGGGCCTGGAAAGCTTCTCTCTGCCTCAGTTTCCTCATGCAACAGCTAAGTTATTCACATGTCTTTGAGAAACCCTTTGAGATGTCCTGCTGGAGAGTGAGGTGGTACCAAAGGGCTGATTATTGCAGTTGTTGCCAAAAAAACCCTTTATGTGCAAATTTAGAGCACATGGTACTGACTCCAGAGAGCTGGGATCAGGATTAAAACAACATCCCAGCAGAGGATGGCAGAAGTTGCCCTTTGCCTCTCCATATTCCTACCTTGTCCTTGTACAGAGGGGCTACAAAGTGGGGAAGTTTTTGCTTCTTGTGCGGTGACAAATGGCCTGGCCAGGTAACAAATTCCAGGCTGGAATATGCCTCCTCAGCAGCCCAATGTGTGATTGCAGTGGGCATTGCATTAATTTGTGAAATGTCGTTTTTAAATTGGTTTTACAGTTCACTGGGAGTGTGAGGCTGCAGCCTCTATAGCAAGTGCTGCTTGCACAGGATTGGGGGAAAAATTACTAAAAAATGGTCCCTGCTGCTGACCCACATTGCTGGGCCTGGCAGGGACCAGGTCAGGTGTGCATTAANCCAGGCAGAAACCAAGTCCAGGGTAGAAATGGCAGTTAAGGGATGATGAGCTGCTGTCCAGAGCACAACAGGAGGCTGGTCCCCAGTTCTGTGGGGGCAGCTCCTGCTCTCAGACCAGGCTGGGGATTCAGTGGGATGCTGGGAGCTGCAGGGATCATAAAGAGCTTGAGGACCTGAACCAAAGCCATAGAAAGAGGAATTGACTATCATTCCTTAAATTGTCAAAGAAAATTAAAATTAAAAAATTAAAATTCCTTAAGTAAATCAAAGAAATGACCCAAACAGCTCAAGCTCTGTGATACATTTATGCACAAACCCTGGAGACTCTTATTACCTCCTCTTCTGTCTGGAGGAAAGACTCTTTCCCTGCTGAGCAGGTACATGTTTGCTCTGGTTACATGTTAATGTAGGTTTATGCCAGTGGATGGTCACCATTCACTGGACCACAAGTGATCTGCTCCCTGCCATGTCCTGCTGTTGAACCCAGTCAGGTTAAAATGTGGACACAGATCAGACATGCCTGCAAAACCAACAGCTTCCTACAAATGTGTGTGTTCATCCTCAGAAATGCTGACTTGAGGGATAAAATATGTCTCTTACCACATTTTGCCCATGTTAGCATGGCATAGCCACCCAGCAGTGATTTCAGGGCATGAGCTGCCTCCCTTCCTATTACTGTGTCCAACTGATGGGAAGAGTTATGGCTCCTATTCACCCCCAGAGCCCAGGGTGATCTTGCTGAGCTGCCAGCCAGAAAACAAGCAAATAAAGAAAAAAACATCCCAAACAAAAAGAAAAAAACTAAACTCCTTCATGTTTTTCATGTGTGTTTTTTCTTTTTTTAACCTGGAAAATGACTAGAGTCTATAAGCCCAGAATCCCACAAGGGTAGTAATGGCAAGTCACTTTTTGGAGTGTAATCACACTTGGAGAGACAAATATCTGCAGCATGTCTGCATGGGCAGGATTCATGCTCGAGAGCCACAAGCCTCCTTCATCCCCTTCAAACCATCCAAATGTTTTGAGAGACCTTTGCACCAGTCTCCTAATTCCCCTCTGGTCGTGGTTTATTTTTTTTTCTCTGGAATAATTTGGTCTTTATTCTAATATGTCTCTTAATGGGCAGGAGGCTGCACCGATCTCCATGAAATGTGTCTATCATCTTAGTCCAGGCATTTTAATTTACACTGCAGTAAAAAACTTGGCACCCAACATTTTCTGCTTCAAGCCACAATGAAGAGGCTGTTCCAAAGGTTTGACTCTGCTTGTTTCCCTCTTCCATTTCTGAGGTGCATGTGTGGAAGAAGGATATCAGAAAGAAACTCCCCAAATCTGGGATGACAATTTTTAATCCCATCACCACAGGATTGCATTACTGGCATGACTCTGTCAAATGAGTATCCAGAGAGCTTTGCAGCACACGGGAATATAGATGATCCTAAATATATATATATATATATATCCTAAAGCATTGACAGAGGCTGTCTCACTCCAGGACTAATAGAAAATGTGGGTTTCTTTGCTGGAGGAGTTCGCTCCAGTACAGAGGAGCTTCTCAACACCCTTGCCCATCCTTCAGAGCTGGGCTGGGGAAACCTCTGGTGGAGAGATGGGGCTCTGGGACCTTTCACTGCCTTTCCCCTCCACCTCAGAGTGAGCTGCACGTTGGTGCAGCCCCCGCTGAGCTCCAGGAGCCACGCAGTGAGGGGACTCCTCTGCTGCTGCAATGCAGGGCTGAGTGCAGGTTGCAGAAAACGAAGGACATACAGACACTGCAGAACCAGGTCCGGAGGCTGGAGGGGAGGATCAGAGCCCAGCCTTGTGCCACGTTCGCCTTCCCATCTGTCTGCCTTTGGCTACATCCATTTTAAGCCAATGCCACTCCTGCCCAAGCGGCCACCAAAGGGCACCTCGGGCACCAGCACATTTAGGAGGTGAAAGGGCATAAATGTAACCAGGAATAAGCAGGGCTGGTTTGCACTGTCCCACATTGCTTCCTAATGCTTTGGCAAGGATTTGGAACAAATTCATCATTGTTTATCCCCAAAGAGCTATTTTGCCAGATAATATCTGGGGAGAGTCACCTCTCCTCCCTCCTGGGGCCATTACTGTTTTGCTTTTCAGGGAGGAAGCACTAATTCTGCTGGGCACAGGGAAAATGCACCGGCAGGAACACACTGAGCCAAAACGCTTAAAAAACTTTGGAAAAGAGCAGAAAAAAAAAAGGAGTAAAGCAGTTTTCTTTCTTTTTTGTCTTGCTTACTTATCACTCCCACTGTTTTCAATATAAAACAAGGAGAGGACGAAAAAGAAACAATATAAGTGAGGAAACAGCAGCCTTTCCATTTCTTTTATGCACGTGAATTGTTCTCATGAATTAGGGCATTTTTGTCTTGAACAAATTCCTCAAAAGTAGAAGGGGTGAAAGGCCAAAAAAAGAGTTCTTGGATCAAATTTTCCAAGCAAGAAGCTGTTTTCCTGCTCCTCTTTCGTTACTTTAGTCCTGATTCTTGCTGCTATCTGGTGGATTCACTTGCTTCAGTACTTTTATTGAGCAAACCTCTCTGATATAAACTAGCCCCAGCTTTTTTTTCTACTGACCATCTTCAAAACCAGCATAAATGTGAATTTAAAAGATGAACACACCTTCAGAAGACAGAGCGGAAGATAAAAGACAGGGAGAGAAGTTGTGGACGATGTATGTTTGCTGTTGCACAGAGAGATGGGGAAACAACCAGCCACGAGGATTAGTGTGAAGTATTGGAGCCAGCTCGGCAGGTCGCACGCTGGCAATGCCTCAAGGACAGGAAACAAATGATCGACTGCTGTGTTTGTAATAGGATGGAGGGTAAGGGATGGCGGGCAGGGAGACACGCTCCCGCAGCTGGGAGGAGTAGGAGGGAAATGCTGGTGGAGAGATGAAAATCCACCCACTGGGTTACCCTTTGGAGAACGTTACTCCTTCATTTTTTCCTGTCTTGTTTGCTGTCCTGATAGAGCAGCTGAGGTTCTGGGCATCCACAGAATGGGATGGGATGTAACAAGGAAAAGGAATGGGAAAATGGGACTGAAGACCCAAGGTACAAGGACTGCTGAGTTGTGGTCCACGAAGTTCCTTCTGAAAATACCTTGGAGTTTCCTGGAAAGAACGAAGTCTAAGAACAGAAGGGACAGGAGACATCAGATGGGGACAGAGCAGCTGGTGCACAGGTGATGTGGTTCAGCGAACCTCAGTGTTATGGATCACAAGGGAAGCAACAGAGAGATGGGCAAAAAATAAGCAACAATAAATTTTTCAGGACCTGTGCTACTCGTGACAGCTGTAACAGGCGTATATCAAAAGCTCCCACAAACCCTGGAAATTTCATTAAGAAGCCCACAATGCTTGGACACATATGGAATTATGATACTCCTCATCCTTTCCTGTGTCAAAATCCTCCAAGCCTCAGCTACCTTAAAAAGTTGTTTATTATAGATACATCTTCTTAATGCTACCATATAGGGTATTTGCAGCTGGATAGATTTGACTGATATAGCACATTCTTTATGGCGATCATTCCTTGATTAAAAAAAATATTTTTTCTGTGTCAGGCTCTTTCTGTCACTGTCAACCATAAATCAATTTGTCACATAAATGGTAATAAAACAAGAGGTGTTTGTTCTCTTAAACACCACACAAGTGCGTTTTGCAGCACAGTTATAGCCATGCTCGGGTGTCAGACTTGGTGATCCTTGTCCTGATGGTCCTGGGAGGGCAGCACAGCTCCGTGGCACTGGAGAGAGTGGGGGGAGAGTTGCAGATTTTCCCAAGCACCACTGATGTCACAAGGGCCACAGTCATGTCCTGGCACCAAGGATGAGGACTGAGCCCTGTGCCAGTGGTCACTGCAGACCTCCCCAAACAACTCAGATCCAAACTGAATTGTTTAAAATACTGGGTGTCCTGTCCTGGGCAATGGTGCTGCAGAGTGTGGGTTGATACCTGTGAGTGTCTCTGTCTATTTTAATAAGAATAAACCTTTTCTCTGACTGCAATGACTGTCAGAGTCCCACACAGTGATGCTGAAGGTGCTTCTCCCTCCTATGTAAAATTCTCAGAAATGCTGCTTTGCAAAAACCACTGTTTCTCATACTGAAATTCTTATTTTTTAAGATTTCCTATCTTGGACACATAGGACAAGTCATCTGTGCTGCAGGAACCCAAGTCCCAACCAGACTCGCTGGCCATGCATCTGCCACTCCTCACTTTCCGAGCTTCTCCAATTTCAGCCTGGCATCTCTGATCGTAAGTCTACTTAACCATTTTAATAGCACTAAATGGAGTCTGTGTTACTGCCCTTATCTGCTCTCCATGTCTTCCGGGTCATACATGCTTAGTTTACTGTCAGAGACAAGTTTTTACTGCTGTCAGCACTGCAGCGTGCGGTACCTGCAGAGCAGCAGGCTGCGGGCTCTGCGCTGCGTCCTCGCTGGCAAGAAAATTACTACCCACAATCTGATTCCCCAACATTTGTCTTGTGGTTTCTTAATTGGTACTATCAAGGAAATGCTGTAGGGAAAAAAAACCCACTACATGGTGCAAAAGAAAAGGTGATGTTATCTATTTACAATCCTTTTGTGCAGCGGTAATAATAATTAACATAGCAACAATGGCTAATAATTAGAATTGCCTGCATTAAGTTAAGGACATGATTTTGTTTTGCTTTATGCAGATGCAAATCTGGGCTCATTTTCCTCTTGTCACCAGGGGAAAAAAGTGTGAGAGGAGAGTAAGTCCACGAGCAGGGAAAATGCATTCAGCTAGGCATATGCAGAGGCTCTGGTTACCCCCAGATCTTTGCCTGCTGCTCACAGAGTACCCCCCAGCAAACACCCTGGTCCCCATGCAGCATGCTGGGACTGTACCTGTCCACTCCATCTGTATTGCCCCCTGGAAAACCTGGTCAACTGTCTTTAAAATCACATTAAGCAGAACAATGCAAGTGGAGATGATAAAAGATGCAGAAAAGATGCACACGTGGCTTCATTTTCACCCCCCTTCAGTCTGAGCCCTGCAGGCTGGATCTGCAGTTCCAGCAGCTCAAGAAAATCTTTGTCAAATTAATAGATTTAGAAGTAGAAAACCCCAGCTGAGAGTCCGGGCACGCTTCTGAGATCACCCACTCGGGTTCTGCACCAGCAGCACTGATGGAATTACTTTTGCTTTACACCAGCATAAATAAAAGCAAGATCAGTTCCACTATCTGGAAGGTAAGGATGAAGTTTTACAGCCTCCTTTTTCCTTATCACACGCAGACTTTTTAATACCTTGAGAGTAGAATGAGCAAGGTTGTGCCAATGCCTTGCTCTTCAGGCTTGTAGGCACTGGTTTTGTGTGGGCTCTCATCCCTTTCACCTCTAGAAATTTGGGATGCGAGCAGCACTGAAGGTAGAAAAATGATCTGTTTATGAACAGATCATTTATTAAATCCTGTTGGCTAAAGTAATTCCTGCCAGTGTGAAGGCACAACAAACTGAAAATGAATAATCTCTCCTGCAATTCACAGGGGTGAGGGACCACACTCCCTGCATGCTCTGTTACTATATTTAGCACAGATACAGTAAATGCATTCCTACATGGAACTGCTCTCCCCAGAGATGGCTTTTTAAGCCAGGACTGACTGCAGAGCAGTTGGATCTCCCTGGGTGTGTTACTTGGGTTGGTTCTGCTGCAGGATGCTCGTGGTGAGCACAGAGTTACTGTAAACCGAGACCTGGGGCAGAGTGTTGGAGCCCATGAGCTGGGATAAATCAAAGGTAACAGCTGTGACTTACCCCAGCGGTCACTCCAGCTCTGGAGTTATCTGGTTACAAGCACGTTGCTCCTGCTTCGTCCAACCCCTGAGCCTTAATATAACTTTTAAATCATAGCAAAATGAACTTTGTGTTTTATTTCCTTGGACTGTAAAGAAATACATTGCTGTATCATGCCCTGGGATAGGGACAGAGACAGCTATTCATATCATTTCCAACAAAACACCCTATGAAACATAAAGTAAACTGGAAAATCAATAATTTTTATTACACTGTCTCTGGTGTGGGGGACGCTGCACACCCCTGCTCCAGGATCTGGCCCCTGCTCACAGCATTTACAGCCATGCTAGCAGTGCCAGTGTGTGAAGGAAAGGAAGAAACAGGGAAACTGAGGCACAGAACTATTTCTAAAGAGAAGTTTATGGCACAGAAAAACATCTCTATCCTCACTGCCCAAGGCCTCTGGCAGAGAATTGAATGAAGTTGTCCCAGCCTGACAGGAGCATCTCAGCAGCAGTGCAAGAGGCACAGGGTAAGTGCAAAGCACTGTGGGACCCTGATGTTTCGGGTGATGATTGTCTCTGTCAGTGACACAAAACTACTCACATGATACAACTGTGCCCCAGACCATTTTAGGACAGGCTTTTGTACCATGCTCTACCAGGTTTAGTTCCGCTACCAGGACATTCCCCTTCCCAGGAAAGTAAGAAGGCTTTGTGCTCCTTCTAGCAGGATGCTAATTTCTTGGAGGGGCTGAAGCCCTACATTGGTAGCTTGGGCTAGTTCATCAAGGTGGGCTTGCTGTGCCACACCAACACAAAACATCCTGGCAGATGGACCACAGATACCACTGTGGGAGGAAAAGAGGTGCCTTGGGAGGTGACTGGGACAGCAATCAGCGCTGCTCTGGCTGCACTAATGCTTATTGTGTTCTAAAAACACTGATCCATGGAGCTTACCCCACCACTCAAACACCTTCTGGGTAAAAGAAACCAGCGGAATGAAATCTGAAGGGAATTTCAAAGCTTCTGGCACTCACACATTGCTATTAGAACAATCTTATCTAACTTGAGGGCAGTACTGCAGGAAAAATTCCATTGCCTTTTTTTTGTTGTCCAACCAGCACCAACATCCTCACTGTAGCAGTGGGCTCAGAAGGGAGGTGAATCCAATGGTGTTGAGTCCATGCTCTTCTGTCCCTCCTTCCCCCGCATCCCTGATACATCATGGAACAAGGCACACTCTGGCTGGCATTGCAATGGGTTGGGTCTGTGAGTTGCCCCTCTGTCTGTCTTTATTTTTAGTGTGTGCACAGAAGGCAGATAATGGCGATTGATGTGCTGTTTCCTTCAGGTTTAGGTTTCCTGTCAGCTGAGCCACAGATAAACCATAAACACGAAGAACAAACAAACAATTAGCCTCCCTCGGACCCAGCACACAGACACTCCGCTAAGGTTTATAGCCATTTTCCAGCTTTACTGCCGAGATAAATCTTTCACCACTCACTGCCCAACCAACCTCAATACAAAAAAGTTGTTTGTTTTGTTTGTTTGGAGGGTTTTTTATGCTAGATATTTGATTTTTATATTTAGGAAACGTTAAAACAAGGGTGCAGAGAGATAGGTGTGGACTGACGTGTCCACAGAGGATGTGCTGGCTTAATTCTTCCTGGTGTGGGACCACATGAGAGGCAGAACAACCTGTGCTTCCCCGATGTGGTTTCCATCACTGCTGGACCTCTATGCGCAACATCCTTTGCCCCCACACATCCACCATCACCAGTGGTGCATGGGCTGCCTTCCACAAGCCCCATTGTCTGCTTTATTATCCAGATTTATTTTTCAAATTGAAAAAAATTAAGATAAATCTATTTGTTTTCCACCCTGCATTTCTATTTAGCCCCCAGATAAGTTTTTTGGTCACTGGGTAGAAATTCCCTTAATAGTATCACTGATGCATCACTGGCATAAAAGGCTGATTCAGGTTTGGTGGTAAATTAACCATAGCCTTTTTTTTTCTTCCCCCCATATGACTGTGAATTTTGTCAAAACTTTGTGTGGCAGTTTCATTTTGTGTCTTTATTGTCCAGTGAGGGAGAGCTGGGAGTGCTAAATTAATTTCTGCGGTGAGACCAATAAATTCAGCTCTCCTGCTGTAAAGGATACATTAATTTTGCTACATTCCCTTTTTTAATAGGCACAAAGCCACCTGGATAAATACAGGTTGCACAGAGAGAGCAGCCATGGACCTGGGCACAGAGACTGTCAGCTAAAATAAATAAGTCAGACGTTAAGAAAACAGTATGTACAGAGACATTTCGCTTTCTTTTGACTTAGGCTTTTAGCAATTTTTTTTTTGTGAGGTGAGGGAAAATGGTAGGTTCCAATAATCTCATCTACCATAAAGACATGAAAAGGAGATGAAGAACATCCTCTAGGTTTAAAATATTTAGAGTTTTTACTGTTTAATGTCAAATATGTTGGTTTTGATAAATAGAATAAAGGAAGCATTAATCTCACATACCATGAACTTGGACACAAGGCTATTCCCTCATTGTGGCAGCTACACTGCTGGTGGACATACCTGCAGACCTTTGTAATGGACCTTCTTAGGAATAAGCAGGGATACTTGGGACTTCAGCCCTGCTTTTTGCAGGAGTTCAGAGGTGACTTTCTGTTGAATAGCAAAAGTTGGCTGGAGATCACCAATACAACTGGGAGAACAGACCTATGATACTCATTGGCATGTCAGCTCAGAGAGAGATAACTAATAGACATCCAGCCAAGCTTGGAAATATGGCTGGATTGACTATAGAGGGAGCATGAGGCATTTGTGTTTGGTGTGTGACATTCCCTGCTGAAAGCTGGGGGAAACTGGTGACACCAACACTGGCAGCTGAAACACATTGAGCCACAGGCGGAGGTGTTTGCTAGAGAGAAGATGCAGATAAGATCCAGTTTGGTCCTTGTCACATCTTGCATCTCTGCAGTCAGACAGCTCTGCAACCAGCACTGACCAGAATCAAGACAGATTCTGTGGGGGAGAATCATCTTTTTATGGGCTCATTGCAAACCCTTCCTTTGTGCTAGAGGTGGAAAGTAGCAAATCTCAGACTAGTGGCTGCCGAGGAACATGTCCCTCCAAGGTCATCCAGCTCAGAGCTCTGGATTTGGAGAAGGGTTTTCAGAAAGTGCTGATTTTACCATTGTTTTTTGAGCTCAGTTCTGGTCTGGAGATGATCTTGTTATCAGGCATTCAGAAGCCAATCAAAGATACATTGAACAACTTTTTGGATGAATAGTTGGATGGTTCTTTAGTTTCTGAGTTTGAAAATCAAACCCAGAGGCCTCCAGAGGTTTGCTGAAGTGAGGACAAGCAGTGATGCCAAATGATGTCTGAAAGAGCTCCATGTCCACAAGAACCCTGCTCACGGCAACGCGTTCCCATTTCTTAGACGGATCTCTGTCCTGTGCTGTCTAGCCAGTGCATAGATTGCCTGCCAAATTCTCCTTGCTGTGCTATTACCTCATCCCTCTGACACACTGCTTGTCCAATTTTACCATTTTTTTCTGCCCTATCTCTGGGACAAGGACTTTGCATCCATTGCAGCTCTGCGTTGTCCCTTTGCCCGACCCAAACACTCTGTGGATGGGTCAACCAGAGGTTGTGCAGTGATTTCTCTGCAGAGACCCCAGGGACTGTTTTTTCCATCAGACTTATCTGGTTTGGTGTAGGTAGAGTGAAGTGGGGGGCACTGCCACTTCTTGTCAAATGCAATAGGTGGAAGTCTATAGTACAAAAGGTACAGCCACATTTCCTTAAAGCTCAACACATCCCAACGAGAAGGAAACAAAGCAGGAAAGCCAGGAATAAAACCTACAGACCCACTAGCCTTTGTGTGGCAGAGCAAACATCGGAGGCAGTGCATGTAAATCAGCATGCAAATGAGGTTGGCAAAGCTCTAACGAGAAGTTGTTACCACCAAGCTTCCCGATGCAGCCCCAAGGCTAAGAGGAGTATTTCACTTCACACAAGCATCGAGAGCTCAGGCACAAACTGTGCTTGCAAGGAACAGAATAAAAAGGGCAATTTAAGACAAGGGTGGCTGTAAGTAGCAGATGAGAAAACACAATAAAAAGGAAGATTTCTTACTCTGCAAGTGAATCCATTTACTTCAAAGGTACTACATTTCTTTGATACAATAGCATAACGTTTTTATTGGGGACTAATTGAGCCAGTGATATAATTACGACAGTAAATTAAGGCCTGAAGTATACTTTGAATTTAGGAATAAATTCGTAAATACTTCCTTATCAGTGGCATGTAGGAAAACGACCAGACTGATTTAGCGAGGAGGGATCCTTACATATTAGCCATCTCAGGAAAACTATGAGCCCTCTTTCCACATAAAAATGAGTGATACATTAACTGCTTTGACTGCAGCCTTTTAATCATTGCTTGTTACAATCAGTTTTACTAGTGGGTTAATAAAATTTAATTAATTGTTAATTAAGGCTTACAATCAACTGTACCCATTTTTGATTACTTTATCATCACAGTGTTTGCATCAAGGTGCAAAGCACAGCCCAAAACTCATCCATCTCTGAGTGCTGCTCTCTGCAAGCCAGAAGTGGTTTGCAGGTCCAGGTTCAAACCTGCCAGTGATGCACTCACTGCTCTTTGCAGAGGTGCATGTACCTGCAGCCTCCAGCCCTCAGAGCACTCTTGGATCTCCATGGTGAGTCACAGACCTTGCCCCTGCAGGAGGGACAATTAACCATAGCCCTGTTTCCAAAGCCGTGTCTTTTCCACCTCCCCAGAACACTGAGCAAGCAAGAGAGAAAAGCTGCATTGCCTTTGAGCCTCAGGAAGGAGAAAGAGGTGGTCAGAAAATCTCTTCTTGGGAGGACAGGTTGCACCTGTGTCTTTTGTTTGTAAGTCTGAAGCAGAGTTCTCTAAACCCCGGCATTTCTCCAGTCTAACTTTCCTTGCTGATTTCAGCCAGGCCCATCTGCATTGGATACTGCTCAAGAAAACAAAAAGGCAAACAGCAAGGAGCCAGAAATGCTCTCAATCAGTTCATCCTTTCCCCATCACTATGCAGGCAATTACTATTTAGGTATCCTCAAATTAGATTAATAAATCCAACTCCAGTTCCTCAATTGGAGTAAGTTTTTCACAGTTCAATGACAGTCTGAGTGTCTGGTGTGTCGAAGAAGCTTCAACCACATGTACACCCAGCAGAAACTGGACATTAGAAAGGAGAAAAGCCCTTGAATAACGTGTTTAATGCAGAAAATGCCATCGAACTGTTTTTTATGGACGTGTATCCCTCAGAAACTGCTGACTTCTCCTTTATTATATTTAGCAATACAAATAGCTGAGGACTGTGTTCGGGCTCATTGCAGATAAAGTGCTGGAAAGATAGTCGTGGAGGGACATTTATTTCTCTTATTGAGACCAGCACTGTACTGCTACAGCTGGTGAATCTTATCTCTAAGGCTTTTCTTGGGAATAAAGCATTTAGCCTTTGTAGCTGGGTCTTGTTACAAGGAGCAGAAGAGAAGATTCAATTATGTGCCCCTGCATGGGAAAGGGAACGAGCAACGACTGAGTGGTGATGCAAAGGGAAGAAAGTCATGCAGCAATCACCAGTGCCCTGAACTGCACACAGGAGACCTGATTGACTGAAACAGCACGATTCCAGAGAGAAAAAGAAAGATGAGACCCTAGAGTGCCCTCCAAGACAGACGTGATCCTGGGAACGGGCTGCCTGCAGATGTGTTGCTGTGTGCTATCAAGATCTCTCTAGTGTTTCTCCTTGGAAGGGTTTACAGATAGAGAAATATTGCTCTCCCCAGAGATCACCCTAGGAAACAAAGGCAAGAGCTCAGTGAACCTCCTTTCCTCAAGTAAGAGAGCACAGCACAGTCTTTGGATTTATTATTGTTACTGCTACAGGAATTATTGGTATCCTTGCTATATGCTTACTAACCTTGTCTCAAAACCAGTCAGGACCAGGGGATAATAGTGCATGAGTGCAGCCCATTAAGCAGTTTTACACTCTTGCAGATGGACTTAACAATATGAAGCCCTGGCCAGATTTGGCCCAGTATGCTGCCAGTCCCTCACTGAGCTGGAAACCTGCTCAGAGGACAGTGTTCACTCCAAGCTGCCAGTGTGCCCTGTGCCTGCTGAGCCTCACCTCCATGTCCAGGCAGCCACCAGCACATCCAAGAGCAGGGCAACCTGCTGGGTTTTCATCAAAGGCTCATTTATCTCTTGTGAAAGTACATGACGTATCAAATGTTTAGCCCTGATTAATGATGCTAATTAAGCTAATGGATTTGAGTAATTTTACAATTGATATTTTTATGTAATTTTGTTTTTGCTCTGCGGTAGCCAGAACTAACTGCCCTGTCAGCTTCTCTCCGTCATGTTCAACATTATGCATGGACATCATCTTTAAGGTCATATAAACAAACAAAGCAAGAAAGCTCTTCAGATTTATCTCAGCCCTCCCCCTGCCACTCACTTCACATTCCTAGGGTGTGCAACAAAGCAGATTTCAAAAGCAGGGAGCAGAGTCACCAAAAGCAATATCCCAGCAAAGAAAAAGATTGGATTTGGGGAGGTCAAGATGTTAGATTTGGCTTCTAGAAACTCAAGTCCTCATACGAAGTCTACTACAAGTTCCCTGGGGGCCATGGAGAAGCTGTTCTGCATCAGTAAATTGGATAAACTAGTAGAATGTTGGCTTTCTGGGGCAGAGACTGCAAACACAAATACAAAATTCTGCATTTGATGATCTTAAGGGTCTTTTCCAACCTAAATGATTCTATGATTCAATTATATAGTACAGATGTGTAAAACAGAGGGATGCTGAGCTAAATTTGGGCCCTGAAGGTGATGCTGTAATGCCAGCTGAATATCCAAGGTACAGACCATGTAGATCAGGGGTATTGCAAGGAGAAACTCTTT
The DNA here is from genome assembly GCA_013390005.1 of Calyptomena viridis. Lineage (NCBI taxonomy): Eukaryota > Metazoa > Chordata > Aves > Passeriformes > Eurylaimidae > Calyptomena > Calyptomena viridis. Next base: position 442,414 of record WEIV01015993.1, on the reverse strand, counting down.
GCATGGCACAAATGCTCTGTTAACATCTAGGAGCAAAGGGCCAGAACTGGGCATGCAGTTTCCTTGGTGCAGTACTGCACACACTGAGGAAGCTTTAAAGATCTTGTCAGTTTTATGTAGTGCCTGAATCCCCACAGGTGGAATTTGTGGTTCTTTATTTGTTTACAGGACACCATCAACCAGAGAACCATGTAACTACTGACCATGTAATTACACTGTAAGGCAAGTTCCACATGGTGACAGGGTAAATAAAATACCAGGTTGTTTTTTCCTGTCTGCAAGGGAGAGGGTTATCATGAGATCTTACAGCTGCAAATTATGTAGTAATTATGGCTTCAATAACCAGGCAACATCCAATATCTTTACCGAGTGATTGCCAGGGAGACTTACATATTAGGGATACATGAATCATGGATACTGGAGAATGACTTGGCAGCTCCGAGCACCAATCCCACCCATTCATTTTCCACCTTTGTCCAGTGTATTTTTAAGCACCTCAAAGGATGGTTTCCACAGGCAGCTGTGGGAAATGCTGCTGCCCATCAGGAGGAGAAATGCTGACTTTAATCCCTGTAGCTTGTTGTATTTATGCTCTGCACTCCTCACTGCTAACAACCACCCTGGCCCCTGGATCAGCCTCCTGAGAGTGCCTTACTCTGGTGGCTTTGAAGGAGCCAAGCAAGGAGCCAAGAGTGAGAAAATCTCTGTGGAGCCTTACTCAGCACCCTGCTAAAGCAATAATTACCTATGCAGAGCTCCAGCTCAGCTGATAGCACTGGGCACTATCTGTAAGCCTAAAGCTTGGCCAAGCTTGCATAAATGTGTCATTTCTCATGCTGAGCATTCTTGCAAGAAGTGGCACACCTGGAAAATAAAAAGGCTGTGTGGGTGAGAAAAAGAAATGTATAATGATTTGAGGGGTTTCTTATACTTTAGGTTTTGTGCTTGAACTGAAAGAGCATTTGATTATTCTTATGTTTAGAAACCAGGTCAATGGGTCAGCAAGTAAATAGCTAAGAGGCATTTGGGAGTGTGCCCTGCTCTGCATGAGGACTCAGAGGAAGGAGGCAGGAGTTAAAGCTTTGGATCTGCTGGAACTGCACCAAAATTGTACTGTGGGATGGAGTCCTTGTTGCTTGGAGCAGTTCCCTCCCCAAGGGAGCTGCCCACCACCAGTGCAGCAGCTGTGGGACCCTGAGGTTTATGGGATGCCCAAATTTCACAGTTCCAGATTTTACAGGTGAAGTAGGTCTTGGCAGATGGACCATGGCCAGGTCTCTGCTGAAGCTGAATGAGCTGTACCTGAACTACAGCCCTGGGGTGTCACACAACATCAGACCTATTTCCTGAGTATGAGCCCCTTCTGTAAGAGCAAAGACACATACTTTTCTTTAAACTCTACAGTCCTTTAATTCAAATTTTAATTATTATTCCTTATCATGCTCACTGTGTTTCTGCTGCACTTAGGAAACTGTCTCTTGTGGTTAATTTAACACCTGCAAATTCCCAAAGCTGTTAACCTAAATCTAGTGGATAAAATCTTTGCCATACATTTAAAAGATCACCAGGTCAGGTCTACCTGGGGCTGAACTTTTGTTACCAAGCACATAAGTATCTATTTTACTTGCTCTATATGATATACCACTGTAGGCTTTATACTTATTTATCATCATTATTGGAGACATTGTGCAGTTGACTGAAATGTTACACAACAGAACAAAATCTCAGAAGTGAGAGCTTTTGGGAATATTTCTTTACCATACCTTGCCCAAGAAGGACAAATATTGATCCATAGACTTTGGGTACATTGATTATCCTTTTAGGAAAACCATGATAGCATTAATAAATCTTGGAATTTTGCTTTTGTGTTTCTGAGAGACTGTATTGCATTGTCACATGAGTAGGTGATTAGGGTCACTCTTATCAGTTTTGGGGTTTTCCTGTCAAAACTACAGTGGCAGCTCACTTGAAATGAATGTGAGCCTTTTCACTGCTGTTGTGTGAAGTCCTGGCTTCCCCCTAAGCACATGTACAATAGAGAAAGGGTCACTAATCTTGGCTCATAAACCTTTTTCAAATGACAAGCTATTACTTCCCTGGCCTGTAAGAAGTAAGGCTTGGCTGCCCTTTTTCTTAAAAATGGAGGGGAAAAGAAAAACCTTGAGGGATAAACCAAGGCCAAGCATTTCAGATGGTTTTGGATGAAAAGAGAGGAGAATCTCAGTGTCTAAGGCCATCACTCATCAAAAATTTTTTGTCATCATCCTCTTCAATTAAAGTACTGTTAACTTGATTGTCTCAGGAGAACTCATCTGCCCTGAGGAGATCCAACATTGCTGGTAACCTAAGAGGGGGAACTGTGAGCTCCCACCATGGGCCAGAGGAATGATCTGATCTCCTCCCCATGAAATGTCAGATCAACATCCCCTAGACCATAGCTGGCCAAGAGGTCCGGCACACTTATAAGCCCTTAGGCAAAAAACTCCCCAACTTAACTGCTCAAAAACCTATTCTCACCTTCCCTGAGGAGATGGGAAGTAGATGACCTGTCAAAGGGGTCAGGAGGAGGCTCTGATGTCTCCTAGCAATGGCCCTAAAGGAGTGGCTGTTTTTCCTCGGATGAGGAGCAAGCAGGACAACCATCACTATAGCAAATTATGCTGCTCTCCTTGAGCCTAAAGGAAATCTTTCAGAGGACATCTGTGATCCTGAAAGATCAATGGCAGGTCAGATACCACTCAGAAACACATATGATATTGGCACCTTCCTGGCACAGCGCTCCAAGAAAAACCACCCTTGGCCAATTCCACGTGAAGACGAGGCAGCTAATTTGGGCTCACAAATCATGGATTGTGGGTAATCACAACGGAGGACCAGACTTGCAGTTCATTCTTATCAGTGTTTCTCAGGTCTTTGCTTGCTGTCAATAGTCCTCCACTTGATGTGGCAGAAGGCATAATAATACAGCTGTAATTACAGTCCTCTCATTTTGGAGGCTCCTCAGCAGTTATAAACGTGTGTTTAAATCAAAGGAATTGCCCTGATGTGCAGCTGATGAGGATCTGCCCTTCGGTTTTAGAGGCACCACTTACAATTTGCTTCAATCATTTTCCTACAGAGGAGCAACAAGGCAAACTATTTGCACAGAGATGAGAAGCAAACAGTATTTTCCCAATTCTGAACATATTCAAGCACTTTGGTTTAAAGCAAGGGCAAGTTAGAAGGTACAGCCCAACACAAACTGTGCCGCCTTCCAATCAAAGCATGAAGTATAATCCCTGTTCATTTTTCTCAACTATAAATGGCACATTACATTCAAAAAGAAAACAAATAGGAGACATTTCGCTATACACTTGTCCTCTGAGGAACTGTGAAAAAGACTGCCAGGACAAAATTCAGTCCCATTTCCTTGTGTCCTGCTTGGATGCCATGGTTGAATGCTGGGAAGAAGCAGTACTTGCTGCATCCCCAAAAACCTTTCTGCTCAAAAAACACCTATCAGTGCTGGGGCCAGGCTGGCAGCGGGGGTGACTCTGTGTGATGCCACCATGCCTGTCACACTTGGAAGATGCCTCACAGATGATAACTCGGCCCCCATAAACACAGCTGCCCTTCCCTAGTACTTGCTCTGTCCCTTCCACAGCGAGGAAGGAAACCTGAGAGCACTTTCTGGTGAGAGCAGCGAGCTTGACAGGCTCATAAATATCACACCACGTACCCTTTCCTTTCTGTCCTTTGAAAGAAAAGACTGACACTAAGGAAGCATTTGGTCACATTGGATTTGTGCCATTTTGCGGCTTACTTGAATGAGCTGAAGGCGAGAGCTGGGAGCAGCAGAGACTGGGGAATTTCATGGGTGCAGTGGGGTTGTTGATGGAGAGAAAGGGCAGCCAGGATCCACACGAGGCATCAGTGGCTCCAACGGTCAGGCCAGCTGGAAACAGCCCCAGTGCCTGCCCAGGACCTGAGGACAGAAGGGAGCAGAGCAGGGTTGGGTGCTGAAGGTGTCTGAGTTTGGAGATCCCAGTGCAGGTGCACGTGGCTCCTGGGTCATGCCCTCTGGTGACTTTAAGTGAGGGGAGACAAGAAGACATGTAATGAAGTGAATAGTGTTTTAATCCACCCCAATGTATTTACAGCATGAAGATCATCACTTCTCCAGCTACACCTATGTGTTGCTATTTTAAATGGGATGCAAGGCAACATGCATTGCGATTTATCCCGATGGTGCTGGTCTTTTCCCTGTATAATACATTTCCAGCCCCATTTCCCCCTATCTACACAAGAGGGATGAATGCAGAAACAGCTCTGTGTTTGCTGTAAACTAGTAAAAGGTGGTGTTTGGTTTATTTTCTAAGAAGAGCTAAGGCAGCTCTAACAAAGAAACTAAACTCTAATTTGTCATTTTCAGGGTTTATGGCTGTAAATTTTAGCTCTCGACACAATCTCTAGTTGGGACAGATTGGCCTTTTGAAAGCCATTCTTGCTCTCACTTTGGAGCTTTGGTTCACCCTAAGATATGGGCTCTTAGTTTGCAAATGCAGTGTAAATTTATAGTCCTATGTAGAAGAGAATAAATGAGTCTTTATACCAGGTCCTCGGATTTTTTACAGCTCCTATGAATAAAATACAAAGAGACTTGAAAGGCTTTATTAAATAAGAAGGTGGGTGTCTTGAGAATGATCAGTTATAGGCATTGTGCCAGTGTTGCGAATTGTTGGTTTTAAAGCCTTTGGGGCAATCTATAGTTGATTCAAATGATAAAACCTTTGCAGGCTTCAGGGAGCTCTGATATACCAGCTGGGGATCTGTCCTGCATTTCCAATAAGGATTAATATGGTGCTGCATTTTTGGCTGTGTTTCGGTACGGGGATGTTCCCTAACAACTCAAAAGAGAGGGAAAATCAATTTTTGCATGACTAATTGCTTGGGGTGTGAATGCAGCATCATGACCCTGCTGGTTTGTGTGCAATAGTCCTGGAATGTGCCAGCAGTGAGCCACTGCCTCCTCAGGATCTTGGGATGGAATAGAGAAGCTTTTTATCCTTTCGAAGGGTCTAGAGCTCATTTGTTTCCTTCCCAGGTGAGAGCAACTTCACCAATGAAGCTGGTTTCCGTGGAACAAAGCCTCATCCTGGGACTATTCCTGAGGACAAGCCCTGGTAGCCTGCACCATGGCACAGCTCTCAGTGTGGTCTTTTCTCCTTTCCCTTCTTTTTCTGTGCAAGAATAAACCCTTTTATCCCTTTTTTTTTCTTAACTAGTATCACTAGTTGGAAGAAAATTGCTTGCCCCAGCTCCACTCTGGAGCTGAGGGTCACCACATCCCTGACAGTTCAGGACAGTGCCAAATCCAGCCCAGCAACTCAGCCCGATGTGGAGTTGAATATCCTTCCTGGCGCATCCTGGGAGCCCCACATGGGGTGGGATGGAATGGGATGCAGCAGGGCTTCCCACTGCCCTCCAGCTTGCCAGGTGCTGCAGGACTGCATGCCAATGAGAGTCTCTTCTGGCTCCTGCAGCTCAGAGCACAGAGCAGCTTTTAATTACCCACAGAAGGAGAGAGCTCCACATCTATCCCATACTAATGATGACCGGGTGTCATTCTCCACACCACCTTCCTCTCTGTTTGAACCTATTGGTATATATGGAGGAGAAAGTGGGAGAGAGGAATATATATGCCTGGCATATACTTCATAGATGTATAAACATATATGTTTGTGTATAAATGTATCGTACAGATATACATAATATATCTGTTGGCTGTTTTGCCTGAAAGGGCAATGATGCAGTCAAATGACAAGAAGAACTAGCAACAGGAAATAATTCTGTCATGTTTACCACCAAAAAAATACTTTTCATTACTAGATATGGAAATACCATCCAAAAACTTCACTGACTGCCCCCCCAGCTTTTTTTTTAAAAAAAGAGAACTGAAGAATTGAAAGATAGAATAACTTTTCAAACATGGTACCATGGCTGACAGATTTACATCTTATATGCAAAATCACTCTTCTTTCTTGCTAGGGAAATCCCAAACTAAGCTCTTCCTTATTTATATATGTTTACCTTCTTGTCCACATACACTTGGGGATTTTTTTTTTTGTATTTTTCACATTATCACTTGCTAAATATATCACAGCCCATCATTTACTTTGCTCTGCAGCTCCAAGACCTCCACATGCCTTTCGCTCCTCACAAAATGAATTGCTGGCTCAAATATTTAAATATAAAAAGAATACCACCATACAGTATACAAGCAATTTGTTATCACAGTGTGCAAACAAGGTAGAGAGGGGAATATTCTAAAGTAAATTTTATGTATAGCTACTGTGTAAATTTGCCTATTTCCCAAGAGTTGTATTGTCACTATTAATCGTAATAGCGTTTCTAATATGGCATATTTCCAATATTTTCTTCTTAATTAGGATTCTGATCATACAACCCCATTTCATTCCTGTTGTGCTTCCCCTTGGCTTTCTGAAACCTGCCCAGCTCTTGTGTGAAGGGTCACAGTTGGTGGCACAAGGGAGGAGCAGGCAGGGGCTCCCCAGCCCACTGTGCCTGCCTGAGCCCCTGAGCACCCTGCACCCACCACACCATCCAAGGACAGTCAAGGTGTCCCTTTCATCCCTTCTGTGTGTGGAGCCCACAGGGATCTCTGTGTTTGCAGAAACGGGCCCCAGCCCCTGTTTCTAACAACAGAACAGAGCAAGAGGTCTCTGAGCTAAAGGGATGTGCTGTCGTGTGCGCCTTGCTGTTGACTAAAATGTTCAGTTGTGTACAGGTTTAGGGGAAAACGAGATTGTTTGAAGAGCTGTAGTAGAGTGATGTAGGCAGAGAAAGGGAATAAGATCATTTCCAAGTAGGCTCGGCTGTGTGGAGTGTCCTTGACTGTGACTGTGAAGGGTTTCTGACAGCGCTGATGTACCGCAGCCGTTCCCGCGGGCAGGAGCCTGGGGATTGCTGCTCCAGGTGAGCTCTGCGGGCCAGGGCAGGTCAGGGACTCTGTGAGCACTGTGTTTGCATGAGCCATCCACCTGAATGATGAGCAAACGACTATCTTTAACTGCTTTAAAGTGCAATTTCCCTGTTTATATACGCAGGGCTTGATACAGGCTGTCCTCACCTCTGCCTTAATCCTGTTACTGTGGTTCTGTGAGACCCTGACACACTTATTCCAGGCTTTGTTCTTGCAAACACAGACACACACACATGCACACGCACACATTTAAAAGAAGCAGCATCCTTGCACCCTGGTCATACAAAGCGTATGTGCCTTCCTGCTGCCAGCATCAGGTACAGGCTGCTGATGCTGTGCCATGGGAGGCTTTTCCATGGGAAATGCAAGCAGATCAATAGCCCTAGATAAAAGGAGAGGCAAGGGAAGACAGCAAATAGCTGTGGTAGCACTGAAACACTTAAAAAAAAATTTCTGTTTTTGTTTAAAAGGTAAAGTAAATGCTACAGAGAACTCTCACATATTCTCTTGGTGGGAGGGTGATATTTTGTAATAAGATTGGTGAGTTCCTGCTCTGTGGTCTAAAGCAAAACCTTTAACCTCCTCTACCTCTGCCTCCTCAGCATAAAAGGAGAACACCATCTTATCCTGCCTTGGTAAAATGCTTCAAATGCCATGGAAGAGGCATATAAAAGAGCTTCTTGTATCCCCATGAGATGAGAAGGGCAGAGCAAAAGATCTTCGCACATCATGAATCAGGAGAGCTCCTCTGACTTCAGTGGAGCATCACTAGTTTGTCTCTTCTTCTTTTTATGCCCACCTTGGAAAGGGCAGAAAATGGGTCATTCTCAGCTGGGCTTGACCCAGTTCAGTGAGGACTGGGGCTATTCCAGCCGTTCCGGTATTAACCCTCCAGAGTTACAAGCTCTTTTTAGAAAACAGCTAGAGCAGATTATCCTCTTCTTTTTCACTCCTGAAAAGTGTGTGAATGGAACAATTTATAAGGCAACAAAAATTACCCGCAGTCTTTTCAAATACTCAGAAGAGAATATTCAGAGTCCAGCAAATAAACACGGACATTGTCTCTGTGACCCTTCCCAGCCTCTTTTGGTCTGAGTTTCCCATTATGCAGTAAATAAATAACTATCTGTTATATGGCTATTTTTTTAATAAAAACACTTCAAACTGCTTTGCTTTCCCTTAATTAAAAACACATCAAGCCATGGATAAAGCATTGTGGAATGGCTTGTTGTGGCATTGCCTTTTACAGCTGGAAAGCAAATTTCTAATAAAATGGTTTTTGAAAGGAATATTGCCTTCATTCAAATCTCCTATAAAAACTACCCATCCATTAATTCCAATTAATGACACTACAGCATTTCCACTAACACTGGTAGTAATTCTTGGCTAATGGATGATTTTCAACAAAATCAGAATCAATGTAAATTTGGACAGGACCCTTGCAGAATTAATTTACTGCCCTGATGTTAGTTGAATCAGAACACAGTGGTCTTCTCAAGCATATAAATAACAGTGGTTTGAACTGGTTTGTCAGTGCCATTGAACATAGTCCATGCCATGAGCTTCCTGTGGGCTTTACAGAGAGGATAAAATACATCCTGCTCTGCTGCTTGATCCCACAGGTTCATGACGTGAAAGCTGCCCTTTCCATGTTCACAGGAACATGGAAGGACCCTGGGCGTAGGGGATAAAGGAGAGAACAGAAGTGAGAAGGGTAAAACACCTGTTCTCAGCAGCCACAGAATCTTCCTGTCCTTCCCTGCTCCTTAACATAGCTGCCTCATTTCCAACAAGACCCTCAGCTTCTTCTGTCCTCTCCATTTGATCTAGGATTCTTCCCTTTTAGTTGGTTTCCAGGCCACCACTGACACCCAGGCAAGGAAAATAGAGAAAAAAGCTCCAAGAGCCACGTGAAAATGAAGCCGTGACTGGTCTATCCAGAGAGAAGGGAGGGAATTCAGTCTGCAAGAAAGTCAGGGCAAATGGGCAGGTGCTGTGGGTCTACAACACTCCATCCAAGCAAGCTGCAATGTTTTCTCCCATGTACAGGTCTCTGGATATTTTCCTCCCAGGCTGAAGGTCCAAGTTTTTGTGAGACTGAGGAGCAGTCCCCAGTGTCAGCAGTGGACAGACAAAAAGTAGGACAGAAATGTTGTGTCTGATTGAGGGAGTTGCTAGAAGGAACTCTGACTGGACCTGTCTTTTTGCTCCTCCAGTATTTTAATAAATATATACATTTTTAATAGAAAATATTAAATATATTAAAATATATTTTATGTATAATTTATATCTCTCTAAAATAACTATATACATCCCACCCTATCCCCATATACATATACACGTATATATATATAAAAATATGTAATGTTTGTTGTTCAATCGCCAAAAAGGAAGAGGAGAACCAATTACACACTGAACTGGTCAGGAAATATTGACTAAATGAAGTTTCTGTCTGATAACTTCTAACAAAAACTGAGAAGCAGAGCACACAAGACACTGATGAGGACTGCACTGAAATAAGAGGCTTTGACACTCAGGAAAGGAAAATTTCACACTGCCCCTAATAAGAGGCTTCACATAGTAATGGGAAGAGTTAAGTAATTTCTTCCTCCTCTTAGAAGACTTTAATTAACAGCTGATCATGTTGCTTAATCTATGCATCTCTGCCTACCTGCTGCTGTTCTTTTGTCCTTTTGGAGAAAGGGTGGTAAAACTTAAATTGTTGACCTTGAAAAGCAATCATTCTGCAATCACCTCATTGGAAGAGCTAACAGCATATCTTAGAGCTCCACATAAACACCGAAAAAGGTGGACAGCAGTAAAATCAGGATGGGCTTTGACCAAGTAATCCCCTTTTCCTTTTCTCTGTATCATGAATTTTACACCCTTACCAGCGACCTTGCTGCAAATGGAAACCTTTGTGTGTAAGAGCAGAATAAAGTGCAATTAATGGAAAACTAGCTATTTATGTGGGCAGTTCTGAGTTAATTTACACCTGTTCACCAAAATGTGCCCATCACCAGAGCACAAGCAGCATTAGCAAGGCACCCCATGTGTTGAAAACCACTGGCAGTGTGTCAGCATGGCCCATACCCTTGAAATGCCCCCAAATGTTGAGCATATCCTGTGACTGCTCATCTCTGGATAAAAAAAATTCCCACAGTACACCTGGAAGAAGACCAAAGAAATGCCTGATGGGATTACAGCACATCCCGGATGGTGACAGGACAAATTTCCTCAGCCTCATTGACTGTCGCTGGCTACTTCCAGGCCAGCGGATGCCGAAAATGGTCTTATCGGCAAGAGGCTCAGAGTGATCTGGGATCGAAGGCTTAAGAATAGAAAGGGAGGTTATTTATGCTTTATTTCATGTATCAATACTGTGACAAAAATGCAGAGAGCAGCAACATGAGAGATTTCTGAAAGAGAAAAGACACAAAGGCAAGCTGGGGGATTGCTAATGTAATTCTTTTCTTTTTTCCCCCCCTGCCAAAGCATTCATTTTCTAATGATTCAGCCAGGCAATTCAAGTCAACTCCCCTTTTGTATTGTGGATTTAGGTAGAAAACCCAAAGGGTGTTTATTTTGCCATGTATTACAGAGAAATGACACTAACAGCCAGGAGTACAAGGATGACAAGAGCTGGGGCTTTAGCCGCTGTCGCAGCATCGCGCTCGAGGGCTCGGCTGGGGCCCACTATCAGCATCCCTCCCGCCACCACTAGACAAGAAGGCAATTTAATAGAAACAGTTTCCAAATCACACAGCCCTGTAACCTGTCATTTTCTGGATGGCTTTATTACAGCTTTCCATATCTGAGAAAACCCCAGGTTCATCCTTCGCCGGGTTAAAGGGATTGTGGGGTTTCCCGGCTGATGGTAACACCGTGCTGTGCAAGCACTGGCAGCTGAGGGAAATATTATTTCAGCTGATAATAAGGAGCATTAATGAAAGGAGCTACATCTACCTGGTTTTACCTGCGTGTCTAAATGCAAACAGGCTGTTGGAAAGCCTCACATTTTCCCTAGGATGGCTCAGGCTCAGATTTCAGGGGCTGTGAGGTGAAGAGCATCACTTGTGCCCCATGCAGGGGTTTCCCAGGGAATCTATTGTCAAACCATATCTGGATGTTGCATTTTGAAGACTCAATTCCAACCTTCTCTCCGTGGAAAATGTGCTTAACACTGAGCCATTCAATAAGACTTAAGCACTTGCTTAAAGCTAAGCAAATGCTTAAGCATTCACCTGGTTAAGGATTCTTTCCAAAACCAGGAATGAGACATGGTGTTTTTTAAACTGATTGATATATTTGGAGTAAGTCAGTATTAATGATCATGTAAATTAAAATCTGGAAGACATCCAACTTTTTAAAAGCTTCATCTGACACTGCAACTCCTTGCAAATTGACTTTGTATTCCAAAGATACTGGCGTGGAAATGCACTTTCACTCAGAAATATTTCTGGGCACAGAATGCCTTTTAAAGAAGTTCCAGTAATTACTGTGACAAGGTGATTACAAGGGCCATCTGGCATTAAGACCAATTTCAAATTAATTTTATTCTAAATAACCCAAAGATGCCCATCATTAATGAATTCTGTTAAAAATATTAATAATAACATGCATGGATGTTCTTTGCCTTGTTTGCTTACTCTTTCTTGCTATAGGATGAGCTGGGGTGCATGGAAAGGTGAGGATCTGCTCTGAGTGTGTTGCAAGCAAACAGAGCCAGGGAAAACAAAACTGGCATGAAGGAAGACCTACAATTCTGTGTCACGTGTTAATGCTCAGTGAAAAATAATGCTGTCAGGTTTTACCCTCACTGATTTCCATTTGATACTCATCCAGGGAAGCTCAGCATGCCAAGAACCAGGACATTGCATTAGTCAGGGCTTGTTGATCAACCCTACTGAAGGACACAGAATTGCCCTTACATCTCACAGCATGTGCAGAGTAATTCCCCTTAACAACACCCTAAGAACAAAATGGGACTCTGCATCCTTTGTGCTGCCAGCGCACCAGGGGAATTCATGCTACAAGTGATTAACCAGCTCAAAAATCCAGTTTACTGGTGACTGGGTGCATTTCAGGGTCCACCTTTCTTACAATCAGTGTGATGTTTGCATGAACGTGGCAGTCAGACACACAATGCTTGTGCTGTGCTTCCTTTCCTAAAGGGCAGAAGAAGTGACTAATGTTGGCACAAGGGCTGGCATGGGCCACCTCAAATAAGAAGGTGGAATAACACCTTCCAGTACCTAAAGAGGTTACAAGAGAGCTGGAGATGGACATTTTTACGAAGGCATGTAATGGCAGGACAAGGGGAAATGGCTTCAAACTGACAGAGGGCAGCTTTAGATTAGATAGTAGGAAGGAATTCTTCACTGTGAGGCACTGGCACAGGTTGCCCAGAGAAGCTGTGGATGCCCCAAGCCTAGAAGTGTTCAAGGCCAGGTTGGATGGGGCTTTGAGCAACCTGGGGTTGTGGAAGATGTCTCTGCCCATGGCAAGGGTTTTGTAACAAGATAATCTTTGAGGTCCTTTGTAACAAAACCCATTCTGTGATGGTCTGATCTGCTCAGGACAGGAGGGTTTGGGGTATGTATCAGGAGGGCAGACACACAGAGCTGGCAGAAGGCATAGTGAGGCCCAAGAAAGCCACTGTGACATGGCCAAGGCTTTGTGCTGGGCATGACAGTGGTCACTCCAGAGAGACAAAGATGCCAGGATTTGGAGCAATCCACTCCTTTCCTGCATCTTTTCTGCTGACACCACAGAAAGTCCGGACTCCCCACTAGTGCCAGAGCCAGCACATCCACATGCCAGGGGATCACACCCAAGGGCACCTGAAAGCCCCAGATATGTCCGCCAGTGCTGGTACTTGTTACATCATCTCTGTCCTTCAGTGATGTCCCCTTGGCTTCATCTAAAGCTGTTCCAAGAGAGAGATCCTGGGGCTGCTGCGTAAACTAATCTTGTAAACGCTCCTCATTTTTGCCCAGGCTATCAGAGTAAAATGTCTCTACAGTGCAGTACATTTATTAAAGTCCTAATGGAATTAGAGTCCTCCCACCAAAAAGCCAGATGGTTGGTGTTTTTATGTTATTAGTTAATGCAATTTAGTATTAAAGTTTTGAGTTAAAAACAGTATGTGTTGTTTCCTTTATGACATCTGCTTATATTCTGCCAGGAAGATGAGGTTATGTTTAAATAGGGCCTTTCCTTTATTAATGAAGTCAATTAAAAGAATGATCCAAATGGAGGGGGTATTCAGTTTTGGAAGCAATCACCTTTTATTACTGCAGGCAGTGCTGGCTCTGGGAGCTGCAATGCTGATTATGTGCTGGAAAAGGCCTTCAGTGTCCACCGTGTTTAACAGCCACTGAGAATCAGGCAGTGGGAATAAAAACTGCAGAGTGTCGCAAGAGACTTCATATTTTTTGAGGCCATAAAATATCTTCTTCACAGTGATTGGCAGCTGCCAGCAGCACACATGGGTTTGAGGAGGGATGTCCTTGGGCAAAGAGCACTCTGCTGGCCACACAGTTTGCTGGGTCCTCATCTTTCATTTCAAAACACATCACACATGGTGCAAAGGCAACTCCAAGACTATTTCTCAGACAGGCAAAAGGCAATGCCACTTTCCTTGCTTTATTCTCTCTCTTTCTTCTTCATTTATAGATGTGTTTTATGACATAGCAGAAAGGACAGGCCCCCCTCACTGATTTTAGCACAGTATTGGGAATGGGAGGTATTTCTGATCATGCCAGGCTTCCTCAATGGTGAAAGAGAGATTCTCTAAGAGGGAAGCAGGACCCTGTGCTGGAGGATCCAAGGGACAGCCTCCATCTCCGGGAACAGCCTGCACTGGGACAGAGCTCAGGCTTCCCTGGCCATCGTGGGTGATGACTCTGCCCCTCAGGTTGGTGTCACCCTTGCTGAAGCTGCATTCTTATGGAAAACTGCTGAAATTTACTGGTAATTTCCCTTATATCAACCCCACAGCCTTTTCTATTCCATAGAGTTGTCATTGCTGACCTTTCACATTTGGGATTAGGCAGAATGAAAGATAAAATCTTCTTTTAACTCAGATAAATTTTAATTTTCTTTTTACTACACGCTGTCTCTTTTCTTTCTTTCCTTTTTTTTTTTTTTTCCTTGAAATACACATATCCCCAAGAGCCATCCAAGCAGCAGCAATGCCATCAAGCAAATGCTCTCAGCAGTCATCATAGTTGCTCTGGAATGTGAAATTGTGAAATACCCACAGCTTTACACTGGAAATATTACCATAGCATTTATAGACAGACACTGCCAAGAGAACTGGGCCAGATTTTGGCTGGGTTAGTCTGAAGCCAGTGAGGAAAAGTCAAATTAAACCAGAGAGGACCTGTGCTGTAACTTGGTTGCTGTTTCCTGCATACTAACACTGCTACTAGGTCAGTAACTATCTATTAATTAGAAACTAAGAAAAAGTTTCAAATCCATCTCAGACAGGCAAAGTGAATCATCACAATAAAACAAAATGAGGTTTTTTCAGTTGTCTAAACATCTTCATCTTCCTGACACATACAGAATGGATTTCATGGCTGCTGTTCTTAGAACAGAAAATAGGATGTCTTAAAAATGGAGACATATCTGTAAAGCTGTTAACCTAAAAGCATAGATGACAAAATAACTACATATAACTATTCTATTCTATTCTATTCATCACCTTGACAGTGCTCTTTACTATGTGTGCACTAAGTGATGCAGCTCAAATCTGTCATGCATGGCAGGTTTCCTCTCTTGCCTCCTCTCCCCAGGCCTGGAGCTGGGTTTGTAGCTCAGTGCTTTGCATTGTTAATGATCAGCTTGTTAGATTTCTAGATGCCTACACTCTGCCTGTGCAGGAATGAAAAGTCCCCTGTGCCTGTGGGGTGTTGAACACTGGGGTGGTCTCGGGGAGGGTCCCTCTCACAGTGCTCTGAGAAGTGCATGAAACAGCTCACACCAAACTGAAGAGCCTGTTCCTGGATCTTACAGGTTGCTCAGACCTCACCAAAGTAAAGGGTGACTGGTTGTTTAAACAAGCATTTAGGTTAAGAAAGGTGGGAATGGTTATGGTTACAGAGGCTCTGCATCTGGGAATCTCAAACAGCCTGATGCAATTAAGATAAAATTCACCAGTGCAGAAAAAAACCAGAGCTCAGCTTATGGTTTGCATGCCAGAAAAGCTTCAGCTTGGTTTTTCTTGCCCATTTTCATATTCTGCAGTAGCTCTTGGAGGGGACCTTGGGGAAGTGGTGGGGTGACCCCAGTGCAGACAGTGCAGCTGGCATAGGGGCTGGGATGATGCTCAGGGTGCAGAGGACAATATTCATCTCCATGTGTCATCTGACTCCTCGTTTCAGGACCAAAGTCTCTCCATGGAACCCCAGTTAACTGGGAGTCAGGCTGTCTTGGACTCCTGCACCCCCTGACATTGGTATGAGGGGCTGCATCTTGGCAAGAGAGGGTCAGAAGAAGCTCCTTGAGTTCCCTGAAATGCCCATGGCAAGGTACGGACCCCAGTGTTTGCTCCTTAGTGCCTCTCCAGGAGGGAATATCATCTCCACCAGCAAGGCTGCCTTCACTGTGGTGGGATTTAGGGAGCTGGTCAATAAAATGAAGCCTGGCCAGCATTTAGCTGTAGATGAAACTCCCTTTTCCCTGCTCCTCCGAAAATATTTTTTACCCCTTCACTTGAAGCACTTCCTGTAAACCAGAAGATATATGACTGTTTCAAAGAGTTTTAATACTTTTACCAGTAACTCTGTGGAGCTGCTATGAAGAAGTGAGGCACTGCGGGTGAAGAAGTGCATGGCAATTTAGAAGATTTAATAGAAGTCGATTTTACACTTACACACATTAACATTCACACAGACTTGATAAGAAAAAAAGCACTGTCCAGTATTCTCACAGCTACATGATGCTGTTTGCCAAAGTCTTTAGTTATAATTAGTCAGATTAAACTCCATCCATAGATAGCTTCAACTCCATCCAGGAAAGCTACCTCACTTTCTATTTTTACAAGCCATGCTGACAATAAGTACTCTCACATCTGACAGGATATATTGTCTTTGCCCATTGCCTCTTATAACCTGACAGTGAAAAATGTACACTTCAGCATCCAGGGAGTCGTTTGTTACCTCTCCACTTCCTTCTAATTAATGAAAACATAAGGGGAGAAACAATAACTGGGTCTACTGTTCAGGCAGAAAATGATTATTGCTTGGATGAAATAAAAAAAATATTTTTGGCACCTGATTGCCTCAGCAATGACACAATCAGCAGGGATTTTTACTGACTGTGCAATAAAGCTGCATATAACTATAAGTGCAAAATGCTTAAAGGGTTTCCTCCCCTCCTTCCTTTGCATGTGGTTACACCTACCATAAAGGCTATCTTAAAGATGATAAAAATGAGGTGCTTTATAGACAAATGGTCTTTTTACAGAAAAGTGAGAGATTGGACCCAAAAAACAGTCCAGTCTGGCTTCACTCACGGAGATGTGTGGTTTGGCATGCAGCACTTAGATTGCTGTATTTGGGCCAGGTAGCATATTTTTTATGTTGGTACATGAGAAAATGATTGATACAGATGAAACCTGGAATTCAGCAGAGCACTTCCTGAGCTTTTACTCCAACACAAGTCAGTGGAGGGGCTGGGGGCCATGAGGGTTGGGGGAATGCACACCCACCGACACAAAGTAAGTTTCTTCAGTGGCTCTGGGGTCTCTGCTGTGAAATGTGGGGGATTCCCAGCCTTTTTTTTTTATTTTTTTCTGCTTTTCATGAGTACTAAACTTGGCCAGGGTATTTCTGCTTGAGATCCACCTGTAAAACATCTCTAGGGTATCTGAACTTGTTTCAGAAATCTCATTTTCCCATTCATCGTCCATTCCTTGAGACTTCTCATAGAAATGTCCTGAATATAATGACTGTCCTGACCTCCATAAATACAGGGCAGTATTTTCTCTGTTGATCAAAATTGCTGAAATACTGCTATTCCATTTCCCAGAAAGCAAGTTGCAGAGAGCTGTTGGGATGAGAACAGATGTCTTCATTACCCACCAGAAGTAAATGGAAAACCAGTGCAAGTGAGGGGAAAAAAAGGAGAACAGCAGTGATATGTTGATACTGTAGTTGTTGCTGAGTGGTACTTTATTGCCCAGTCTTGAGTGAGACTATGAACAGTGCATGTTTTAGGACACCCAAGTTTAGGCACTAAACCCAAGCCTCAAGTAACCTGTGACTGTTTTTCATCTTCACTGTAAATCCAATGTTTGGCTTGCACCAAAGTTAAACAACATATCAAATTGGGAAAGTGTCATTATTGGCTGAAGACAGTGGCTTGCAAGGATGGATGCATGGCTACCTACAAGTAACTCATCCAAAAAAGATTGAATGTCTTTTATCCTGTTAGGAAAAGGGTGGATACTCAAGTTAATAATTGTGATGCACAGCCAGAAATAATTAGAGACTGCAAGACTGGCAATCATAAATTACTTTTCTTTTAATAACATAACGAAGGCAGAGTCGCAGAGGTAATAGAAAAGTGCAACTCAAGCAGAGAAGTTCAAATGAAAAAATCAAGGCCAAATCCATTTCTTTAATTCCTTTCTTGCACAAAGGACAATAAAATATTCACGGTTTCTAATGGACTAACTTTAACTATAGGTGATTTTTTCCGCAGCTAACTTGGCTATGGGAGAGGAAGAAATAAAATCTTAAAGAGGGGCTCTGCTGCCTATTTGTATGTATGAAATGTGGCACTGGAAAGATTTCCTCCACATCTGCAGGGGGATGCTGTGACCAGGTGATGGTCATTGTAGGCAGGAGTGGCTCTGGTCTAAGAAGCTGATTTTGGTTTGAAATTCCAGGAGAAATTCTGAATACCAGCCAGGGATGCTAATATAAGCACCAAAAGCATTATTCCCCCGTGGGATTTCCTTGGGATACATCAAAGTAGTAGTTATTCTGTTGCTAGAGACACATTGCCAGCCTCCTGCCCAGTTTGCTCATCGAGTTGGTGCAGAAGACATTAACAGGCTGAACACAGGTGGTTAATCTGGCATGGGACAAATTATCCTGCAGTGCAGTTCTGACTGACTTAGTGCCCATCTTTAAAAGCTGAATTTGGAGGAGAGGAATCCTGAGAGCAGCAGCCTGAGGACTGGTGGTGTTTTAGTTCAGTATGCAAGGAGCAGTGGAGTTGGAGTGCTGAAAGCAAGATCATTGAAATCTGCTGAGTTGATGTTATCCATTGCAGTGATTTTCTTCAATTACAGGAGAAGCTGAACATCCTTTTGTCTGTACAGTATGACAGACTTATTAAAATATAATGTAAAACTTGAAATGTAACAAAAGGAGATGAAATGATTCCTAAATCACTGAGATTCTTTTGGAAAAAAGGAAAGGTTTTGCTTCCATGCCCAGACCTATCTTGCAGAGATAATATCAGTTTTTTAATTACAGTAGTATCTTGGAGCCCTGAACTCAAGGTACAGTTGTCTTGGGTGGCATCAAACAAACAAAAATAAAATATACAACCTCTCACATGGATATAATTAAGTACAGTTTAATATATTTTCTAGTAAGAATGTAAACATGTCTGAGCCAAAAATGGCTCAAATTGAATTTTACAAATAGTGTAGGCTGGAGGTTCCAGTGTGACTTTTAAGTAGGAGTCTGCAATTTGTTCTACTTTAATTTGACCCATCCATCTTGATGGGTAGTCTCATTAATGCAGCACAGTTTTACATCAGAGATATCCCCTTTGAATGATAGGAAGCTTAATGCATTCCTCCCACGCTGGAATAAACATAATATGTGGTAAATACTACACCTGGTGATCCTTAACATAACTGATCGATCATCAATTTTCAAAAAGGGAAACCATCATTGGGTAGAAAACAGATCAGCTATTGAGCCAGACAATTATCTCTCTCCTGAATGAGATGCTCCCTGCCAAACCAGAAAGAAATAGATATCTGGCAGACCAGTAAATGTAACTAATACCTTTAGGATGTGCTGGACAAAATTCTGTGTTAATAGTTCTCCAAAGACTGGAAAAGGCTCCAGGACCAAAGTACATGTCCCATTACTGGCATGAAAATCACTTCATGGTGGTGCAAGACCCTGCCCTAAGTAAGAGCTGTCACTGCTACCAGAGGTATGTGTTGACTTCAAGACTTCTGGGAGAACCAACGATGTCCTCCAGTCTTCCTTGTCCCCCTCTGGGCATCTTCCTGCATGAGGAAAACAACACCAAGACACTCTGTTTACAGTGGCATCCGGAAGAGAGATGGGTTGGAGGATCAGGCAGGAGTGGGGCTGAGCTTGCCATCAGGAGCTCATTCCCACTTGGCCACCTACAGCACCAGCACCTGCCTGGATGGAGCTGTGGTGCAGGGGAGTGGTATTTCACCTGCCTGGGTCTCTTTGACCTTGCAGAAAAAAACTATCTCAGTCTTCCCTGAGTTGCTTGTGACTGGCTCCAGGTGCTTTTCTCCCCAATAAGAGAAGAATTAAGCAACGTTGGGTTAAATGAGCTCTGAACTGGATGACTGCTTGACTCTTTCTGCAGGGATTTCAGAAGCATCACTCTGCTCTGCTGCCCCACAAGTTGTGGCTGCTGGGCTTGGCAACCTGCAGCTGTCTCCAGCTCTTGCTAGAGACCTCAGCCTCCAGCTAAAGGTAACATTAGAGAAGTCCTTCAACAAAATCAGATTGTCAACTGTTGCAATCCAGTTTGCTCTTTCAAAAGATGTATGTCAGTTTACATCAAACCCTTTGTTGGCTAATGGATTATATCAAAGGAACAGTGTCAAGAGTTTTTGGGCCACAGGTTTTGACCTACCTTAAAATAGCTGTTATTAGAGCAGTTATTGAAAATCTGGAATTTATTTTTTTTTAATTAAGAGTACATTTGCCCTTGCGAATTTGATGCCTGCAATTAAAGAAAAATGAAAACATAAATCCTGATTAAAAGAGAAAGAAAAGTGCTATTTACTTTGTTAGGGCACCCAAAAATGCAGTCGCTCCTCCTTTAGCAGCTCCCAAGCCTGACTAGCTGAAGCAGCCTGTTGCTGGAGCTGCACTGTCATTACTGCTGAGGCTGATACACACGCAGAGAGATTCTGGCATGAAGCTCACTTCCATTAACATATTTTTTCTATGAATGGCACTGTTTGTCCTGCAGAGTGGAAAATCCCTCTGCTTGAAAAAATGGTCTCGAGGGACCACCTCTAAAAGGGAAGGAAGAAATTTATTCATCCAGGCTCACACAGTCTTGGTCCCTCTGCTGAGAATGACAACCAGCGTGACTCCATGTGTCAGCAGAGGTCCTGGTGCAGGAACTGGGCTGAGAAATATGGGGTAATTTGAAGTTGACATTAAAACCTGTCAGCATCTAAAACAGCAGGGAGGAAAAAAATAACAATATTTGCTAAAAGGCAGAAGATAAAATCACTAGATGAAATTACTGCTTCAGAATGACCTTCTAAAAATACCTGCGGTGATCAGTCTGGGTGGATGGAGAGCTACGAACCGGAGAGGTTGCGACTCCACTTTGAAGCCAGGTCCTCCCTGGAGGAATGTAATTTGCACCTTGCAAAAACACTGTCCCCAGATAAATTATGGCCATGATGAACCACAAATACAACAGACAAAAGGAGCCCTTTCCTTGTAAACAAAGTAGCAGGAGGAAAGGCTGCAACTCCAGCTCCAGCCAAGAGTCTGGCCATTATCTCTCGGCACAAAGAAAATCCTAGACTGGGGCTGCAGTTTGGGCAGACCCAGGCAGTTTGTCTTTGTGAACACTGCCAGTATGTCTCCCACAGTCACCTTCCCCTACAAAACAGGCAATTATTCAATTGCTGCTCTATTTTTCCTGCATCCAGTGACACCTACTTGAGTTTCCCAGGGAGCTCCGTGCAGCAAGAACTTGTTTTCATTCCCCATTGTCTTCCAACAAGTGTGACATTCCTGATGGACCCATGGCAGGGCTAAACTTCTTATTCCTTCTCTAAATCCCTACTGATTTCACAATCTCTTTGTTATAGGCAGGAACACTAATCTGCTGCTGGATGTAGATCACCCCACGGGCCCACGTACACTCTTAATTTCCAATGCATTAACAGCGCACTCCAAAACTCCATTCCAAGACACAGACAATAAAAATGAATTAACTGAACAGTCATTAGGATATAATGTGGTAGCGTTAAGGTGAGTCACAATATAATTACCATTATTTCTAATGGAGTTACCATGCCATTACAGCAGAAAACAGACCTCACCCCTACCTTGGAATGGGCACACACCTCATTGCACACGCACTGTGGTGCACATTCGATTTGAGCACAAAAACCAAGGAGAGATCCAGGGCTTGCTTGGAAAATTGCAGCCCCAAGTCAGCTGAGTGCAAAAACCACAGGTGCTGTTAGAAGCTGGACTTAGAAAATCAGAGCTTGTGTCACTGGCATCGAAATGAGCCTTTTATTGACTGCAGTGAGTTTTGGATCAGGACCCTGAGGCTTCTTGACATGGGTTCCTAAAGAAAGGTAGATTTAGCATTCACTATCTGTGGACATTTCAGTAAGTTTTGTATTTGAAAGCCAAATTCAACCAAATTCATGGGAGGAATAGCAGACAGAAGGTCTTTGATTTCTATCTATGAAGCAAAACATTGAGGCAAAGGCACGGACTCCTGGTGGTCCCAGGAAGAGAATGTTGTGGCATCTGCTCCCCACTTCAGCCTCCAAGGAGAATTTTGGCTTTGGCAGTGTTCTCAGGTTTTGTGTTTGTTTCTCTCAAGACTCCTGGTTTAAAAGGTGGTCAGGGAACTTTTCACAATATTCATTTAACTTCCAGTTTTGGGATATATTGGCTGGTTCGTGAGAGATTCTCCGTAAGGAGCCTGCAAAAGCAGGGAATATGGAATGTGACATAAATGTATTCTGCTAATGCTGTAAATTAGTCATCTCAAATATGTATTTAATATAATAAATTTGGAAGACAGCTACTGTAGGTTAAGTGGCAAGTGGCAGCACTTATAATGAGGATTAATACACATACACGTCCTACAGATTTGTTAAAATTCAATAAATATTTATTACAATCCACTGGTTCCTAACTTGCACTTGAATACATTGGCTAACGTTAAATAAATAAAGAAGCATGACCAAAAAGAATGGGCAAAAGCCTGTTGGTGCCACTCTAAGCTCATGACTCATGAGGGGTATGTCCTAACAAAACCTGGTTTACTTAGGTTTGGCTCCAGTGATTGGTTTAGCAAGATTTGCTTTAGAGTCTTCATCTTCAGATGTGTTTCAGAAGGGAATTTCTTTACAATTTTAGATTAGATGATCTTTTTCAATCAGAACATGTCTAAGGGTTACTTGTGTCCTTCCTAAAGAGCAGACTTTGATCCAATTCCAACAATCCTGAGAGGAAATTAGTTATGCTTGACTATATGGCATCTTGATGCAGTCTGAGCATGAAAAACTAACCCAGCTTTTTCAGCTTCAGCAAAAAATGCCATTCACATTCCCTTATATTGTCTCCATATTTTTTAGGGAAAAGGAACTCAGACTGTGGCTATAAATTTGAAATGCTGTAAGCACAAAATTGAGCTCCCATGAAGCTGTAGTGTCCCAATAGTCTGGGAAAGCTCCAGCTGGAGATATCTGATCAGAGTATATAGATGTGGTCTAAATGCCATTTGAGCTGGTATCTCTGACATGGGTCTTCTGGAACTGATTTGGTCACAACTAGTCCAGGTCCATCATGCTTAGCTGGAGGAGGTACATCAGTGTGCCTGGAAGGAGCAGATTTCCAAAAGTACTTGAGTCTCTTATAATGTGTGAGGAAATTCAGTTGAATTTCAGAAACTCATTGCCATAAGTGAGCATCTGATTCACTACTTGTGCTTTTGGAAACCTTACCAAGCAGCTACCTGTCTGCATGGGTTGGTGCCTAATCACCGTTGAAGGTCTGGCAGGGGAAGGGACTGCATGAAAAACTCTTCAGACCTTTCAGACCAGTGTGGAAGGCTTTGAAAAAGGGAGAGAAAAAAGAACAGTAAATTTTTGAACTGCGTATCATGATCAGTACAGAGCATCTTGTTTTGCTAAATTCTTTTTGCTAATTGCTTCACCTACTTTTTTTTTGTTGATTTTTTTCTGGCTTATTAAAGGATTCTTGGATCTTTAGAAGAACATTTAGAAGAACTTTTCCCCATATCTGATGATAAATTATCTTCTCCTGTAAATGCAACACAGTGCACACTCTGCTATCTGGCACTGCAGTTCATTATCATCTTTCATGGATCATCTTGTTGGCTTCCTCTCCCATCATTATGTTTTTGCCCATGATAACCTCCCTGACATTGTCTAACCGATATTTTCTTAGCCTTCCTGGACCCTTTTCCTACTGCTATCGTGCACAGGTTTGCAATGAATATTTCCTCGTTTCCATGGGACAGATAATAATGTTTTTCTTAATTGCTAATCACGTCTATTAGTGAGTTAGTTGCAGAAGAACAGTTAATTCCAGATTGCTTAGAAATTCTGCAGAAGGGCTGAGGGTTTGTGCCATGGTTTCCAGGTGACTCCCAAACCTTGAACCCAGTGAGCTCTGCACCACTGACACTTGTCTAGAAGTTATGTGGTTTCCTTCCCAGCCCTGGCCAAAAGAGGAGAGGCTATTACCTGTAAGGATGAGGTTGATCCCATCCATAGCCATGCATCAAAGTCCTGTATAATGCATTTTGGGTGGGAACACAGACCCTGTAAGAAAGGAGAACTTTTAGCGGGTTTGATCTGAGCAAGGGCTTGGCTTAGCAGAGCACCAGGCACAAACCTGCTGGCACAGATCCCACAAAGACCCTCATTGATGACCCTGGCTGTGGGTGGCTTGTTTTTAACACCTTCCACACAATGCTGTAGGAGTTCCTTGGCTCAGACATTGTGAGAAACTCAGAAACAGTCTCCTAGATTAGATAAAGGTGACCCTCAGAGCCAGGCAGTCCCAAGAAGTTCAGGGAATTGAAGTGAAGGCAGAAGCAAGGGCTGAGTGAGAGCCTGAGGCGCAGCACAGCCTGACGGCAAGATAACCACAGGGAAGCGAAAGGCAGGGAGGGGGTAAAATGAAGCAGTGAGCTTTTGTAAATGGGGCTCCTCAGAAACTGAACATGATTGCCTAAAACCTCCTGCAATGCCTCTGAACAGCTGCTTTCTCTGTGCTAAATAAATCATGCATCTTGTTACCTTATCCTGTACGCATGGAAAAGATGTGTTTGAGCAACAAAGTGTGGAGCCCTTTCAGCACTTTGTTTTTCCCACCAGCCTGTGCCTATCTTGTGTCAGCTCCCAGTCTGGTCTCTCCCCCATCCTCCTCCAGTTCCTTTGCTCTCAAACTATTCTGTACAGCCCTGACTCTGGCCAGGCATCAGCAGAGAGACCCCAACCACTCCTGGACTGAGATTTGCAGTGGAGGAGCCCAATAATAAACCTGAGAGCAGGTTTGTGCTCAGTGGGTGGTGTGAAGGTGCTTAAGAGCAGTTGGACCATTTCCACTAGTGTGTCCTTGCTGCAAGCCTCATCCCCCCAAGGATGCTCTTCTTGGTCCTTAAAACCTCTCTGAGGACATTGCCCTGCATCAGGCTGCACTTAGGGGCGAGCAGGGCACTGCTGCATTTTGGGAATGAGCTATTTGAGGTAATTGGTCTTCTCAGAGGAATGTTGCAGACCTCCACGATCACCAGGAGATATTTCTGCAGTGTGCACCAAGCCACAAGTGTCCTTTGTTGCTGTTGAGCACCACCAGTGTTAATCTGGGAGGGATCAGGAGACGTGCTTGCTCAAGGAAGATGCGGGAAACCAATTACAAGTTCTTATATAAATCCAAATGTGTCTTCCTAAATGCACTGCCTCTCAAAATGAGGCTGAAGTTTAGCTTTCACAATATGCCTGAACTGTGAACTTTTTAATTTGCACATGGTTTCAGGAAACCCAACTCATTCTATCTGAAAAAAAATCCACTTTAAAAAAAAAAGGCAACAACACTCTTTTGCTTGTTTCTTTATTCCAGGAGCAGAGTAATTTATGTACTCATTTAATTTTGTTCTGCCACAAACAAAACCACAGTATATAATGCAATCCCTGTTGCTGGAACACTTATTGTTGGAAGGACATCGGAGAAAACATAAATGTCCCTGACACAAAAGAAGATCCCAGGTTCCAGAGAGATCAGACAGACTGGAAAATATGGGGGTTTTGGTTAAATTTATGAGTAGTCCTTTGTTCTTTCCTTTAGTGTATGTTGGCATAATCTTTTAAAACTACAATAAGAGCCAAGTACTTGAGAGGCAGGTGCTTTAAAAACAAACAGATCACAATGAAAATATTTTGTTCTGCTGCATTTTTGTCCATTGTTAATTTTGCTCCAGCCACACAGGAAAAAAACCTCAAGTAATTGAAAAACATTTTTGTTGGGGGGTGAGGTGGTTAGTGTCTTCAGAGAAATACCTTCCAAACCAAGAGTATTATATTACACATACCAACTGCAGACAGTGTGCTGGGTTTGCATATATGTGCATAGAGAGATACCCAAAACCTCCCAGCCAGCCCATGAAACAGCTGTATTTCATCATTATGAGAACGTCTGACAACTGTATTTCACAGCTTCTGAAAAGTTGAAGAAGAACCTGACCCTTGCATTGTGCTGAATGAAAAAAGC
Organism: Calyptomena viridis; assembly: GCA_013390005.1. Lineage (NCBI taxonomy): Eukaryota > Metazoa > Chordata > Aves > Passeriformes > Eurylaimidae > Calyptomena > Calyptomena viridis. The sequence goes on along the minus strand of WEIV01015993.1, from coordinate 416,674 downwards.
CAAAACATGTGAATGAACTCAAGTCAGCTGGGGGGTAATTGGCTCAGTTATCTCTAATGTCACGTTTCATCTTCCAGCAGTGAGATGCTGATAAGCCTCAGAGGTGTCTGGGCTCACTGAGAGGATATGGGGAAGCAGCCCCAGTACCCCCCAGCTGTTTTCTTGCTCTCCAGAAAAAGTAACCCCTTCTCTTGCCTCAGTTTCCCAATCAAACAAGGGAGAGGATGACATTGCTGTCTCCCACATGAGGATTTTGAGAGGAAAGGTGTTACTACTGTGTTGTCAATAAACATCCTTTCTGTTTGCCATTAGCTTTGAAAACAATTTTATTTTCTTTCTTTTGCCAGAAACACCAAAAACCACGGGGAAAAAAACCCAACCCACCTTTTTCATCATACTGCATGAATTGTGTATGTCATGCAGATGTGTCTTACCCATGTACAGCAAAAAAGGCTGGTGTTGGCCTCTGGGAGAAGTTAGGAGATGTGTTTTCAAGCACTGCTAGTTGCAAAATGGTGATGCAATTGCTGCTTTCATCTGGTGGGAGAGCTGCAGAAAGAGTCTTCCGTTCATCCTTCCTCACCACTGGGGCTGAGATTTTCTCAAGTAATGGGAAATTTTACAATAGGCTCCATTACTGGAGAGGTGGGACACTGCACAAGCAAGATGAAATTGAAATAAGCACTCTTCTTTATGGTCAAACTGTATATTGTATGATATAAAAGCCGGATCTCAAGCTGACTTGGGGGACATTGCATGCAGCTCCAAAGTTCAGAATTGGTCTTTCCCAATTATTAATAAAAGACCAAGCCAGGAAAAAAAAGAGATTGTTTTTATAAAATGAAGAATAACTCATTTTTCACAAAGTGTTTGGGGTATTTTTCAGTAGGGACATGGCAATTTTTCAAGACCTTAATTTTTTGGAAGAATTTATCTATGTTGAGACAACTGCTGTTGGAGAAAGCTAATTCCACCTACTGATGGAATTTCAGGTCAAAGTAAGAAAAAAAAAGAGAAAAAAGAGAGAAGGCATATTCCCAGCAACCTTATCAGCTGGGAACAGGACAGAGCCACATTCGAGTTTCTGTGCCAATAAGACATTAATTATTCATACAAGTTCTTGTGGAGAAAAGAGGAAGACCAACCACTGGGTGACCAAGAGCCTCCCCAGCACCAGTGAGGTAGGAAGGTGGCTGGGCCAGCAGGTTGCTGGCAGATGCTCAGCTTTTCCAGGAGCTCCCTTGAGCTGGAGGTGTTTGGGGGTGCTGGACAGGTGAATGGGGTGCATGGTTCAGTGGGTTTGGCTTCATCCCAGGACAGTGCAGCATCTTCTGCAGGATGCAAAAAGCTGATTGGCCTGACTCATATCACAGGGTATTGGCCAGTCTTTTGGTTTGAGATCAAATTTTGGCCCAAAGAAAACCAGAAATCAATTAAAAAATTACTCCAATTGGGCCAATAATCTGCATTTTTAGTTTTTTATTATTGGAAATATTTATATTACAGTAGCTTGGTATTTTAGAAGGCTATAAATGCATTTTTATATAATCAGCATTTTTAAAAGTCTATAAACATCTACTATGTTTGCCTAATGTACTATAAAAACTTCCAAAGGAGCTGTTATTATCCAGCTTGTCACCTTACACAGGCTCCAAGGAGGAATTTTTTTTTCTTGTCTGCTGTTAATAAAGTGAAGCAAACCATTAACAGCCTTGGAGCTAGAGGAAGAAGCAAAGGGGCTTGTAATCTTGGACTCCAAAGGAAATGTCTGCAGCTTTGCTCCTCACCTCTTTGAGATTCCCAACACGCAACAACAATTTTAAACAGACAAAATCAGTTTAGGTTACATAAATTCAAAAGCCCAAGCCTGGTTCTTTTAAAGTAACATCTTGCATTTTGTTTGGAGTGTTGCAATCTCTCACATATCATTTTGAACTGGTTCAGTTTTACAGTCTGCCGTGTGGCTTCCTCAGGTTTCTTTAGTTAAAGGAGCTTTAACACAGAATTATTATGTGCACACATGAATACATTATTATTACGCATCTATGTATATGTGTATATGAATATATATAAATAAAGCCTGTCAGGCTGTGGTGGTTGCACATTCAGGCCCCATCCCTCCCAGCACTCTCTGCATGCCAAACTCCCAGTGTTACCGGTGCATAGAGCAAGCTCCAAACCAAGTCCTGATAAAAAGATACCACATATTTTTGAGAGGAGCACAGATATTTTAGTCCCTGAGAGCTCAAGGGTGTGTGTGATTGTAAAGCAATTAGCGAGGAGAAGAAATCTGTGTGCAAAAAGCAGGTTTGGGTTTTAAACTATCTCTTAATTCGCATCTGAGAGATTTGCTTTTGGTTCATCTCTGTTTACAGTTTGCTCCTGTTCCCAACATATCTTGGTGCCGGGATAGATTCTCAACCCCAGGGAACCTGTCAGGGATGTGATAACAACTCACTCAATCCAAACAAGGGCACGACTGTGCCTGTGATAGTGAGAGGTTCTCAGCAGCTCCCCTGCTGCCGGGGTAGGGTCCCGCTGGGGCACGGGGAGCCTGCACACCCCGGGGACTTTGTGATTTCAGATGGGCCCCCAAATAGCATGAGAACCTGTTGCTTCTGGCACTTGGGTTCTCAAAAACCCCAAGTGTTCCCCAGAGGGTAACAGGCAGTGTTACCCTGTGCTGGTTGAGCTGGTATTTTGGGTACAGGCCTTCCTGGGTGAATTTGGGGTGGTTCTGGGGGCAGTCAGGGTGGAGAGGGGGTGCCGTGGCTTCAGTTAGTGAAAGGACATGCACGGGGAAAGCATTGATGGTCCTGGCTGATGTTTGAGTGAAGCAACCAGGACACCCCTGCAGTTATGGAAAACAGAAGGAGAAAAAAAACAACAGCAGTTTATGTCACTGCAGGGAATTTCCCAGCTGTTCTATAAGGAAATGAGTCGAAGGTGCAGAGGGGACACTGGTGGTCACCAGGGCTATCTGAACAGTGACAGTGTGGAACAGTCTGTCCTTGTGACCAGGAGGTGGCAGAGGGAAATCCGAGTTCCCAGAACAAGTTCAGGAGACCTGTTGGCTGAGACAGAGAAAGAGCCCAGGACAGAGAGCAGATGTGTCACTCTCAGTGGTTATTTCTGGCATCATCCTCAGAGCTGGGGACCTCAGACATCAGGGCACGGGAAAGCACCACTGGGATCTCCTGGGAGCCCTTCCCACCTCGTGGCAGTACAGGGTGGTTCCTGCAGGCATTTCCCATCCTTAGATTACTTGCTATCAGCTCCCAGCAAGTACAACAGCCTCAGATGAGTGTTGCCTGACAGTCTCACAGGGATGTCCTGATGGAGGTGGCTGTTGGCATCACAGTACTGGGTCTCTGTGCAGCAGTGCACAGACCCTGTGGGTGGACATCTCTGTCACACACCACTCCATATTCATGGATCACTGATGGGAGCAGAGGGTGTTGGGCACCTCACTGGGGTTCATGCCCACCCCAGATTCACATCCAGCCACCACCACCTAAGCATCCACCATCAGATGCTGGTCCCTCCAGCCCTGATCCCCCAAAACCTGCCCACAGCACTGGTCTGTCAACAGCAGAGGGTGCTCTCGGTGTCTGAGGAGATGTCATGGGCCTTCTGGGTGAGCCTTGATGAGGTGTATAGACCTGGGGTGTTCAGGGCAGCAGGGGGCCATTGGATTCAGGAGGTGCTCCAGAATGAGGGTCTGTTGCAAGCAAGCAAACAGGACAGGTTGACTGAATGCAGTCAATGCCATGTCTGTCATCATTTTTCCGCTCTCCCCAGGTGACCTCCCCACATCTCTGGACATCTTTATTTTGAAGCTGGGTCTAACTCAAATTTCTAGAGACATTCACCTGCTTCTCTGGGTGCAAGCCAAGGGCAGTGCTTGTGCTGCCAAGATCTCCCCTCCTTGATGTACCGCTGGATGAAACTTTGGAGGCTGGAAAGCTCCCATGACCTCAAGACCCAGGAGACACTGCTGTGTTGGTGACCCACATTAACCCACTGTGACAAGGGGATTCCCTGACTGGGGATAAGGCTCTCCAGTGCTCTCCATGTAGAGCAAAAATTCCAACACCTTCCCAGCCTTCAGCACCTTTGGAGACACAGAAGGACAGACATGGGCAGACAACAAGGTATCCAAGACCTTTTAGTGAAGGACTTGGCTCCAGCATGAGGTCTTTGAAACCCAGGTCTTCCCTCTGTAAAGTGAAAATCTTGAGCTTCCTCCCCACCTTCTCACCTGGACACCTTTTGACCATGGAGGAAGAAATACAAATGAAAGAAAGAAAAGAAGCAGAAAAGAACAAGTACGGGAGAGAGCCAAAGGTTTTCCGGCATGAACAAGGTCTCCGCTCTGTGTCTCTCAACACTGGCGCTTACCAAACATAGCCAGGGCCCCGTGAAACCTCGGGCCGGTGGAGAGTAGTAAGATGAGCTCCCTCTTTATTTGGCCTAGCTAAAAATAGCGGAGGGGAAAAAAAAGGCAGAGTCAGGACCCTGCAGGACCAGTAGTCAATGGGCTGCGAGGAGCGATTGAACTCCAAGCCCTGCTCGGCAGGCTCCAGCTGACGGGCTATTTTTTGCCGTGGTTGACTAAATATGGTCAGGGAGGGAAGAGCAGGAGCAGGGGCCGCGCGCCCGGGGGTGCGTGTTTGGGATGCTTCGCTGGGTATATAAGCACTGGAAAGGTGGACTCGCGTCCTGACTAGAGCTCCCCCCTCCCT
>WEIV01015993.1:291878-411889 GCA_013390005.1 Calyptomena viridis | reverse complement strand
GGAGGGGAGGGTTTGCCTGGTGATTTTTTTTTTAATTTTTTTTTTTTTCTCTCCAAGTGAGGACTAATCCCATCCCTGGGCCTGCTCTCTGTTCCCTTCCTGCATTAGAGATTGGCTATAAGGAGAAGGCTGACGGCTGCAGCATGAAGCGCATTATTACCTTGTGATTCCATGACCCTCCTCTATGCATCCCTAACTCTCGAAAGCTGATTCAGCTTTCAGCTAGTGCTCTGGTGAGTCCTCTGCTGCAACAGAAGCTCCTAACTGGTATGTCTTCTTTTTTTTTTTTTTTCCCCTCTCTTCTGCTCCCTGCCTTGCCTTTAACCGCTACCAGCTCAGCTTGGTTTAAACACTTTTCCTGGCCAATGCAGGACTGAGTACCCATCTAACTTAGCTGGGGACTTAAATATGGGCTTCTGCATCCGGCAAATGTATGTGTGTGTGTGTCTGTGCAGGGATGTGCTAGATGTGTGTTTAATCTGTGGATCGGTTAGGAAACCTCCTCCCCCCCCCCCTTTTTTTTGTTCTGCTGTGGCATACTCCGCATTTAAAAAAAAAACACACCCTAACAAACTGCAGAGCAAGCAGTGCACTAGAATAATCTGAACTGAAATGTTAGAACTTTGACATGCAACCGTTCTGCAAGGTTAAACCGGCCTTTAAATGCCTAATTCAGACACAGGCTGGCTAATGACACCTGGGGGGATTGGAGCTTTATTTATTTATTTGCAACAAACTAGTGCTATGAGCTGATACCAGGCAGAGCAAAAGGGTGAAATGTGGTTAAACTTAGCCTAACTTGCCATGATCTCAATGCTGTGGTGATTAACTGTTAAAATGCCTTGAAATGAGTATTAATTAGAGGCGCATGGCTGGTGGACGATCAGAAAGGAAATATAGAGAGGAGGAGAAGTTAGGTTTTCCTGGAAAAGGGTTTGAAATTCAGGTTACATGAAGTGTAGCATCAATTGACTGTTATTGCTGCTCAGAGTTGACTATGGTCATTATATTTTATATGATAGTGGTGATACCTAGTCACATGAATATATAGACATCAGTATTGTAAGATGGGTATTGTGGTGCATACACACATAGATTTAGGCTTGTTTTATAGCATGCATATGGATATTTTATGCATCCTTATGCATAGGTATATAAATGTTATATATAAGCAGATGTAACATATCATCCAGGTACAACACACCTCCAGGCTGTGTGTAGAGTGTGGATGCAGGTATATGTATCTGTGCCTGAGGGAGTGTACACTCAGCAATCGTGTGTAACTGTATAGGCAGAAATCTGTGATTTGTGCTGTCAGTTTAATTGCTGGTTTCCTCTCAAGTGGATGGTTGTGTCTGTGACTCCCAAGGTCTGAGCTCAGTCTCTCTGCCATGGGCTGCACTGGAATGAGCACATATCTCTACCTTGGCCCTGCTTGTGTCTTCCTTCTCCAGTGCCCACCTCTAGATACAGGCTGTTCAAAGTCCCCAAAGTTTTGTGCTGCACAGCTCAGTTTGACTTTGCCGCTTGGACCTGAGCAGCACCTCAAGCCTGGGGCAGAACAGGGATATAATATATAGCACCTTGCTTTCCATTCCTCTCACCATGTTCTTTCCCCTTCCACTTCCAGGCAATACTTCAGGGTTTTCCCTTCTCTTCTATTTGCCCCTTGGCCTCTGCATGACCCAGGTCTCAATCCATTTTTCTTCCCAGAACAGCCACAGTTTTATTGCGCATGTTTTTCTGCCAAAAGCAAGTGTAGGAGCTCAGCAAGCCCAGGTGGATTGAGGATGGTGGATTATGTTCTCCCACTTACTCCTGGTGGTAGCTGGAAGATGGAATCCACAGGGTGCCTCTGATGTCACATTAAAAGCACCATCACGCCATTTAACTGCTCCTCCACCAAAAGGCTTAACCCTGGAAAGCATGAGCTTCCACGCAGAACCTCAAAGCAAATTTAAATTTCCAGGATGAACTTTGCTGCTATGGTTGTGTCGTCTTCAGTTCTAGTAAGGATTTAAAAGGTCATTTTTTTACCCTTTACACAGTGCACACTTTGGTGGCTGGCAGTCACTGTCCCACTTGTCTGCAGAAGGTGGGGACTGTTCAGGACAGCCCATGTCAAATGCATTTGAAGAAATCGAATTGAGTTTGAGGTGCAGATGTTTAATGGTCCAAGAAGTCCTGTAGCTGTCCTACTGCTGTTGGTCTGAAGGAAATTTAATACCATGGAGTGCCTTGGCTGTGCAACACTCCACTAGCAGCACTTTGATTTTTGTTGGTTGGGTTTTTTTTTTTTTCACTCTGAAGCACTCAGACTTTCCCTCACACTCTTCAGCTCTCCCTTTGCTTTAATTTCACTGCAGTCATGCATTACACCGGTGCCACAGCTCCATCTCTCTTCTCCTTAATCCAAACTAAAGGTTGAAATTTGCCTTTAAATGAGACAAATAATGATGGTTAAAAGGGCCAACAAACTCAGGAAATGAGGGGGAAGCTGTACAGAGCCAGGACCGAGGCAGGTGCTGGTGTTGCATGAGGGGTGTAAAGCCATTTTGGGGGTAGGGGCTGAGTGCAGCGGATTCACACCCCGGCTCCACGCGGCCTTTTGCTTTTCAGTGGTGCTGGAAGTCGGTGGGGAGCAGGGGAGTATTTACTCCCCAGCTGGCAGAGATATTTTAAAAAAGCAGTGGAAGGCATCGATGCAATTAGGTATTCCAAAGTGCTTAGTTTGCCACTTGCTAAGTTTACTTAAACCCTCTTTAAAGGGTTCATTAGAAGACTGTGAGAAACGGTAAAATTCATTAACACGGAGGCAGCCATTCCACATTTGCCTGTAAATTGGTATCGATCGCCGGCAGCAGCGGGCGAGGGGCGGCGGGCGCAGGTGAGGGACCCTGCCCGCCCTGCTGAGCGAGCAGGCAGCGCCCGGCGTGACCTCCGCCGCGCTCCTGCCTAAATCCTGCCCATTATAGTCTCCCATTCAGCCCGGGCGGCGATCGCAGCCCTGCCACTCGGCCCACATTGTTCAGGGAGCTTTAAAGCTCAGCACGGCTGCGAGGAGGCGAGGGAGAGGGGGAGAGCCGGGGCTGCGTGCGGGACTGAGCCCCACGGGTGCACAGCGCGGCGGCGTGCGGGGCGCGCAGCCCACGGGGGCTGCGGGAAGAACTCGGGAAGACTTTGGCCCGAGCTCCCAGAACCTCGCTTTGGCTGCCTTTTATGTCTGCAGGTCTTCCCAAAGCCCCTTAGCTGGCGTGGAGCTCAACCGGATGAGTTATTAGAAGCAATTTTTAATTATTTTTTTTAGTTATGATACCCTGATCTCCCCAAAAGGCATGTGATACCTCTTGGGGGTTGGTTATCTGCAGCGTAGTGTCTCACTTCCAGTGACCAGAAGAGGAAAAATCATTGGATTCACTAGGTAAGATGCTTTCTTCTTCCTATGCTTTAATCTCTACTTACTGATAAAGCAATCGCTTGTCTGGGGGTGATGAGTTCTCTTACTCTGGCGAATGAAGCAGTCCTTCCTGGTGTCGGTTTGTAGATCAGTAGCTGGCCATTTGATTTTGGGCTTTCTGAAAACAAATTGGCTTTTTGCTTCTGAACTGTAGGATGGAGGCAATTGGGAATTCACATATATTTAACTTTATCCCACATGGCTTTATCTAAAATGATACCTATAGGCATATACAGCAAAGTCTTTCCTCCAAACCACATTTTGGTCTTTTTTAAATGCTGAAAGTTTATGATTTTGAATGAAACACCTACTTTTTAGGTGGAGTGGGAGGCTGACATTTACTCTGTGCCCTTTACGTTTCGAAGAGCCCCCCTGTTAGAGCAGCCACTGGACCTCTGCTGCTTTGTGTCTAGCGAATTATGCAGTTCCCCTTTCCCAGGATCCAAAATCCATCATTTGCTGAGGGCTCAGCCCAGCATTACTGGTGAGGATCGGAAGCCAGGGTGTGTGTGTGTCTGCACATGGGCTGGGCAGGAGGAAAGTCTGCTGGTTTGAACTGAGCTGTAACTCACTCTCAGGATGTAAATTGTAAATCAGCATTATTTTTCCTCCTGTGACCATATAAATGCGCATATTGAAACTACCTGCTTGAGAGACATACTTCTTTATATGCCCATATGAACCTGGCAAGCTATGGAATGTAAAGAAGTATGTATTTCAGGTGGGAATCGTTCTCAGAGGAGCAATGTGTGACCCCGGGCAAGGCGGGGGAGAAAGACAGACAGATTATTTTATATTATTTTTTTTTTAACTGCCTGACCCGGCAGACCGACTGGGGAGTCAATTGATGATCTTGTTCCAGCGCGTGTATTGTTCTGTCACTTTGCCTGTGTCAGCAGGTGGAAATGCTCATCAGGACATTAAATATTCAATATGCTGACTGCGGCATGGGCTTTGAAAGGCGATGCCAGAGGAAAGCTGGCTGTCCGCTCCTGGGTTTTAACAGGGATGCAGGCCAATCACTCCTTTTTCCTGCTTCCCCATCGACCCTTTTTTACCCCCAAAATAAGACTAGATAGCAAAGAGACTGGGTGATCTTTGAATCTAGGAACAACAAAAGGAGATGGAGGGCGGGGGAGAAGAAGAGAAAGGAAAAGGATACAACAGCTGTGACTCGGGTGTGCGGTGTTTTAGCTTTAAATTAGTGTGCAAACTCCATGTTTTGAATCTTTACCACATTGAAACTTTTTGTCCTTAAAACTGGCGAGAAGGAGATGTTCCTTTTTGGTGGGATGATACAGTCAGCGGATTATGGCTAAAGCCAAAGGAGTGCTCTGAATATAGGGTTCTCATTTTCCCAAGAGAAAATAAGTAAATTGGATCCTTTAATTCTGGAAGATTTTTCCTTTTTAACCTTTTCCAATGTAAAATAGTTGGCTATTTTTCCAAGAGCGTACAATAATGTGTCAAGATAAAAGAAATTTGGTTTAAAGACAAGTTTAGCGTTCTGCTGAGATGGGAGTCGCATCTGAAGGCTTAAAGCTTTCAGCCCCAAATTTCCTTGTGTTTCTGTGATGTTGTAATGATGTGCAAAGTTGAACTCCTCAGAAAGTCACTCCCCAGCTGCCCAAACTCCCATTTCCATCTCCTTAGGGCTGCTGAGGACAGTGTTTTGCTTTTGAGTGATTTCCTTGCAATTGCAATCCCATCTTTGTCTTGCTCATGAGCTCCTGAGGCATCATTTGGTGGTAGGTGTCATGTTGTGGCATGGCATGCAGAGGTTAATCAGGTCACTCCCATCGCAGCATCCTCTCCCAGGCATGGGGAGCAGGAAAGACCCTGAATTTGGATTTTGAGGAGTCTTTATCCATCTCCATTCATGGTGAGCGCCATCATCACTTGTTACAGATACACCAAAGGGGGTTTAACTGTAAGCAAGTGCACGTGAGTAGCGAGCAAGAAAAGGCAGGCTTGGCTACTGGGGAGATTTCCTACCTATAGGATTTGGTGGGGTTTATTAAGCCTCTTTTTTTTGTTTAAATTAATTACCATGGCTGATGGAGGCGTGGGCAGTGCTGAGCCCCTTCCCAGCAGAGGAGGAGCTTTTGCTTTGCCGGGTGGCTTTGGCAAGGCCACGTTTGCACTGGAAAATGGCTGGTTTATACGTCATCTTGTTTGTGTTTTTTGGATATTCTGGTTATGCTCGGCTCTCAAAAGTCGGGGCATTCCTGGCTGGCTGCAACACAGTCCCTTAGGACCTGGGCTGAGCCCCACCAGAAGCCACCCTGTGTGGGGACAATCCCTGGCCCCTATGTCCCCACAAAGATGAGTCCTGTGGGGGTCCTGCCTAATTTTTGGGTCAAATTTAACTATGAAGCTGGTGAATGCTGGGAAATGAGCTGAGCCCAAGCAGGAAAGCACTGGTGTCCAAGTAAGACTGCAGTTCTGCTCCCTTGTAAATTGACAATGTTACCTTGAGTCTGGATGAAAAATGACAACAATTTTCACCATTCTGGATACAACATAAAATTATATATTATATAAAATGTATATATAAAATTTCCCTCCTTTTCTTGCTGACCCTCTGGCCCACCACTTCTTTTCTTTCTCCTTCCTTCTTTCCTTTGCTGCCTTTTATGTTTTTCCACTTGTCTTTTTCCTCTTTTCTTTCTTCTTTTTTTCCTGTTTTCTTTCTTTTTTATTTTTTTTTTAAATTTTATTTTCTTTTTTCTTCCTCTCTCTCTCTTTCCTGCCCTTTCTTTCCTTCCTCAGTGCAGGTTTTGCTAAAATCCCTGTGGCACTGCACATTGCTCTTGCAAAGGTGATCGTGGTCTGATTTACAGTAGATACCTGCATTTGTAATGCAATTTTTATCTCCTTCTCCCCCCCCGCCTCTCTGAATTAATACGCTTGTTAATCACATGGAAATGCTAACTTTAGGAAGTCACTAAGTGCTCAGATTTATTTTTTATGTAAATATTTTCAAAGCTATAACTCTGAGCGCTGTCTCACAGCATGGGAGCGGAGGTTGCAGGGGAGGCTTTGCCATGGCCTGTGTCACCTGGGCTTGGATCATGTTAAGAATGAAATGGGGCATATGTGACCCCCAAGAGCCATTGCAGTCCATTGCTGTCGACATCAATGGAAGCAGGTGATGGATGCAGGCCTTTGTCAACCGGTTTGTGCCGTTATTCCGCTTCATGACAGCTCTTCATCCGTTTTACACCTCTTTGGATTAAAACTATGGCTGTTACATTGCACCAGGTCCACTCTATTTGATAGCTAAAATAAAGCCACTTCTCTTACACTCTTTATAAACCGATGAGTATCGTCCTGGCCTTGAGTGCAGTGGCGGGTGTGTTGCAAGGAGCATCTGTGCTGGACCTGCAGTGCTGGGATACTCAGGTGCGCCCATCCATCCTGTGCAGTGCTAGGCACGGAAACAGGAGCTCTGAGAATTGTAAAAGCCATAAATCCAGTGGACCAAATTAGTTAAATTTTTCTATTCTATGCCTCACAAAATCCAGCCGTTCTTGAGATGAATTCTCCGCATGTAAGTGGAACTACCGGCAGGTATAAGATGGATATTTTGCACGTGCACACCAGAGCACAGGGAAAAATTTGTGCCATGCAGTTTTCCCTGGCGGGTTTTTGTCTTTTTTTTGTACTTTTGTGCGTTTGTTATGTTGATGATCTATTATTACAGTTGTTACTATTACTTAATGTTGGAAGACAGGTGGTCCCATAAATTCTAGCACCCTGGTTTTTTTTTAAAAAAAAGAGGGGGGCATGTTTGCAATCCAAGTTTAATAGTGCATTCATCAAGAGCAATAAAGCATTTTATTGCACAAGTATTTCAAGGGATGTGCTGGTCCTGGTAAAAGCATTAGTAAAGGGGTGCATCAGCAATCTCATTTAAAACTGTCGACCCAACGTGAAAAATGTTGCGTTGAAGAATAAACTGCTATTAAGCATGATTAGATTGACCTGCAGGACAGATATTTTAGCTGCAGCAGCACAAGTCGATCAAAGTGAGCATCGCTTAGATTGCAAATTTTTTTTTTTTAATGCCCTAAATTAAAAATGAAAGAGCCTCAGAATATTTAGGACCAGAGAGTGACTTTGGGGTTGAGATTTGTGCATTCAATTCGAAGCAGTTTGGGAAAGTGGGGAAAGGGGGAAAAGGTATTAATTGCTGCCCCTTTAGCATACATTGAAAATATGTTACTCAGATCAACCAATCAAAAAAGAAATTGTGCTGACTCAGCATTCGGGCTAGTCTGCACGTCCGATTGCAGAAGAGATCAGCACTGCACTGCAGTATCTTTCCCTGCCTTTGACACCAGCCTAGCTGGGCAGGGCTTCCCTTGTGTTTCCCAGGACTGGCTTAGGCCAAGAACACGAGAAGGCCCTGAAGAAAAGAGGAGAGAGTCAAGGTTGCACGAGCCTCGAGCTGCTAACGATCCTTTTTAGTCAGTAAGAAAGAGCTTCCATGCTAGGTTTGCCCTGCCAGATGCAAGCGGCATGAATTGCTTGGGAATATATCTATTTTTAAAGACTTTCACCACATCTTGCACTTAGCAGTGACTGTGGGCGAGGGGGTGGTGTGTTCCTAGCAAGAGAAATATCCTCACTCCTCAGCTCGGATCTCTCCCTGGAAAGCCCAGGGCTGATTTAAGTACCGCACTGGCAATTGCCTCCCAGAGAAGATGCTGGGTTAAATGTTTGCCGCTTGACTCTGAAGTTACTCTTTACCTCGGCCAAGTGGGCAGCGATGCTGACAGCTGCTTTCCCATTGGGATGCATGGGGTCACAATGAGAGCAGCCCAGTGCTCCAAGGATGGGAGCTGAGGGCATGGGTTCCACTGCTGGCTCTCTGGGCTTGCAGACAGGTCATGTAGCTCACCTGCCTCAGTTTCCCTCAGAGGCAAAGTAGGTGCTTGCTGTGGAGTCGTAGAAGTCGTGTTTGTACTGTGAGGCTGAAGGTGGAGGTAGTCAAGGCAGGTTGATGCAACTACCTGAGGGCAAGCTTGTTCTGGGTTTGTAAGGACTTCGCTGCTTTAGTTTTGGCTTGCACAGGGGAGACAGCACAGCCTATCTGGACTGTGCCCCTCTGCCCTTGCACTGTAATGCAAAGACTTTTCTGGGCTCCCCACAACTCTGAGCAGGTGCAGAGCACGAGGTGCAAAGGCTGGATCTCAACCAGGACCCCATGGGGCCTTGGCTGCCTGGGGGATATCCCAGCAGGAGTGAGCTGGGTGATGGGGTCTGTGGGATGCTTCAGCACAAGAGGGCTGCTCACTGCTTGCCAGTCTGGGCACAATGCTGTGTGGTGCTGTGCTGCTGGGTGACTCTATGACACTGGGGAGATTGTGTGATGCCAACGTGGCCCCCTGGCATGCCCAGCTGTGCACATGCCCAGCTGTGAGCACCTTGGTGGGCACTTGTATGTGCAGGTGGAGCAGTGTCCCTGTGGGCTGCCTCCTCCCAACCACTGCAGCTCCCCGTGATGCTCTGAAGATGTTTCTATTTGCATTGTGTAACCAGCATCATCCCTGGGTTAGTCTGTATTTTTCCAGAGTGGTCTGTATGGAGGAGCAGGGCTGGTGGATGACACCCTTGTGTGCAAGGGGAAGGCTTTCAGGCACAGATATGCTTTGAATAAAGCAGAATTTGATAGTCAAAGGTTTTAGCACTTGGAACAGTTGTTGGTTGTGCTCAGGAGGCTCAGGGGAAGCAGGCAACTGACATCTCCAACAGATGCAGGGTTTTCCTTTTTTTTTCACTTTTTCTTTTTTTTCCCTGAAGCACAGGGCCGTGCCTGTAAATGCCTTGCCATGCCCAGATATGGCCTGCACTGGGACCTGTGCCGCTATCTAAAAATGCCCTGGGCAGAATGATGAGCCTGGGGGGACTGAGGAACAACTGCTATAAATAGTGCTCATTCTCAGCTGCCCTTCTGGGGGGACAGGATTAGGTGGCATCTGGGCAGCCAAGAGGCGTGGGACTCGTGACCACTGACCGCAGAAGTCACCCAGCAGCTGTAGGGACAGGAGACATCCCTGCAAAGCCCTTACATAGGCAAGTCAACCCTGGCATTTGAGGAGCTGGATAAAGCCATGGGAGCAAGAATCTAGTGACCTAAGAGCAATCAAGAATAAAGTTCATCGCAATGGCTGGGGCTGTGCTTCCAATCTGAGCAGTGACCTGGCATCAGAGGCAGAACTTGGCTTTTGGATGTTCAAGCTGTTTGGTTTAAGCAAAGGAAAGTGTCTGGAGGGAGCTGGTGACATGGGAAGCAAAGTGTCACAAGGAGTTGCTGAGATGAAGAGACTTGTGTCCCTTTCTGGGACGCCATGGGTTAATTTGCTTGTTAATTTGCTGGCAGTGAGATTATTGGAAGCTCTGATTTAATATTTGTGTTTACTTTGGGTAAACAAATTAACAAAACCCCCTCAAGTCTTAATAATTTAAGACACAGACTTGATTGAAGCTAGGAGAAAATAATGAATCTCACGCGGTGATTTCACTTCTAACCTTGCAAAAGGTGGGCAGTGTGTTTAACTCATGCTCATGTGGATGCAGTATAGGTGATCCTTATATGTGAGGGGTGCTTGTAGCTGTGGGTTGCAGGAGTGTGAAACAGCTTCCGTAAGAGCAGAGGAAAAGGACTGTGTTGTGCTTGAATTAAGCTCAGCCTTGAGTATTTGGAGGGAATACATGGAGCAGAGAGTAGGGATGGGGTGGCCAAGCAGAAGAGATGGTTGTGCAGACAATACCTGGAGGGGATGTCCTAAGATATGTGCAATGGGAGATTGGGAATAAAAAACATGGCGCAACACTGCTGCTTGTTCCCGAGTGGGTCAGCTGTGGGACGAGGACCAGAATGTGTGGGCAGGCAGCACAAGAGGGGGATTTATACCCAGGCTTTGCCCCTCACAGTGTTAGGGCTGTGCTGCACAGGGAGCCGAACCACTTTGCTGTCTTTAAATTAAGCCAGCTTTGTCCTAAAGCCTTGTCTCTGAGACAATAAGACGCACCCGCTAAAATCTATTGTGCCATTTTTGCAAAGACCAGCAAAAGTCGCCCGTGTGCAGTCCCCTCCCTGTCCTCCACACTCATTTGGCCTATTTGAAACTGAATTTATTCCTAGGAAGGTCCCCATCAATTTGCCTTGCTCTTTTGTTGACAAGTTTATTAAAAACCTGGGCAACTACATATTAAACTTTTATCAGTGTCGAGGAAGAGTACGTCCTTTGAGCAGCCACAAAAGTTATGGATTGGGGCTTAACGTTTCTTGTTCCACTGTTTGGCTGAGTCAGCGTAACAAATAAAAGCTGCCACTTCTCTTTTTTTTCCCTTTCTTGAAAGACAGTTCCCTTAACAGTGTAAGTAACTGTGTCCAATAATGCAGAAATGTTTCAGGTCTGGGTAAACATAAGCCTTTTTTTTTGTTTGTGGCCATAAGTCTTTAATAATTTGAATTATTAGCTTAAAACAACAATAAAATAGGAACCCTTGAGAAAGTTATTGCTGCTTAGCTCTGAGTCAATAGTTTTGGTAAAATAACTGTTACTTTACAGTGTTTTTATGAAAAAATTCACTGCAAATTAATAATTATTGTAGTACAAGAGATGTGCTTTCATCCAATGTGAGAGTATGAAGGGGCTGGAATGACATTTGATTAGGGATGTACCTTTCGTGCCTTTGCAATAGGGGATCTTTGCTCTTTTTCTTTAGTCATAAGACAAAACAAAGAGGAGGCCAATATGTTGCACCAAAGATGTTAAAAATAAAGCGTTAGAATTGCATAACCTAGTTCTCATTTTGCCACGCAGCTGAGTTTTCAGGAGTTGAAAGAAGCCTGAAAAATAATTGGTGAGGAGTTTGAACTGATACAATGACAGACAGGCAGAGAAAAAAGTGAGTATCGGTGGGACTGAGCCACAATTCTTAAACTCCGCCAGATAAATAAATAAATAACACAGCATCTTTCTCTGCCTGTCACCGTGTCCAAGGATTTTTTAGTCTTAAACAGGTTTGCTGGCATAATTTGTCGAGTCCAACAGGGAGGTTTCCGTGTGACAGCCGATCGTTTTTCACCACGCACAGTGGTGCACCAAAGCCGTCCTGCCGGCTCGGAGCAACTCCGTAATTAGATAACAGTTAACATACGTATATGAGATGGCTCATCACTCATGCCCAGGGTATGGCAGAGCCTGCCATGGCCGATCCTGCGCCATGCCGGCACCAGGCAGGGAGCATTCCGGACAAATATATCTTCCTCCAGGAGTTTATCTGCATCACCATTTGCTCCAATTATAACTAATTGGACACATATTGCATTTTCATAGCATCTAATTTTCTATTGATTTTAGCGGGACTGCTGGTGTTTTGTACTATTAAGTGGTATCTCGTATCAGTTGCTGTTTAAAAATGCTGAGTACACTCCCTTGTATGGAATTATGCAGTCAGCACATGTTTTAAAACCTATTTAATTGTTAGGGCCATAAAATGCACAAACTGTATTAGGGAACGGCTTTGTTCTCTTTTGAGAGTGTGAGTAGAAAAAAAAAATCCAACTCCACAACTATTTCCACAGCTGGTTTCAGGAGCTGCAGCTCCCAGAGACCTACTCAGAGCCTTTTCCTTCAGGAAAAGAGTTTTGGAGGGACCATCCTGATCTCACATGGAGCCAGCTCCCTCCAAGTAACGATGCTCTCCATTGCCAAAACAGAGCAGGTCTGTGCTTGAAATGGGACCGTTATTTTTACAAGGGGCCTAGGACCAAAATTTGCATTAAAACAGAGATAAGCTCAATCTAGACATTCCGTAAAACTAAGGAGTAAGGTAGGGTTTTGGACTTCATTCCTTGTCATAGATATTGCTATGTACCTTGGCAATAAATCCAAATAAAACCAGACTATCAAATTAGCCATTTCATTTCAGCAAGTACTCAGTGAAGCAGGATGAAAGCAACAGTCCTTTGTTCAGCATCATTTAAAGAGGAAAAGATTTAAAAGAGAGATTTAGGAGAGGAATTGAGAGGTGGCCTGGCAAAGAGAATTTCCAGCAATGCATGGTGGATCACTGGCTCATGGAGATTGGATAACACCATTAATGGTAGAGAAGGCAGATTAAAGGAGATGGAAATAATGTTTTGGGGCAGCTGAGTTACCCCAGGGTGCTGGTGAGTTTGCCGTCAAGTTTCTGCTTTCGCTGCTCATTAGCAAGAACCACATTGTGTTTGTGGGAGACAGGTGAGTTCATGAGGATATATAAATTAAATAGACACTTTATTAAGTTCAGGTAATAGTTTTGGTTTGAAAGACTGAGTGGCTGCTGCGATGTCAGCAACTACTTTAGTGCACAAAGGAACTGAGTGCTTTTTAATTAAGTCAAATAAAATCCAAGCGGAAGGCTCTCGAGCCTCGTCTGGAGTCTACTTTTTGGGTTGAATATCTATAATTTTAGAAATGTTAATAAAACACAGTCCACTTTTTCCCTGTAATAATATAAGTTCAATTAATATTTGATGTCTGTAAGGAAAAGGATAAAAGCAGCGAGCTTATATTTTCTGGTTTACAAATGGCACATTGTGCAGAATCCCATGACTGTGGGATTGATTTAAGCATCCTTGCAAAGACACCATGCAATAAAGTTGAATCATCTGCAGTACAAGTATGGCTGTTTGGGGGAAAAAATAGCAATGTGAGAGAGTAGACATTTTCTTGTATTATCAAAAGCCACTTCATTTTGAGGAAATTTCCTCCAATTTAGTAACGTTTGGATGGAAATCAAATAACACATTAGCTTGAGGAAAGGGGAAAAAAAACCCTTCCAAAGCTAATTACGAAGGGAATGTGCACTTCATTAAGATAAAGCTGTAGGAAATCAATGTTCTGTATTGTTGTTTTTTCCTTTTGATTGGATTTTAGAATGATAAATTGTTAATGCATTTGATCTAAAAATGATTTGTTTATTCAGATGAAGAGCAACAGTACTTTGTCTCATTTGGCCTTTTAGCTTATAATGATAATGGCTTGGAGGGCTGCTCATTTCTCAAAAGGGTATCGGACTGGAATAGGCAGGAGATTTCTGGACTCAGAAGGATGGGCCCTATGCAAGGGTTCGTTGTAGGCTAATTCTATTGCATGTTGAATCTTCTGCTTCATTAGGAATATCGACAAATGCTGATAAATTCTTTGGCTTTTCTGTACTGTCTATAACACATCTTTATTAGAATATTGAGGCTAAACTGGAAAGATCTGCAATAGAGCAGATTCTCTTATATTGTCTACTACTGATCCTACTTGCCATGACAATGGGGGTGTTGCCCCTTTTCCTACCTGTAGTTGTTGCCAGCATAGCCAGAAGACAAGCAGAGGCACTACATAAGGGTCATCAGAGAGGGAAAAGTGATGCACATTTGTTTAGTTATTTTGGTTTTGATTCACCTTTAACTGACATCTTCTGTTTAGTGTGCCCATGGCTCTCCAATGCCATCCCACAGTGCCTGGAGGCTTTTCCCAGCCCAGGATGTGCTGATGCAATGGGCAGGGGTGGGAGCACCTGCTGCTGGCCCTGGGGACCTTTCCAGTGCAAGACCCTAATTTCATGACGAGATGCTTAGACCTGAGTTTGCTTTGGACAAGAGCCTGAACTTGGTGGTGTTGGGTGGTTGAGGTTTTGGACGAGGGATATGGTGCTGTTGCAGACTTCACTTGCAACATTGGCACAGGCACGAAGGAAGAGCAGCACTGATCCCTGCCTAGCTGTTAGTGTTGGCAAACTCTCCTGCCAGATCCTGCCTGTTGAACCTGGCAGCACCCAGCAGGCAGAGGTGAACCCTGTACCTCCTATTTCATTGGGGTGAGGGCCCACAGGCATTCAGGAATGAGCACTGCCTCACTGGAGAGATCTGTGGCTTCAACACAGGTCCATGTCTGCACAGACCACATCTGTAATTCACCTCACTCGGGTGGCTGGTACAGCTCCAGAGCCCAGCCTGGCAGTGCCTGGGCTGGCAGAGACCTATGCCCTCCCTGCTGGGAGGCTACAAGTCCCCATGGGTTGCAGTCCTCTCCAGCTTATAATGTGGGCTGCTCTTTCTCAGCTGCTGGGAAAGCCTTACCACCAGAGAGATATCATTAGTTTTGATTAATGGCATCCAGAAGAGAAAACCTAATTTTCTAAAAAGGAAAACCTCACCCATAACTCACTGCAGAGAATTTAAACAAAATGTTATAGAACATCCACGCCGACTCACATTGATTTCAAATATGTTCCAAGGCACTCCCTGAAGCAAAGCAGGAGGGAGAGGGGACAGCACTGGTCCCCAGCAGAAGTTGCTCAGTGTAACCCCACACCACTCTCCAACAGCACTGCTTTCAAATGACTGACCCCAAATCAACAGAGTGGGACAGAAACACAATTACCTGGGGAGCAGAGTGTTTTTCAAGTGGTGATGCTCAGGCAGCTTGGTGTACTCTAACCCAAAAGCCATGTGCCCGTCAGGGTTTAGCTCAGTACAGCCTCGGTTGCTAATGGCACTTCTACTTCCACCCAATCACCAGTAAATAATTACTTTTCTCTGCCTCCTGTAAGTCACCAAAGGATGAATTTAATACACCAGGTCTTCAATGTCTAGGTTTCCATTTAGTTCCTTGGCTTGATCGTCTCTTGAAAAGGTACCTAGAGATAACTTGATTAAATTAATTGTAGAGCTCTTTTTAAAAAGCTATTCTCTTTCTTTCTCTCTCCAACTCTCTCTCCATTTATTTTTGTAGGCAGCTTAGAGTAACGGGTTTGGGCAGTTAAGTGATCTGCAGTGCTTACCGTGACAATGTGAAGCCTGTAATTCTTGGGGAGATGTAATTCTGGCCCACTTGCAATATTTCTGCATGCAGTGGTTCTAAGCACAGGTGCTTTTTCCTGGTATCATCTTGCAGCATGGTGGGCCGCGAGGAAGAGGGGGAAAAAGTCACCTTTGCCTTATGACGCATATAAATTCTTTAAATAGGTTATGCACATGGCAATGTGCAATATCTGTGTGTGGCTCTGGGTTAAGAAGGAGAGGCCTGACTTTATTGGCTCCCACTGCAGAAATGATCGGAGCTGCTGTGATTTTTAAATTTGATTTACCAAGTTATTTTTAGCAGTGGGGTGTTCATGCTGCAAGGCTCTCCAGGAGAAATCAGCTCCCCAGCTCTGCCACATGAACCATCACGCAAGTGACTTGGACATCAGTGGTATAACGGGGACTTGCTTTCCCCATTTGGGGACAAACTGCCTGATTATGGGATTGCAAGAAAGAAAAGGCTTTTTTTTTTTCATTTCCCCACCACCTTTCGTTTCCTTTCCTTTGCTTTCCTGTTTTTTCTGGTGTTGGCAAATACAAGACAATTGCTTGTCTTGAGCAGATCTTAAAACTCCTGAAAATGCTGATTTAACACCAGATGAGAAAACACAGGAGGCTGCATGGTAGGGAAGCAAAGTTTAACCTCTAAAAAATTATTTCAGGTGTTTCAGCCTTTTCCCTCCCATTTTCCAAGGAGAGCCTGAGAGGAGAAGAGTTCTGCAGCCCTGACTTCCTTGGCTGTGGGCTGGGCTGGTTGTAGGAAAGGACAGCTCTGTGGCTGCATGTTAGATGTCACTTCAGATACACAGGACATGGAGGAGGACAGCAGACCATAAAACATTGAAAGGAAGAAGGCAGGAGATGATAATTAAAGCACCTGGGTTTAAACAATAGCCTTTACTTATGTCACACTGTAATAGCAACGTGGCTCTCAAAACAGACAGAGCCAAATACCAGATTTAAAAATGCTCCATGCTGATGGTTACTGCTGCAGACTATTCCACTGCTGTTGAACCTGCCTCTTTAATTCAGACCCCCTCTTCAGCTGTAGCCTCTAAGAAGCTTAAATAAATCCTGACTGCCTGAAAGTGAAGCCATTTGAACCAGTGCTGAATCAAGGCAGCAAGTTCAGAAGAGGTCCAGGCAGCTGGGAAAGAAAAGACACCAAGGAATTCCCCTCTCTGCTGCCTCAGCCCACGAGGCCAAATGCTTTGCTAAAGCTGGTAAAATGGAACCAAATCAACTGTTCAATGGATTTGGTCCCCTTCAACCAGCTGTAGCTGTGCATTGATCTCTCAGACGCACCTTGGAGGATGAAAGAATTGAACCCGAGCAAGGCGACTCAGGTGGAGGACAAATGGCCACGTGAACGCTGCCGATAAGGAGATGATGATGACTGGCATCTGCAGATGTATCACTTGGGCTCTAAACTGGTGGGCTGAGCCTGAGTCATTATGTGGTTGCCAGTCAATTCTGCCTAACGGAGACCACTCAAGATTGATAATCTCTATCATCCTCCTATATTGATCCCAGCTGTAAGTCAGGACTATGTATTTCCACTGCAAATGGTGTGCATTTTCATATGTATTTGCTCATGCCCACCCAGGAGCTCTGTGCCTCAGTGTTTATCTGCTGCAACGAAGAATAAAGGTTTTGATCTGAAGTTCCCTCCTTGTGTTTTGTACCACGTTCTGAGATGCTCCTTCAATAGCTGTACTGAAGAAATGGGTTCTTACAGGGCTACCAGAGCTGGAAAGGCACTGGGAATACCAGCTGCTTCCTCATTTCCCCAAACTGCAAATATCCACTCTGTACAGGCCAACAATATTTTTGCTAATGAGGTAAAAGCTATAATCCTAAGAAAAGGGTCTTCAGTTCGACTTTGTTGACCTACAAGTCTTGTAAAGTCTCTACCCCAGTCTGGTCCTTACAAGCACTAATGTTATGCTAATGAACTTAAAGAAAATCACTCACTTTCCCATGTAATAATGATTGGTGGGAAAGTAAGCTGGGCATCATCCTTTCTTAGGCATCGTAAATCTATAGGACTCTCACAAGCTATGAATATTGTGGGTATAATGAGTCATTTGGATGCAAAAGTCTGATGGGAGATTATTCATGTCTTTACTTCTTAATGACACCTGGCCCAAGTTAACCTCTGGCATGAGAGTATGCAGAGATTTGTCTCTTTTCACACGCCAGAAACTCGGTTCACTTGATTCACTTGATTCCACATCTCTGGTCCTTTAGGTACCATTTAAATGTTCTTACTAGGGCCACGAGTATTCATGTGCTTCAAGATAAGGAGTTGTTTGATGGATCTGAGACTTAACATGCATCTAATATTTATGGCACTGGGTATCTGAAAGGCAAAGACATGAGGAGCAATGTTACTGCGGCAGCACCTTTCCTCGGCTAAAAAGAAAATAGTGCTTTACTCAATCCTGCTAGCTCATTTTTCTATCCTTTAACAGTGCCTAAATATCCATGTTGAAATCCTACTGAAGTCTACATGTGTTTTTTGCTCACATACTTCAATCAGATCAAGCACATTTTCCTTCATGCCATCAGATGATTTCTTGGAAACATGTAAAAGAAACTACTGTTTCCATTTATTCATTCATTTATCTTCCCAAACACAGCATATTTCCAAACACCCTTTGACCTGGCCTGATAGAAGAGACTCGAACCTTTGCAAAATGCATTTGCTGACATTTGTGCCTGCAAATAGAGGAAAACGAGCAGCTCCAACAAATCCCTGTATTAGCACGGAGTCAGTTTGCAATGTGTAAGTGAGGGTGATCATGGCTTTCCAGTTGCAGCCACACAGCACAGCTCTGCCCTTGGCAAAATAGCCAAATTGTCACCACTTCTGTTGCTCCAAGTCACTTCTTGACATATTGTCTTTCCCAGCTCACTAATTGCTTTGTAGTTGGTCGTGCTGGTTTCTGAGCACTACTCAATCCTACTTTCTAATTCCCAACTCAGAAGCACCAAGCAAAGGCATCTGCTGAGACAGGAATCACTGTGTGAGCAGAGCAGCCATCGCTGAGCAAACATCAACTCAACGCTGTCACTGCCAGTTCTGAGATTCCTGAATGAGGAAGGAAGGAGATGAAAGGACAAGGGAAGGGGAATCCTCAGCACAAGTCCCTGATTGCTGACAGTCTGGGCTGTGAATGATGTTGGGACTCTAGAGGAAAAGGTTGAGTAGAAACAGATGCTTCCAGCAGGTTGTGGCCTGGGTTTCCAAAATACCATGCTCTTCCCGCCTGCTCCCACAATCTGGGTTATTTTCTCTTGTTCCCCAGGGCCACATTCAATGTAAACAACACCATTATTAAAATTCTTCCTTGGTAATGATAATTAAGTTACTAAAAAATGTCAAATGGGGAAGGTGGAGGCATTACAACTTGAAAAAAGCCACAGAATGTAAATGAAAATGTTTTCTCCTTAAAGATGTGTGGTCCATATTTAGGTACCCCCAAAGCCACCTGAGCCTCAAACAGCAGGAAAGCTTCCAGTTCTCTTGAAGCCAGAGAAGATATGCATACACAGGGTTCCCAAGATTTGGGCCATGTATTTGGATGCTTAAATGTGGATCTCACCTTCAGGCAGAAGGTGCCTGAAGATTTCTGCCAATGTTTTTATTGCCTAATTATATCTTTACGGAATGAGAAATTCAATTCACTTACCATGGAATTTCTGTAACAATACTGCCATTATGGTCTAGTCAAGGTAATATGAGGCCCAAGCAGAAAGCAGCAGGTAGACTTCAAGGGGGCTCTTTAGGGACTGCTAACGTGTAGGGATAAACGCAAGGCATGGGATGAAAAATTGTAAATATCCCTCCCAACAATTTGTGTTTCAGCCTGGCTCACTCCCAAGTACCTCCTGATGCAACAGCAGGGTTTTGGAGCAAACAGAGCCTGCTGATGTCTGGCCTTTGCAGCCAGGAGCTGCCCGGATCATGAACCCACCCATGTTCTGAAAATTGGATCTGCTTCAGTTGATTTCCCATAAAGCACAGCTCTGAGTGGAAGTCTTACCACCGGCTTTGAAAACCCCAGGATCAGATCCTGGCTAAGTCATTAGAAACCTTTAGCCAACCATCCTTAACTACAACAAATCTAATTGTCCTCCATATCCTCTAAGAGGCTGCTCTGATGGCTCACCAGACACTGCTGGTTTCCCGGAAACCCTATTAGCTTCTCAAACAAGGCAATCCTGAGGACTCAGTCCTGCAAACCTTTTGTGCAAATATTAAATAAAAGTGAATAATTAGCCTGAATAATCCTTTTTGCTTGACCCTCTTCTGTAATAAAGACCTTTGTCGGTGAATGCAAATGTTATTTTGAGGAGCAATTCATAATCTAGAGCTGCTGAACACATCAGCCTAAATACACTAATACTCTAATATCCATATTTGTACAGGACTTAGGACAGATAAAAACAGACACCTTATCTGTCCCAAAGACCTGAGAGCATTCACCAGTCAAGTGTAGGAAGAGAAAGTGCCAAAAGAGGCGGTAAAGAAGGGACCTACTTCTGCCTTTGGTACATCTGCAAGCACATCTCGGGTGGTGCAATCAGATCAGCTGGATTCTGTCCATGGAGTTTTTCTGTGGATCCTTTTCTTTCATCTGGTCTTTTTTTTTTTTTTTCAGAGGAGAGAAAAGAAAGGGCAAGCAAGCCAACAGGCAGATAATTGTTCTGTACTGACAGTTTGTCAAGTGAAGGAAGCACAATTTTAGTCAAGAGATCTGCGTTACAGTGGCGCTTGAGCAGAAGTCTCTTCTTTTCCTCCCAGATGGCATTGACACATAGCCTGAAGGGGCTATCAGGATACAAAGCTAAAGATGGTTAAAGACATTAAAAACTGTACAATGTGAGCACCATCTACACCAGGACCATCATCTGGGAGGAAGATTCATCCTGACGTATCAGGCAGAAGTCAGACCTCCTACTGGTGTTATGTAAAGCTGTTGAGTAAAAGATATTTTTGAGGTACTGAAAAGTATATATTCCTCCTACTTTCTATACCTTTTCTAACAGGTTTTTATTAACTCTTGAAAAACTATGACCAATAAATGTAATGATCTGCTTTCCCTTTTCTTTCTGGGTGAACAATAGCTTCTGCAGGATATTTTCACAGTGGGCAATGAGTGGCTTGAGCTGTTCTTGTCTAACTCCACTTCCCAGTAAGATATTGAATGCATCCTCTTCATCACAGGGCCACCAGTGTTTCCAAGGTCCTTCCAGGCCTTCTGTTAATGATAACTATTGCACTCAGGATAAGATTATATTGCCACAGGATGGAGGGAATTTGAATTTCTGCATTCCTTGGATTTGGTGTTGTGTAAATTGCTGTAATTAACTTGCACATAGAATGGGCTTAACAACATTGCATTTGTTTAATAAGCTGCACAGGCTTTTTGTGCAGTGGGTGCAGCTGGAGGGATAGAGAACCACAAAGGGAGGAGTTCACCTGCAGGAAAATATCCTCTACTTCCCCCAAAAGCGATAAAAATGTCAATACTATTGACACAACCCCTAATTAAAAATGACTGCCATAATCACGCATATCATAGCCGGAGGACATTAGTTTGGATTAAACATAAACAGTGAGATGCGCTGCACGTGTTTTCCAAAGGAAGACAGGGCTGGTTGTTGGTATCTCCTGTACATCCAGGCAAAAGCAGAAGAAGGATGCCTCAGCTCTGATGCACGGGCTGCTCCTTTGCCACCCTTCCCGCTGAGCTGCACAACGGTGACTGCCTGCACTGCCTGAGCTATTTGCAACCATGAGATAAAATGTGTCCACGTGAACTTCTTTGGCTGAGGTTTAAGCAGACGTCCTTTCCTTTGTGTTTGACGTGGCCAGACAGCAGGCGCGTGGCTGGTCGTAGCAGCTTGGCGGGTTCGTGCATTACCTCAGCTACTGCAGCAGTGCTGAGCTGTAGTAGCACCCAGCCTAGGGTGTGGATAAGTCCTCTTTTTTCTCACAAGGAATAAAATCCCTCATTTTGGGGTATTCAGCAAACAGAACTACAACAGAAATTAGCTTGTTGCGACTCCATGTAAATCATCTCATGCAATTGGTCTGCCTGGATTAGACATGTATTTAAGGGTTGGGCTTGATGATATTAGAGGTCTGTTCCAACCCAAATGATTCTACACAGACTATTTTAATGTTCAACTGCTCTTACCTTATGTTTATGGTACCAATGTACACCCAGGGATCTCAGCTGGCTATAAGTACTTGTCTTTTATTCTGCAACACCAAAAATAAACACTGTGATACTACATATAGTCCCAGGGCTAAAAGGTAGGATTGCAGCATAGAGATGGGACTGAGCACAGAAGCATCATCTGCTACAGATGGGCTACAGTGATCTGAGTAACTGAGTGATGGGCAAAGCATGACCAGTCTTCCCTTGAAGGTACAAGAGACTCAACACCAAGGGCTTCTTTTCCATGTCCTTGTGTCATAGGTATTTCACATCTCTTAGCACCTCCCTCCAGTAACATCTGCCTCTAGCTCTTTCTGCCCTCCCCTCCTATAAATCATTTTGTGCAGTGCCTGACAGATGGCTTCTGCTTTCTCCAGCATAGTAGGAGATGGAGGAGGGAAAAAGGGAGAGATGTGAAACTCTTTCCCAAATATGCGAGTGTCCAGCCATGAGCAAATATCCTGCCAGAGGTAAGAGCACTCACTCAGGAACAAATAACAAATGATCCTACAGCCCCTCTCCAGCACTGGGAAAGGACTTGATTTCTATCCTCCTTTTGTGGATCACCTGGAAAGTAAAGGCATAATCCATCTTTCCATGGCAAGGAGCATGGGTCTCTTTGGGTGAGCCAAAAAAAATCGTGTGAAGGACAAAACCTGGGACAACCCTTTGAGCTAGGGTTTCTGTCAGTAATAGAAAGGAGCAGGAAAAGAAAGAAAAAAACCCAGGCCACCAAAATCGTGCCATTTGTGCATAGGGCAATGTTCAACAGCCAGCACTTGCCAAATTTAATAATCCTGACCCCAAACCCACCATTGTATAGGCTTAAGTATTGTATTATTTAAAGCA
Source organism: Calyptomena viridis (assembly GCA_013390005.1). Taxonomy (NCBI): domain Eukaryota; kingdom Metazoa; phylum Chordata; class Aves; order Passeriformes; family Eurylaimidae; genus Calyptomena; species Calyptomena viridis. Next base: position 389,490 of record WEIV01015993.1, on the reverse strand, counting down.
GATGATGGAGTGTGAAAAAAAAGGGATTTGGGGAAACCACAGAACAATCAGAAAGTAGCTAACAGACTGGCAGATATGTAAACTAATGCCAGACCCCATATCTCTTAAATCTGGGAGAAAAGTTGAATCTGGAACCAGAGCTTCTGCATTGTGGCTCAGTTCCATTGCCGGCAACTGCAGAGGATTTGTCTGGTGATTATGCCCAGCTTGATTTTGCAGATTCCCCCCTGACACCCCCAGGAGCCTCACCTGTGTTGGGGCTGCTGGGGAGCCAGTAATCATGGAAGTGTCCCAGTCAATCTACCAGCAATTCCTGCAGGATCCAGCCAATGTACACTGCAGCAACACTGCCAGGTCTTGGGGCTGGTAATGGGATGTCAGGTCGTGTAGTTAAGTTAGGAAGGAGCTGGCAGGTGTCTTGGCCCTTGTTTCAGACACTGTTGGGCCCCAGGACTCTCATGTTTGCAGCTGTGACTGCTGTTTGCACTTTCAAATGTTCAGGGAGAGACTTGTAGAACTCAGCAGTTTGCTGCTTGCACAGATGCTGATGGATATAAGTCCATAACTTTACTGGGATAGCTTCATCTCCTGTGAGGGAAGCTGGAGATAAACCTGGTGTGACACCCTCACTTCACTATGGGGATGACCATTTCATTCTCAGGCACCTGGGACGTGGTAAAGACATCTCAATAATACTTTTCCATTATATAAAATCTTTGATTCTTATATCCAGCATGCAATGTCACACCAGAAAAATTAACATGGGGTGTGCGTAGATTTTCAAGCATGGACAGATTGATTCATGAATGGATTAATCTGACGCATCTTTTAAATGGAAAACTGACATAATTTTCCATCAGAGACCCGCTAATAAAGCACATTTACTTGGTTAATCCATTTTTTCCTGTACTAAGTGCACCATATAAGGTATAAAAATATCAGATCAATAGCCAAAGAGTATATAAAAATGAGACTGAGAGTTCAGAAACCATGTGTGAGCCACACTCTCCTTGGCTTCCTTGAGGACTCCAAGTTCTGTTTCAGCTGCTGACAACCCCATTCCTAAAGCCTCCCCAGGACAGTGAAGCTGCCAATACCCAGGTGTCCTTGCAAGTCCCAGAGGAGAGGAAGCATCAAGCCACCTGCTTCCAGGGGTCTGGTGGTATCACTTCTCCTGCAACACTCTCTATTTTTAGAAGTAGATAGTTTGAGGGTGTTGGGTTTTTCTTCTTTATTAGTTTATTATTATTATTATTGCAGAAGGAACTGGTTAAAAGAAATGTGTTTAAAAGACAAAGGCATCTTCCAGTACATTTGCACAAGGAACCTGGCCCAGCCTGCCAGGGAATCTGCACAAACTCTTTTTTATTCTTCAGCTGGAGTACAGCAGTGTTATTTCAAAGAAAATGCCTGCACAGTCTTCTCTCTGCAAATACTGCAACCATCATTCGATCAGTGCAATTCTCCCGTGTGAGCTAATTTAACAAGCGGTTGCTTTGCAGGCTGTGGAGAATTGCCTCTTACCTAATAATTCTGCTAATTTGCTTAACTTTCCCAGATTGCAAACGGCCCTGCTCTGTGCAAGCAGCTTTCTAAATGAACCCCAAGACAAGTTCTTGACAAGAGCCAAAGGAAAGGTGGATGGCTCAGGAGGTTGAAGCTCACAGTCTTTTATTTTGACCTTTGGGCCAGCATTCAAATTTGCTTGTTGGGAAAACTGCATTCAGAATGTATTTTCTTCAGGGATTTATGCTACCCTTTTGCTTGTAATTATTCTCACTTGATGTCTTCCATAAATTAAAGATGCTTCTATTAGCGAGCTCCAGTCCTCTCAATTATCTTGCAAAAGTGTCCTTATTTGTTGCTGGGAGCTACACCACCAGGATTGCTATCCCTGTAAAGCTCCTGGTTGGTGGCTACAGGCAGAGCAATAAGGAATGTACATGGGTAATACAAATGTCTGAGCAATCCCAGAAAGAAATGAAAACTGCAGTAAAGGTAAATGTCAGACTATTTAAAGACAATGTTAACTATTGATTTTTTAGAGGAGACTACCTCTTCAAAGTATGGCAAGCATGCCTTCAGATACAGACGAGGCAACCCAGACAAATGGTGGAGAAAGGGAGGCGAGTGATCTGGGAAGACAGAGATTTTCCCGGAGAGCAAAATGAACCCTTGATGAAGCCTTTGGGATTAAAGAGGTGGCTTAGTTCTTTCACAGCATCCACCTTTCAACCCATTTAAGCACCATGCCTTTTCCAAGAAATGAAGGGCAAAGAAGCACTGATAAGCAATAAAGAGATAAGAAGCGAAGTACTCGTTTCACCAGTGTTTCCCAATGAAAAATGAACCCTCAAGCACACTCAGTGATTTGTTGTCTGAGTAGCAAAGCTCACCCAAGTTCCTGATTTTGCTTCCAGCAGAGATGCTCATTGCTCATTCTCACACCCTGGAGCAACTTGCACTCATTATACAGCATTCGCTCTTCCCGCCCGCACCTGCCTGGATGCAGCAAGGACTGGCTTATACATGTACATATACATTTAATATATATATGTATATATACTTGCCTTATGGCCCATGCTGTGATATCCCTGCCAAAGCATCCCGGAGCAGATATTCCTGGCCGCGGATCCCTGCATCTGCAGGGAATTGCTCCTTTCAAGCTGCAGTGCAGAGATGATGCTGTACATGATGCTTTGGGAAAATAGCATGATAAAAACTTAGTGAGGGGATTTAAAGGTCTTCCAGACCTGCATTTTCAAAGAGGGGAATTTCTTATCTCGATGGGTGTTTTGGAGCAGTAGGAATGAAGGATCTAATCCACTAAAGTGTAATGTCAGCGAGGGCAAATTAAGTCTGCATTTGGATACAAAACCTCTTTTAGAGGATAATTTGGATATTAAAAAAAATTTATTGTGCACATCTGCACAGCAAAGGAAATTGGTGAAGCTGGGGGTTCACTACTGACTTTGGCAAGTTTTGACATGGATAAAATCCATGCAGAAAACCCCAGCTCCTGGTAGATCCTAAACACAGCTCAATATGGTATTACTGCCTGGGGTAACTTTTGGTTTAGATGTATTATTTCAATAAGGAGATCTTCAGACAGTGTTAAATGACAGGTGATATAATTTTTTGAATGCGAGGTTCATCTGAATTTTATTTTCTGATGTTTTGACTCATTGACTTGATGTCTCTCTATTATGCACACACCTCTGGAGATGTTGCTGGCAATGATTATGCATAGCATTGAGTTAGTGAATAAAACCATTCTGGGAACTGCTTTACAGATCACAGTATTGTTTTCCCTATAAATGTCCCACAAATGGTGGAAGTTATATGAAGAGAGCAGTGTGCTCTGACAGACTGCATATTTTTGCAGTGTGCATCGGATCTCACTTTGGCTTCTGAGACTTATTTCTGATGGTTCTTGGGGATTTAACTTTAAGACCAATGTATTTTAGTAACCATATACTCTCCACTGTTCATGCCATCCGGCAGCAACTGAGGATGAGCTGTCTCCTTAATATGGATGAGACACCAATTTATCTAAGTTATCACCTCCCAATCTCTCATACATCTCTGCTGTTAACTGCTGTGTTTCTGACATCCATACCCAAACTATCTGCAACTTCTTCTCCTTCAACCGAAGCCATAAGTAATTTTTTTGGCTGAAAGTTCTTCTTATGTATATAATGGCTTCTTCATCCATCTCCCAGCTTGAATTCAACGATGAGGTGATGGAATCAGTCTCTGGACACTGCATTTTAAACCCACAACTCTGCTTAGATCTACACAGCACACTAAATCAGAAGTCAGAGTGTCTTTCAAGCATCTGAAAATATATGACTGAATTAACATGTTCCAGGCTCACTTAGAGCAGTGCTGCAGCCCCATTGTGTACAGCCCCAGCATTTGACTGCGGAGTCAGCAATACTTTCCCCCTTCCTGATGCACTCCCAAACCAGCAAAACTTAGCCTTACTCCCGGTATTCTCTTTATAGAAGGTCCCAGTGGTATTATGTATCAAATAAAGGTCTCATTACTTAGATTCTGGTTTGTCTGTGCCATTGCTCTCATTAATCATCCTGTTCTTCAAGCCGGTGCTACAGGCCATTAGAACTGTCTGGCTCCCCACCCCTAAATTAGAGATTCTCTCCCTGCAGTCCCCTGCCCCTCTGTGCTGCAGGGACAACCAGCCCCAGGAGGCAGTGCTGGAAGGCTGGGGGCCTCTTGGCCATGAGCTCTGGGTTTGAACACAAACAGATGGTCTTCCCTCTCTGCCCAGCCTCATTTCAGGGCACCTGCGGGTGCTTCTGTCGCAGTTTTGTGCCTCGCAGCATCTATAGATGCAGCCCCCTCCCAGGTGAAAAGCAAAACTCTTTGGTTCTGTTAATTTAATCCCTGACTTCCCTCTAAAAATTGTTGTGAACAATGAGGACAGGGAATCATCTCCTTCCTCCCCATTCGAGTTCCCATTGGATTTTGTTTCCAGGGAGCTCCAAGGTCTGGCAATCTCAGAGATTCATACTCTGCATTTCCTGCAGGCAGAATGGCTGCAGCCCCTGCCACCCTCCCCTGCTCCCACCACCCACCCCCTGTCCTCACCACGTAGCCACACTGATGTTTGCAGGCTGGGACCCGGGAAATTTGCCACTTTCTCCTATATTTTAGGACCATGAACGGCTTGCTTAAAGCATTGGAATTTGATTCTCTTTGTGCTGAGAATGAAATGCAAAAAAGGCAGAAGAGCAGAGGAGAGCAGGTCCCCCTTCAGCTCTACGAATTCACCAAATCCAACGGTTTATTCATTTTAATTAGCCCTGAAATTCATATATAAGTGTATATATTTATACATATGAATTCATATAATGACAATTAATTTAGAGTTTGGCATTTCCGAACAGGTAATTAAAATAGTTCATTGTTGATTAATCACTTGCAAAATAAATTATTAGCAATATCACTGTTAGCATTATGTTTATTACTACAATTTAGAGAAATTAAGGCAGTTGACTTACATTAAATTAAACATGAAAGCACAGATGTAATATACCCTAGGCAATATCTACTTACTCGGAGAACGAATGTGATGTGTGCATTACAGTGCATTTGCTAGGTCATACATCTTGGATGGCCTCTTCATGTCACCACCAGAAACCTAATACCAACACACAGACGATTCCCATCTCTTTCTGTAAATATAAAAATAGGATCTGCTGGACTTTAGCACTGGCTCTGCACTGCAGTGTGCTCCAGGCAGCTCGGGCAGAAGTGGGGATGCTGAAGGTAGCCCAGACCTACATGGGATGGAGGGATGCTCTGCAGGAGCCTCTTGACCAGGGAAGTGGGGAGCTAACAGGGGCATGAAGGGCCACACCAAATTCATAGAATCGTAGAATGGATTGGGTTGGAAGGCACCTTAAAGATCATCTAGTTCTACTCCCCCCCGCAAAACACATTAGTGGGAAATAAAATCAAATTCTTCCCTCCTCAGCAGGACCCTGGGCCACCATTATGAGCCAGATTACAGCTAAATTGCACAGAAACGGGATAAATCTCAGCCTGACTCTACGAGGTGCTAAAGGCTTAAATGGATCATTTCAGTAAAAGTTGAATTTAATTTTAAGCAGCTCTCTGCTGGGATAGGGAGAGACTTTGTCCTGTGGGGAAATAGGTATCACTTGCTTTTGACAACTATTTTTTTCTGGAGGCCATTCAGCCTGGAGTCTAAGGGAGCAATAGGGAGAAACCAGTAGAAATGAAGAGGACACAGATCACCTCACAACACATTTTTTTGGATCTACCTCTCTGTGATTTTTATAGGTATGGGAAATAATCTATAATTAGGTGTATAAAATAGCTCTCTGATCTCTTTGCTTCTGGCCCCAAAGAGCGCAAAATTGATAACTCAATTATCGCTGCTGGAAATACAAATAAATTAAAAGCACCTGGTAGGAGGAACTTAAGGGAGGGACATCCATGCAGCAGAGCAGATACTGCTCTTTAATTGTGAACTCAGAGGCAATTAAAGCTCTGGGGCTGGAACAGGGGTGAGGGAGTCTGAGCTCTTCTTTCTCAGACACATGGGATAGTCACAGTCAGTGTGAGGGAGATACTACCTTCTCAACACAGGAGAAAAGCCAGGGGAAAGCTTTGGAAGTGGTGACATTTTTCTGGAAGAGAGGGACTTGTTGAATGACCAGTGAGCTTAACTTAGTTATGGGGTGAGGAAAAGCAGGATTGGGTTTTAACAGATTTCAGCATAAAAAAATAATTAGTGCCTAATCCTGTCGCCAGCAAATTCCTGGGAGTTTTTGTTCTGAATTTACAAGCAGAGCAATGTGGGATATTGAGGGTCTTCTTCACTTTTTGCCAAGTCATCTAGCACTGACAAAAACCTCTCTCTCCACTGAGGCTTGTTTTTAATGACTCCTGTGCTGAATTAACAGTCTACACCGGTGTGACAATGACAACAGTCACTAATGACCACTCTGTTTGTCTAAGCCACATGCTGAGCACTGATTTCAGTCCCTGCCACAGACTCTCTTTGCAAAAAAGCTTCTGGGTGTTTTTGAGCAATTTAAAATGTGTAGGATGAGCTGGGCTGTCCATCCCTACTCCATGTATATTCTGCTGCTTGGAAGTGTCCTTGAGTCAACAGCGAGCACCTGTAGGGGATTGTGACCTGGAATGATGTGAGGAGCAGGAGGAGACAAGCCTTTGAAATGACATATAACCAATTCTGATGACCCACACGATAACCAGTGAAATTATATTTAAACAATCTGCCCTTTGATGCATTCTCTGCCAGATCAGAAGGGCAAGTGCAGTTTTGTGGAAAGGTCTGGTTTCATTAGGCAACACACTATGTGACCCCATGGACAGCATGTGATGGTGCTGACACATGGAATATGTGCAGGTATTATTTTAAAAAGGAAAGAAAAAGGACTGACTCCAGACAATCCACAAACTTTGGTCCAAAATCATTCCACCATATCACACTGAACAGGACATTTTTACTCATGAAATTGTTTCTTGGATGAGGGAGGGCATTGCTTTGGCTTTTTTTGTGCAATTGCACAAGTTGAATGATGCAAAACCCATCTGGGGTCACACACACCCTGTGCCAGGGAGGAGGCAGCACTGGGGAAGGTGCCAGCTCTTCCCATCCCAAGCACTATTCCTCTTGCTCACCCTGCCCATAGGCATGTGCTGCTCTTCTGCCAGAGCAAACCAAGGCAGCACAATAATATTCACTTTCTGAATATGACAGGTTTTTATTTAGGCAGCAATGCTTCCCCCAAACAAGCTGGGTGCACATCATCCTTCCTGTGCCTATTGCATGAGGCAGGTGTTAGAGTAATTCCATCCGAAAGCTTTTAGTTCCCGTAACCGATGATTTATATTTGTGCTGTAATAGCCAGATATGGCAATAATGGTAAAGATTTAATTGTTTTAATGCATTTTTTTTCTGCATTCGAATCAATTTGCTAAGTTTGGGTGATGGAATATGAGGCTGGATTTGGCTTTGCTTTTTGTGTTCCCTGAATGAAAAGGTACAAGCTATTTTAAAAGAACTGGCTTGGCATAGTGAAACTTTTAATAAGTAATATCTGCAAAACTAATGGCAATAGGAACAGCCCAACCTGAAGAAAACAGATTTTACAGGAATTACAGTCTCGCTGTCACATTTGTAAAAGGGACACATGCATTTTTCAGATCTTTGCACATTAATGGCTGTATTTGATTCAAAATACAGTCAGTGAACCCTCAGTAAATGGAATTAAATGGTATGTGTCTGATTTGAGGGTGACAATCCAGCAATTGTTTCTTGTTTGAATTACTACCTGCGTGGCTGGGCACAGCGGTAATTGAAACTATAATGTTTCATTCCCCTTTAGGTATAATTTATCTGAAAAGTTCATTCATTGCTATTCTCTTCTATTCTACTTCCTGAAACCTCTCCCTTTACCATTATTGTGCTCCCAGGGGCTGCATCCTTGCTGTGTGCCCAGATTTTGACCTGGTTTGGGCTCAACGATCGAAGCACATGAGCAGCCTGTGATTTCCTGGACCAGCCCCATCTGCCCTCTCTTGCCCTGGCCATGGGCAAGAGGTTCAGAGGCTGCACAGGGCACAGGGGTCTATTTATCCAGTCACAGGTCTCTGCTTTACCTTTGGCTGAGAGCTCAGGTCAGCATATCCTTACAGGGTTCTCCAAATTCCCCTTCAGAGCCAAGAATTTGCAGTGGCTTTGAGAACATCTTATTTTGTGTGCCCACGATTATTGGCTGCAGGACCTGGACCTGCTTGTACAGTGATAGTTGTAAATGGAGAGGTAGCAAATGTTACTCTTCCTTCCATCTGAGCCTTGTTTTGTGGCTTTACGTGGTTCTTACACTGTGTAGAGGTGGCTGTGGCAGTGCTGTGCATCTGCTAGGGGTAACAAATAGATGACCTTACTCTTGACACTCCCTATTTATAAGCAGTTTCTAGTCTGTTTTCACCCAATATTGATAAACAGAAGAAAATGTAATATATTTTATTCACCCATAAAGTCTGACATTTCCAAAGATGGAATCAAATTATCCTCCTGATCTGTCTGCAGATTGCTGGATTGCTTCCTGGGTACAACTTTATGCCTGCAAAGTAATGACACGTAGTAATGACACCTAATTTCAGAGATTCCAGAACGAGCTGGTCTAGGACAAACAGGGTTATTTGCTTACAAATAATGTGTAACACAAAGCCAGACTCTGTGTCCCAGGATGATAACACTTCTTTCTCCCATGGGACCAGGCTGGAAATCCCTGGGAAGCCCTTGTCAGCAATGGGGCTTGTTCTTGGCATTGGCATTTCTACAAAGGCATTTGCATCTTCTTGATTTGCTGCCACTGCCTGTGGTCTGGTTGTGATTCAGAGTGATGAATCTTGGATTTTGCCCTTGCTTTTGGAATGATTTAGATGAAAATTCCATGTGCACATTGTCTGGCAACATGGTGGTGTTATGAGGAATTGTAGGGAGAGGCAGAGTTCTCCACTGCCCGCAGACACAGAGTGGAAGGAAGAACAAAGAGGAGATCATAGAAAAGAGGATAATGAGGTTTAAAAGATAATTAAAGCTGCTGGTTCCCAAACACCACAGTGCTCATAGCTGGGCTGGTGAGCCCAGGGGAAAGCCAAGTGCTGAAGTAAAGCTGGCAGTCGAGGAGGGGCTGCAAATCTGGGATTGCCATTGCACAGCAGCTCCAAGTGCCAGGGCTGGACCCTCCATCTGGGCACAAGATGCTCATCCTCTGGGATGCATTCATGGCATTGATCTGCCAACCTTCACCTCCACCAGGGAATCCTGGGACCTTGACAAAGCATTTGTGTTTGAAATTAGGCTGAGCTAAGATGGGTGAGGAATAGCAATGAGCAAGGACAGACTGGCATCTAAATGTGTAAGGAGCCTGGCAGTCCATGAAGAGAGAGCTGGGGAAGGGATGGGAATGGAATGAGTTGAAGCACTTGGAGGACAAGGGCTGAGAGGGGCAACATGTCACTCAAAGGCAGAGGACAATTCCTCACTGAGGAATTCTCAGAGTTTCCACAACATCACCACGAGGACCCCTTGGTCCCTGTGGTGTTGGCAGATCAGTGAAAAGAAGGCTTTCTTCCAGCCTCTTCTGGGCCCAAAAGCTGGTGTCACATCCATCAGCACAGGGAAGCACAGGGCCCTCAGGGCCAGAATGTAAGTAACTGTGCTGGGCAGGGGAAGAAATTCCCACTCAGGCTCTGGCACTGTTTTCTCTATCCACATCCTCAGCAGCAAAAGCAATACCAGTTGCCTCCAACAGGAACTTCACCCCAAACTAGACCTTCAGAGTCAGTCTACAATGCTCTCCCATGCCTTCCATACTTCCATACATGAACCATTTCATACACACAGACTATCTTTGTTAGGGATTGTACTTCTCCATGCCCAGAGTCACAATCATATCAATTAAAACCAGCCTCTTGCCTTTTCGAGTTTACTTACTAAATATTTTGATTCTTTTTTTGCTTGCCTTAGAGTGCAGGACAAATAATTAGAGCAAGTGGCTGCATTTCTCAAAATAAATCTGGGATTTGTAAGTGCCAGGGGATGTTGGCGGTGCTGGAAGGGAAGGTAATTGACATTCTCTTAGGGAAACCTCTTCAAAAATTTGGGCCCTGGTTGCTTTGAATTTATTGTCAGTGGTACAATACAGGCTGGGAGGATGATAATCCGTGCAAGCAAACAAACAACACAAGCAAAAGCAGCTAAGGCAGAAGTTCAGCCCTGTGTGTCTGACAGCTGTGACCTGGCTGATCTTCCAGCTCTTTTGTACAAACTGTGATGTTAGGGCATTACAGTTCAAAAAGGAAAAGCCCATAAAACTTTTCTAAATGAAACTGAAAGGTCTCCTCAGCAAACCCAGGACCCATCAGGTGATAACCAGGAGGAGCTGAGTGCTTGTCTGTCCCTGGGTGCTGGGGAGGTTTTGGCTGTCTGGGCGATGGCTGCTCCAGGGTGTCCCAAAATACTGCAGAGAACTCCCTCAGTGGTACACAGTGCTGATCAACTGCAGGCTCCCCTGGGCTTGCCAGGATTTCCAGAGAAATGATAGAGAGAATTCATGTGGCATTCCACACCCCAGCATGGTGAGAGGAGAGCCTGTCTGCTCCCCAGCCCACATGCCATAGATAAATAAATATCTATATATGATATATATAGATATATATGCACCCACTCTGCTGCAAATGTGGTGTATATGTGCCAGGTGCACATTGATTAACCCTTGCCTGGGTCACCCTCTTTTTGCAACAAAATATGCATTAAATGATACCCTCAGGACATGAGTTTGCACCAGCCTATTGGCACCTCCTGCTTAAAGGGCAGCTTTGATGTCCTGCAGTTGGGATATTTCCAAAAGGGAACAAATTATTGTCTCTTATCCCAGTTGCCCTGTTACAAACCACAGTTTTTCTGAGAGGGACACTCACTGTCAGCACTTGCACCAAGGCTTTGCAGTCCCTGCTATCCAGCCTTCCTGGGATATTTTGCTCCCCGCTGGGTTGAAGTAAAGGCTAAGATCATTCATCTGAACTTACAGAAGCACTTGCAGTGCCCTGAGCACCAAACTGTTGCAAAATTAATTAAAGAAAATAAAAATTAAAATCCAGATTAAAACCGAGCAGCCCACCATAACAGAGCCCCAACAACCCCGTGCTATTGGATCTTACACTCCTGCAGCACTGGGGGCTGAGGAAGAGGTTTGCTGGGTATGGGTTTGTAGTGACCTTGGGACAGGCCTGGCAGAGAGCAGTGCTCGGGGCTATAAGACCTTGTAGCAATTCTACCTCCCTCTTCCCCACACGTAAAGGCTTTTGGGGAGTTTTCCAGTGACTCCCCTTCATCTGCTCACTTACTAGGGGCAGAAAACTGCCTCTTCCCTCACCTACTCCCTACTCCAAACTGCACAAGCCTTTGACATTGCCACGTCTTGAGCACTCACAACCTGGGGGACCACAGACCTCATTTCCACGCAGTAGCTCTCTTTTCCCACTCAGTGATTTTGTAAAAGGACATCTCCTGACTTCCCCTCCTTGTACCTCTGCTCCTAAATTGCAATTGTGCGTCTTGTGGTTTAGCTGCCGCCGAGAGTGCAGCAGCTATGGTGCATTTAAATAGCTGATTTTTTCAGGATCTGATTCAGGTCTTGCCTCCAGTGATATCAGTTTGGCTGCTGCAGTGGGAACACTGTGTTAAGTGTGTTGAAGTGAAGGAGAAAACCACTTGGGAGCATCAGGTGCAGTGGAGGGGCAAGGCTGGCAGGCAGCACCTTGGTTCCCCTCCACCCGTGCTGCCCTGGTCTGCCTAAATCGGGTGCATGTCCTGAACCCTTTCTGCCTGGAGAGGAGGAGCAGGCTCATCCCCAGTGGTGTCACAGACACCCTGCTTTGCCTCCTGCCCAAATGCCAAGGTGCTGCCGTGATATCGTGCCCATATCCCTAGATATTTTTCCATCCTCCAGGCACACATGCACTTGTGACATCCCTGGGCACCATCCCCTTGGCCTGAGAACACTAAGAATTTTGGGTGCAGCTAAATGTCTCTGCAGGGCTGAGCAGGGGAGGGCAGACAGAGGGGTTATCTGTGGTTATCAGTGCCAAGGAGAAGGTTACAATCTGATGCTTTCCCCTGACCTGAGTGATGATCCAGAGGAGAGGGGGAACCCAGCACTTCAGGTGCAGCTGGTTCCCAGGACCCTGCAAACGTACACACAGCTGGGGAGAGGGTGCACATCCATCTGACATTGTAGCTCCAGGTGTGCTTTGGAAATTCAATGAAATTATCATTAATAAAGTAAATTAATATTTGGATTAAATTTTAAATTAAAATAAATCTAGAAAAAGAGCCTGGGAAGCACTTAATTTCTGGTTATCTGCAAGCACTTATGCCACGGAAAAGTGTCTGTGAGGATCCAAGCACAGAGCAGGACATCTCCAGCAATATTTATCTCCAGTTGTAAAGATCACTTTGAGACCCTCAGAAAGCTGCAGGCACCATGGACTCCTGCTCCTGCTTGTGAGCAGAAAAGGGCTTATTCACTAGTGCAAATCCTGCTGAAATTACTGGGAGATTTGTGCAGCTGGGCCATGCCACAGCCAGGGAAGGAGCAGAGTATCCTGTGAGGGGACAGAGCTGTGGTGCTCCCAACCCATCTGCTGGGCACCACTGCCTGTGGAGCCACCATGGCTGTCACCAGAGGCCCCACACAGGTCCTGTGGTGGCTGCGCTGGCCGGGTCTGGCCACCACATGCTCACACATAATTCCTGACCTCAAGTCAAGAGTATAATTCTTTCTGCCACATCTGACATTTAGCTGTACAGTGATCCTTGCCAGGAAATTGCCATCATTTCAGTTCTGCTCCCAGCTACCCTTCTGATTTATACTTTTGTTTTTTTCCAATTTTTCTGACTTGTTTTGGTAGGGTGGACAAAATGTTCTCACTCAAGACAGATGACAGTTTGCCGATAAGAGGAGCAACTTATCACCAACAGCTCCGATTCTTTCTCAAATGCTTAGTCTGTTGGAACAGCTTTAAAGTCTAATGTGATATCACAGGTTAGCTCCAAATCTGCTTTCCCTCCTGTATTTCATACTTTATGGCTCCAAGCATCACTCCTTTTAAAACAAAACACTTCAATCCTTTTAAGATCATCATTGCTTTTCTTCCTTTTCCCCCTCCCCTCTTCTTAATTTAACTATTTTAAAAATTCTTTTGGTATGGTGAATAAACACCATAGATGAGTGACCTCTTGGAAGCTTGATGTCCTTGAGTCTAACTTTAGAAATCATTTGTCACAGGCACAGAAATGTGCACTGCAATCAGAATTAGCTGCCAGATTTTTTTTTCAAACAATGATATTGTAATTTGAGTGGCATTCTTGATAATAGTTCAGGTTCTCCAGCTTTCTCCCCATGCCCCAGCAAACAAATATAATTTCTGTTTTATTCTGATTTTAAAAAATTGGGGTTTTGTTATTTATCGTACGGAAAATAAATGAGGGGAAAAGAGAGACAAGGAAGTTGAACAGCTTTCAGCTCTGGAGATAAGCCCAGTAGGCTAAGAGGGTATTATACAGTTGGGTTTAGTTCAGCAAAAACAGGACATTCTATGAGAATTGGGTGAATAATTTGCAATTAGTAATTTGGGACAGAAAAATCCAGGTTATTTTGAAACTTGCAGCTTTATGGAGTGAAATGCCCTCTTCTGCTTGTGATTTGTATGCTACCAAAGCACAATGTGCTTTGATCAGTGCTTTCACTGCTTGAAATTGTAGATTTTGTAGCAAAATCGCTTTTGATCTGCAAATGTGTTATTTCCATGCGACCCTTCATGGCTGATGCTCAGGCTGCATTGGTGCCTTGCATGGGACATGGGATGCACGGGAGTCTGAGAAGGGATAAACCCCTGGGCACAAGTCCTGTATTGATCCATGGGCAGCTCCATTGGATTGCTCCCTCTGCCCTCCATTAAATAGATAGATTCAATTTTTACACATCAGCAGAACCCCCAGTCACTGAAATCTGTGAGTCTGCAAGTACCAGAGACAAGAAAGAACCAAGCTCCAGAGATCCCTGCTGGGATCCCGGCACATTGGCAAAGAGGGACAGGGGACATCATCCTCCTTGGGTGCAGGGTCAGTCCTTGCACACCAGAAAGGTCTTGAAATCCTTTTAGGAGTTCCTACTCAGAGTGATTGCTGGTGGGTTTGCCTCACCCCAGGGTATACAGGGTTGGAAGAGGAAATTCCTGTTCACTGGATTTGGGTCATGGGTGAGAACTGCACAGGGAACTTGCTTGAATTGATTCGTCTCTTGCAAAAAGCCTCTGGATTTGTTGCATTATCTGAGATCGGGAGAAAGAGTCGATGTGCTGAAATCAGGGTTGCTGAAGCTGCTGCACCGTGGTTGCTCAGAGGTCAAGTCTCTCGGAGGATTTTGGCAGCCCATTTTGAAAACTTGAAAGACCTTTTTGGGATTCAAAATACAGCTGCCAGGCTCCCTGGCTAATCACATCACTGCAGACACTCTCAGGTGTATCTGGAAGGAAGATGTTCAGGGAAAAGCAAAGCTGCCTGACCCCACTGACTGCACAAGGGCCAGGGGAGGGTTCATTTCCCAGACATGCCAGAGCATCACTCCAAGATGTGTCCACAAAGTGGCTGCACCTGAGCAGCACTAACTTTTCCTAAAGGGATCCCACAGCTATGCCCTGGATGGTGCAGAGCAGGGCTGAGCACCCTGAAAGACACAGAATGTGTGGAGCACCACGTCAGGTGCTGGTGCTTGCACAGCACCAGCAAATCTCTCCCAAGGTCAAATCCCCACAAGCAGCACAATGGAGCCTCCTACGATCCCTAACAAAGCTTGAAATTCCGGTCTAAACACATGTATAGCCAACAAAGTGCCTCTTTCACACCCAGCTGTTACCTGGAAATAGGGCACGTGGTGCCTTGTAAGAGCATAAGTCTCATTTTCCCTGTGATTGAACCCTTCCAGTGCTGGCAGCTCCCCCTGTGACTTCCTGGGCTCTGCATGTGCAGAGGGGATTGAAGGAGACACTTTCATATCTCTGTGTGATGGAGTTATCCTCCTTCCAGTAAATAAATGCCCGTGTGTGCACTTCTACCCTGTATCTGCAGAGGAGGCACCGTGTGCCCAGCTCTTACAATATTTCATCTTCCTGAAGGGGAATATGATAGGAAAAGCCTAAAAATTAAAAAAAGACAGAGTGAACAGCCATGCCTAACACCTTTTTCAGCACAAGCCACCCAATTATTTTCCTTTCTCCGGCTATTTTAATTTTAAAGCTTCCTCCGAATGTAGGTCCCAGGTCAGGGAGGCATTAAGGCACTCCTGAAGTACTTTGACTTTAAACCATATCCCATGGAAAGGACACTAATCATCTCTTGCATCTTCAACTAAAGATACAGTATTTTATCTGGGATCCTGAGTGTGCCTATAAATATCAGCCAGGGAAGTGCTCAATCCATTATAGAAACGGGTAACCTAAATCATGGAGCTGACCAGGGCTCACCCGTGGTTAATCTTTATAATGGGAGGGAGCTGAACCAAAATCTGTGTATAGCTGAGATGGCAGGCGGTTCAGAGGATATGTACAGTGCAAACACCAGGGAAAGGTGTTCCCATATAGGTCCAGAATAATCCCATCTTCTCCAGGTTGTCTCACAGCCCCATGGGCACCTCGGGAGAGACGTACCTGCACAAGCAGGTGGTGATGGTGGTTCCAGAAGTGTGTGGGTAGAGGACACACCTCGAGGAGACTTTTTGAAAAATATGATAAGCAAAAGCCTATTTCTCAGCCCTTCTGATGATGGTGAATGCTGGATGGGTGACCACAGTGAAGAGAAAGCAGGTGACCTGCTTGCTATTGCACTGTATCTAGACCACAGGCATAGACCCCCTGAAATACAACTAAATTCAAAACATAATGGGATTTCCAACACTTTGATATTTGATAGCATTTTTCTTGTTTTTTATTATCCTAAAAACATAGTTTTTTCTTGCTTTTTATTATCCTAAATACAGTTTTTCAAAGCACTGCTCCCTCAGATAGGGCAAATCTGTGCAACAGCCCCAAACCAGCCTTCTGTGAAGCAGAGTGGTCTGTGGGTTGGGCTGAAGGGGAGATCTCCCTTCTTTCCCAAGCACAGTCAGGGGTCCCTTTGCAAAATCCGAGGCAGATGCTCACCTGCAAAGGCTATTCTCAGGAACACGCTGGCAGAGATGATGCCAGCCCATACGGCACGGTACGCTGCTCCATGTGTTATTAGAGTAATTTGTTGTGGTTAGTGAGCAAAACCACCCAAGCTCATTTCTGTTCTATCAGAGGGAGAAAAAAAGAGAATAGAATAACTCATTTCAAGGTAATTTGCTGGGGATTTTGTGTGTGATCGAGAAAGTAAAAAGTGGGAATAGTCGCAGAAGTTAATATGGTTCTTGAGAGAAAAGTATCACAAAGTTACAAACATTGACAAAGTGAGACCAAAACTGCCGGCTTCAATGCATTTTGCCTGTCTACAGATCACAAACTGCCCCACTCCTGTCTACCCAGTCCAGAAGCTGCTTTTCTGGGTAGTTTGATGGATTTTTGTCAAGTCTCAGAGCAATGTCACTGCACTGGCTGGAGGCTCCTTGGTAAGGATTTGATTCTGGGATTTGGCTCATTCAGAGTGTGATCCTCCCCCCCGATCAGGCACCACATGGACCTGGCACAGATCTTGATTCTCTTCTCTGTTCTCCACATCTTTGGGGAAGTGTGACGAGATCTGAGATGAGCAAGGCCCCCTTCCCAAGGGACACAGAGCACAAGGGACCCTACAATAGGGACATAAATTTCCAAACCACCACCAAAAGACAGCCATGTCCCATAAAGCACTGGCTGCTCTTAGGAGCAAACTGGAGATTTTTCCTGCTAATTATAAAAATGGCAGACAAAACCCTGCACGATATGATTTCTTACATTAAACAAATTTTATGGCAGAGAAGACTTTTAGTGGCACTATTTGCAGACCTGGCCTTTCGCCAGCTCCCTGTCATTAAATCCGCCGATCTTAAGTATCAGCTGCACTTATTCCAAGGGGCTATAAATAAATGCTTGAAGCCTATTAAAGGAGCCAGCTTCCTTGGGCTGTTTGTCAAGCCTGGACAGACTGACATCGCCAGCATTTGGGTGGCTCTGGTCAGTGCTGGGCACGTCTCGGGACAGATCTTTCACATGCCCACATATTTATCTTTAATGCTGCTGAACACACACGACTGTTTCATTAAAAGAAAACTTCACAGTGGCAACAAATAGTTCTGGTTCTGCTAGGTCCTTGACCACATGCCTGAAGCATGAAACTCTTTAACCTTTGCTAGCTGGGAGGGTCAAACATGAACAGGAAGTTGGGAGAGGGTAAGAAATGGAAGTGATATTTTATAAGACAAGGAGGTGTTTTAATGTAACATACAGAGAGGTCACCACCCCGGGGACATTTATCAGTCATACTTGCACTCATGGTTGCCACCATTGTGGCTCTCCTCTGGGATATGCCTGGTAAAAATCTAGGCTATCAGTGCCCACCACTACTCAGAGAAGCCCACGGACTGCAGGCAGGATGTTCCAGGATTCAGCAGCCACACTCTATGTCGCTGGTGCAGCTCCTATGAAAAATGGGTAGCAGCACTAATGTGTGGTTAATGACCCGTGGTTTAGAAATGACTAAGATGCAGGAATTAAATTTACAATCAACTTCCTTTTTTTTTTTCCTTCTCTGAAACCTTGAAACCAAAGTTCCTAATCAGAAAAGTCCATGAAAGTTCCTCTCCCCTCCCAGGCAGGGCAGGTGACTGCAGGCAGCTGCAGTTTTGAAGCTGGGTCCTGTCACCGTGCCAGGCATGACACGGGGCTGCTTCAGTGGCAGGGTAAATTGATGACACAATCTCAGGAGAGCTCACTAGTTGATGCCAGGTTTATTTTTGTAAGTGCAAACTAATGAAATTTAGAGGTTTTAATAAAAAAGAAAAAAAAAAGAAAAGAAAGAAAAAAGGTAGAAGCTACAATTTATAAATGAAATTCATTACAGAGCAGAGCACCAAGCACATTAAGGAAACGAGTAGCTCAGGCTTTTACCAGGAACAGCTCCCACATTTTTTGGCAAGAAGCAGAGAGCCCCACTTTGCCCCAGTGAAGCTGCTGACTCTGCACAAACAGTGGACCAGGGCTGTGAGGGGAGTGGGGCTGTGCAGGGTCCCAGCAGACACCACACCGTCCTGGGCTCGAACAGGGGGACACCACCCTGAGAGGTTTAGGATGATGCTTGTCCTGCAGCAGGCACTGACCTGTCCTACAGACCAATTATCCTTTTGCTGTTCCCACAGCTCTCAGTCGGGGTGGACCTTGCTTGTCACGTTCTGAATTTCAAAAGGTAGCAAAGAAATTGTTTTAAAGGCAGTGAAAGGGAAAGAAAAGTAACCATAAACCCACAGCAGAGGTGTCCCAGAAAATGAAGGTGAGTATCCAGGAGGAGAGAAAAAGACAACCTTGAACATCTCCCAACAGGAAGGATGTGTAATTAAGAGCAACCTGGAGGCGTTTTGTAGCTTTTTTTCTTTTACAGGCTTTCTGTTCTCTTCTCCTGTACTTCACCACTTCTCTAGTCACAGATTTTCCCCTAAATATTCTGATGGATTAAAGAAGATGGAGGGGGTTATTTTCAAGAGCAGGGATAGGCACATTTTCAGGCACAGAGCCCAGCTGTGGCCAAATCTAGAGAACTGCTGTGGTTTGATCTTTTCCAACATGAACGATTCTATAATTCTGTGTTATGGGGTCAGCATAGCTTGTCCTAAACTGGATTGAAGCCAACACAACCTTGGAGCAAGCGCCACAGCAGGAGACGAGGAGGTGAGAGGGAACCTTCAGATCTCCAGCCACATATGCAGTCCTTCCTCTCTCTTGATTTAGCCACCCTGCACTCACAAAACCTCTGAAAATCTCCTGGGGTCCAAAAGGCAAGTGAGATTATTTCCCAAATGTGATGTTTCTGTGACAGCCTAGTGAAAGTGCTTCTGTAGGCCCAGGTAACAGTCACAGCAAGTTGAGAGAAACATGGGAAGTGGCTGCCACAAGAAATCAGAAGGTTGGAGACTGTCTGAAGCAGACTAATGACAGATCATTTCTTGACTCATTCTGCATCCTCTGCCATAATGACCCTGAAATCCACCTGTGCTGCAACTGGCAGTGGTTGGGCTGAGGTTTTCTCTTCTACTGTGCCAGCTATTTGGGCTGGTGACCTTTCTGGAAGAAAGGACACTTGTACTGGATGAGCAGGAACAGGCACTGGAGAGTGCAAAGAAGCACAGAAATCTTTCAGTATCCATTCCCATCCCTTGTCCGTGTAAGAAATGAAGCTAATGAGAAAAGAACTAATGAACACACCTAGGGAAGTGAGAAGAACATTAATTGCCTGTACAGCACTGCAGAGTCTGAGCAACACAAAAAACTGGGAACGAACTAATTTATGAGTACAAATTCTATCTGGAGAGCATGACTTAAACTTAGGGAGAAAAATCCATGTGCCTGGAATATTAAAATCAATAGTTTTAACCTATTTAGAAAGAATTGAGTGGGTGAAGGAGGCGCAGGAGGGATGGTCAATATTAGAAGTGACATTGCTGAGTTCCAAGTACCACTAGAAACTGAAGAGAAAGTGACCTCAAATACAAATAAAAGCCAAAAGAAGGTGTTTCTCCAGGACATCAACTCTAAATAGAAAGCAGGGACTACTGGCTTCTTAGTCACATACCTATCATATTTAAGAAAATTTCTTTACAGTGTCCTGGGAAACTTCAACTGGAATGATGTGAGCTGGAGTGCTCACGGTGCTGGTTTTGGGATTTTCTAAATGTTGCAGGAGAGCATTTTCTAACCCAAACCAGGAGAATACTCAACAGGATCATCTTGACAGCTGGAGAGCTGTTTACAGATCAAAAAACTAGCTACAACCAGTACAGAGGTGACCCCTTTCAATCATGCATGCTAGGCACAGACAGAAGAAAGCCTGAGCTGACAGTATGTCCCTTTGCTTTTCAGTGTTGTAAGCCAGGTCACCTGGAGGATTTTAAACAGAAAATATGACTGATATTTGGCAACTCTTCATTTAAAGAGGTTCTGTTTTCTAGGAAATCTAATAAAACCTCAACGTTGGGTTATTCTGCCTAAAAAGTGAAGCTCAAAGGGGAGTGAGAGTGGTTAAACTCATGGAAAGAAAGGAGTGGAAAGTGAGTAACAATCAACATCAGCCAGCCCCAAGCAGAAAGCTGTTAGGTGAAACCTGTGGCTCACAGAGCTGAGGGCAACAGGGAAGTGCTCTTTAGATACAAGAGACTAAAAGTAGTTGTCTAGACAGAATAGCAGACATTAAAAAAAGAATGCATAAAAGGCAGACACTAACTATCTAATTTCTCTATTTTGGGGGGAAAAAAAGCTAAGCGAAATAGCCATGTAATATGATGATGTGAAATATCTTCTGTTCCAACTCAGGATGTTAAACAGCTGCTACTACAGCTAGAGGATTTTTTTGATCAGCAGCTCTCAATATTCAGTGCCTGAGAGTTTTAAAATCTGTCCCAGGAGTGCCCCAGGCCAGCACAGAGTTTTCCAGAAGACCGAAGCAGTGTTGACTTTGTGCCAATGCATAAATGTCGATGAGGAGGATGACTTGCGTAATTATAAATCTGATTGTTTGATGTTGATTTTGTGAAAAAATAATGGAAGAGCTGATAAGGGACTTGATTAATAACAATTTAAGGAGAATAACTAATTACAATCAACATGAGTTAATGGAAAATAGATCTTATTAAATGAAATTGATATAATTTTTCAAGAATGTGATTATAGATTTGATTGATTTAGTACATTTCATCAACACTGTTACGTTTGACTTCTGCGAGGCATTTAACTTAATGTTGTCTCATTTATTAGGAAGCTAAAACAATGTAAAATCAACACGGCACGTGCTAAACGGATGAAAACCCTGCTGATATGTTTAAACATATCAGAGGAGCATCCCAAGCGGCTGTGTTTCAGTTCATCATTTTTAGCAAATGGTAGAAAATCAAAATTCATTACAATCAAAGTTTGCTGATGAGATTTGGAGTCGGACCACAGCTGGCATGTGGATGCACTTTTCATCAACCAGATGGAAGCAAACTCCAGTCGGTTTAATGTGGGCACACACAAAGCCACACTTCCAGGAATCTGGATTTCACTGCAGGGAGGAGGGATCCTCTTGCACAAGGCTGATAAAATAGTGGAGTGAAATATCACTGGTGTAACATCTAGTGGGACACTGCAGCTATTTCTGGTGCCTGCGACTCAAGAAGGATGGTGATGAATGGGAGAGGGCACACGAGAATGACTGAAGCGTTGCAAAACATGCCTTATAGTGACAGATTCAAGGACCCCAATGCGCTTAGCTTAACAAAGAGAAGGTTAAGGGATGGCTTAATGACAATCCAGATGTATTCAGACAGGGTACAGGAATGCAGAAAGGGAGAGCTCTTCAATCTAACAGACAGTGATAAAAAGATCTGGTGGCTGGAAGCTGATGCTGTTAAATTCAAACTGGGAAGGGTGTGCTTTGTCAGTGGGAGAAGTAACATCAGAACAACTTCCCAACAGATGATTTCATCATCACTGGCCATTTCAAATTCGTGCTGGGGGGTTTTTTGGGTTTTTTTTAAGCCATATTCTGGATCCACCAAAGATGAATTTGAATTGACACACAGACACTCACACCACATAGAGGGGATGGTCTTTTTGGGGTTTTTAATCTTCCTAATAATGAGCATTTAAGCCATCAATCACAAGCACTGAGTGGGACCATTCTCTTTTCCCAGAGTTATTGGTCTGGCCTTGGTGGAGACTCGTGCAGACACCTCCATGTTATTGGTACTTCATCTTTGCCAGTGGAAAGGCTGGAGAAGTACTAAAAAATCCAATAAAACAAACTCAGCCTACATCCCTGTGCTATAAAAAAACCCAAAACACGGTGCCAAAGAAAGCAGCTCAAAGCTGGACCTGCATTTCAGAAGTTCTGTTAAATCCTGCTGATCTCCATCTGCTGCTGTATTTTGATAGACTTTGCAGGGAAATGACACATCTGTATTCCTTGAAAGTTGACAAAACTGTGAGTAAAAATGTTTAGTCTGATAACAGAATCATCTACACTCAGGAAATCAAGAATGAGAGAGAGCCATGATCTTGTGGGACTTTCTGCAGGAGATTCATCACATTTCTGCTCTCTGGTTTGAAAGCTGCTGAACTTTCTCCTTTCATGGAGGAGCTGCAGTCCCCTCACTTAGGAAGCACCAGGAGCCACCCATTGATTTCTGCTAGGACTGGTCTACAAGCCCCAGCTGATGTGTTACTGTGCATCCAGATGTACTTGGGGACCTAACAGGTATATATATGTACATATATAATTTATTTTTTATTTTTCTTTGGGTGCTTGGACATTATTTCTGGGCTTTAAAGACCTGAAATCACTGTTAGGAACAAAATTTTCTTCTGAAGAAATACTGTGATTTGTGGAGGTGATTAGATAAGAACTCATCTCCAAAAGCTGGACAACTAAAGCTGTTTCATAATTGATTTATATATAAAGGACTTTGTCTTCTGGTGATGTCTTTACCTTTAAAAGCAGGTCTTTATCCTATATAAAGGATATAAAAGAGAGGCCACTTGTTATCTTAACTTGTAATGAGATCAGCAGACAAAAACTTTTAAGCCCCTTCACACTGTGGTTCTTCAATAGCAAAATCTATCCAGTTGTAAGATGAGAGTCTGGGTCCACGTCTCACCCCTTCTGCCCACACCATGGTGCTGTCTGCCCATGTTGAACACTGCCAAGGACTCTGGGTCCTGAGCTGTGATGGATTTACCTCTGGAATGGTTCAAGACATCACTGCTATCCCCACCACCTGCCACTTCCCTGCTGCTGCCACCAGCATCCAAGAACCACATCTGACAATCCAGATTGTTAACGAGTAGGGAGGAGGCAGCACTGTAGGATGCTGACCTGCCCCTTACACACCTCTGTAGCTCCTGCTCAGGGCAGAGGACATCACTCAGCAACTTCTTCAGTAGTTCCAATTCAGTCTGCAAGAGCTCCAAATGCCACTTAATCCAGCTCCATGTTAGCCAGCCAACAAGATTTCCATTGATTTCAGGTTTTGGCTCAGGAACTGTGCAGATGCTTTTGAACTGAACATCTTAAGCACAACACTTATGTTATGTCAGAAAAAGCCTGAAACAGCAGAAACTCTTTTAAAGCAACATCATTACCACTGAGGCAAACACTAATTTAATGTGGTTCACAACAACAGACCATTTATTTAAATACTTCACCATTTAATTTATTCATCATTTTATATGGAAGAGTATTTTCATTCCACTGCAAAACTGAAGAAGGCATTAAATCACTTAATATACTGACAGCTTACCTAATTTATTTAAGCACAGGATTCTAATTCAAAAAAGCAGACCTTATACAGAGGCTTGTCTTTACAGACCTGGCATACAAAGGCCTATTAATTTCAGGGTAGACTGTCATATGAATTTATTTTGAGATTCCCACTACATGCTTTCCTGTGGTCAGCAGCCTGCTGTGGTGCTGCACCTGCCAGAGCTACCTTTAGGAATTCCTCCTGGTGCACACCAGACCAGCCCTGTGCCTTTTGCTTCTGCTAATGCTGGTGAGCATCCAGCCCTTTGCATTTGTCATCTGGCTTGGTTTGGTCCTTGTCAGACCACGGAACAACCAGCATGGCTGGAGCAGCAGAACAGCAGGGAAACAGTGGCAAATGCTGCAGGCCCTGAGGTCATCAAGGATGTCTTCAGTTTGACTCTCCTTAATTGGCATTCCTGGCTCTGGAGCACTTGGGAAGATCTGGGTGATCCACTGCAATGCACCCCTGTCTTGGTTGGTGTTGAATTAACTAGAGACCCTCAGTTCTACAGCTCTGGGGAGATGTGTGGTGAGGGTCCACCAGCCCTGCCCTGGGAGGTGCTGAGCAGCATCAGGACTGTTCACAGTTGTCACATCAAGGCTCCTACATCCTGCCTGAAGCAAGTCCTCCACTTGGTATTCAGGGTGCTCAGTTTCTTGGGCAGTCAAGCCCTTGTGGCTTATTACTGATGTTCCCAGATCTACCATAATAAATGGCAGAGAAGAAAATTGTCCCCTATGACAAAGCTCTGGGTGATATTGGGGTCCCTGGTGGCTCCTGGTTTGGCTGCTTTCCGAGATTGGTGCTGAAGCAGAACCTTGGAAACAATAGCACATTGTCAATAGGATGCACAGGACATCATTAATAAACATTAGGGAACTTGATATGATCAGGCAAAAGCAGTACAATGAAACGAGGTACCAAAAGCAGGATGGAGAGGAGGGGAAGAGACCTGAACAGGGTGTTTAATGACTCACCCGACTGCGAAATGCGGCAGAGAGCACGGCTGGGATACAAAACCTTTTAATGAATTCAACATGTGTGCACCCTTTGAAGGCTTAGCTCCCCATTCCCCAGTGGTGTTTGACCCACCTGAAGATACAGATCATGCAGAAAATAATAACCAGTAAGTAATAATAATAGTAATAATAGGAAGAGCAAGACCCTCATCTCCAATTCATATTTATAATCCAGCAAATATCTCACCTAAAGCCAGAAGATTTATGGGTTTGCATCTATAATTAATATCCTTCCTTAAGCAGGAAAGGGTATGTTTTCATACAAATAAATCTGGTGCTCTAGACCTGGATTTTGAAGCCTAATATTTAAATCCCCAGCAAGACACAGTTATTGATTGTATAGATGTATACAACAGAGACACACCGTGCACGTTTATAGAGATAACATTGTACAGCTATTTTAAAAATAAATGATAAAGTTTCTCTTTTAAATGCAATAGAAGAAGCTTAATCAGAAAAAAAGGAGGAAGATGGGGACGTCAGCTTGGTGTCTGCTCCAAACTGTCCCTGTTTCCCAAAGACTTCTTTTGCATTAGGCCCATTCCTAACAGCAGGGCCGTTCCTGGGCGCCAGGACACATAAAGGGCTTTGAGACAAAGGTAATCGATTTGTTTTAGTTTTATGAGGAAAATAAACAGTTAGGCTGATATAACAGTAAAAGGGTCAAACAGGGTCAGCTATAATGAAGTGACTCGAAGCAGCTTAGAATTAAAGCACCCTTCCTTTTCTCTGTCCTTCCTGAATACCTCTCAACGAGTGATCCCCCACATCTGCCCAAAACCACACCCGTGGGTGACAGAAAAGCACCAGCTAAGGGTCAACCCAGCTCATTTGGAGCTGGGGGCAGGACTTGCAGAAGGTTTACATCTCCAGCAGCATCCACTGAGTGGTGGAAACTTCCAACCAAGGCAAATCCTGCCCTTCAACTCCTTTTTCATGGACCACAGGCTCTGCATCCTGACAGGGAAGCTCAGAGGTGCCAGAAATCACCCCTACAGGGCTGGATTGGCCACTGGTCATTGGAGACTCCCTTTAATGATCTGTGTTTTAAGGTTGGAGCTTTTCAACCTCAGGACTAGCTTGGGTCTCGTGGAACAACCACATTGCTAGGCCATGGAGGGTCAAGACAAGCTCACCCAGCATCTGCTGGCACTGGTCTGTACTGAGGAGATCTCTCCACTCCCTGAATACTCTCTACAACCAGGTTGCAAAAGGTTTATTTGTTCTTTTTATTTTCTTTTCACTTTCGTGAGTTGTAATGAGCAAAGTGGAATGTGCTGGGTAAGCAGTCAAACCAAACCGGGAGCAAGCAGGGATTTATCTGAAAAATACTGAGAATTACTGGAAATATAAGTATAGGCACTGTTCCAAGGTCAAGGGTGTAAGCATCACCTCACTTAGTGGTGAACTTACCAATGGAGGCAAAGTACTTCTGCTGTTCTGGATCCAAAGAGTAAAGACATGAACAGAGTGAAGACACATGTATTTTCCTAAGCTGCATAACATTCCTATTTAATGGAGATTTTAGTTAGTCGTGTTTAAATACTGTTCATCAAAAAAAAATAGCCTTTATGCACTCAGTCGTTTAAGGAGCTCATCAGTGACTGTGTGTGAGAGCGAGAGCCCCGTTCAAACCTCATGGCACTGGCTGCATGAGTGGGGAAGGAGCTGCTTCTCCCAGATTATGGGCTCCCAGAAGAGAGATTACACCCATGGAAAGGAGAGGAAGGGAAATGGCAACAAAGGGGAGGTGAGCCCTTAGGTAGGGTGGCTGCACCCTGCATTGGGGAGTCAGCACCATCACCCATGGGCTCCACGGACAGGAGATTGTCTCCTTCCTCCAAATGTTACTTCCAGTGTCAGGAAGCCTCTGTGGAAGGAGGGAAAATAAGAAGCAAAGCAAACCTTCTGGCAAGCACTGTGTTGCTCCAAAACTTAGGCACCATGGAAAAGCTTTCCCCATAGACATGTTGCCCAATGCACTCCCTTATGATTTTTACCCCCATGAAGAAAATGGGGTGCCCAGATATTGCTTTTCTCCACGGCTGTGAACAGGGAAGAAATTCATGGCTGTTGGTCTGCAAGGCCAAGTACAAGCAACAGAGGAACTTGGGAAGCTGCAACCAGTGTGGGGTACTCAGTCAAGGCAGAGCTTTGCTGCAACTTTGCTTTCATGATTTAGCATTCCTGCTGTAAATAATTGATACTAATGTAAGTGAGATAAGAGACAGACTGTCTGTGGGCTGGGAGGAAGTGGATCCTGGTGACATCCACCTGGAAATGTGCTTGCAGATTTATCTGAAATAAAAACGTTGAAAAGCCAAACACAAAATCCAAGAGGTGATGAGGGAGGAGGGATAAGAAAGGCACTTGTGATCAGCTCTGAGCCCTCTAATCTCTCTAAGTAAAAGCTACCAATAATAATTTCCTTAACAAGAGAATTCCTGTACTAACTAACACTTTCTCCCTAAACATTGCTCTCACACTAGTCCATAAGCCGTGTTCCTGCATTGGCAGAGAGCTGGGTGGGTGTTAGCACAGTTTAGGGAATTAAAATGTCATTAAAGGGATGTGTGGAGCACATCCCTCCTCATCGGACACCGTGCAGGCAGGAAAATGCCAGGGAGCTCAGCGTATTCAATGCCTTTGGATTAGGTTATTTACAACCAGCTGAGTACCAGGAAGGAGCTTTACTTCATCTAAGTCTTTGAAACTGGAGAAGGCAAAATTATATCTCTGGTCCTGTGAGTGCAGCCATGAGACAGGCAATGGAGACAATGCTGCTGGGTGGATAAGGGGAGATTTCCCTGCTGGGAGTCTTGGAATCCAGCAAACTTCAGCGGCCATTGCACCGTATTCATTTCTAAATCCTGATTTTGGGGCTGCTGTTGGCATTTCACATCCTCTGAGGAGTCTCTGCCCGGCGGCAAACCGACATTCACTTCTCCTGGCCTGATGTAATGTCTGTTTACATCCGGTGTAGTATATAAAAAAAGATAATGTCAGCTGAAAAAAATGACATCACTATTGAACCACTTTATAGCTCTCTACTTCTCTCTCCCGTGTCTCCATCTTCACACCTCACCTGTTGCTCATCAGCCAGAGGATGTTCCTGCACCCACTGTAGGAGGCAAGTGTGCCTTATGGGTTTAAATTGCTGGAGGATTCCAGTGCCAAAGTGAAAGGAATCTACAGTGGAAATTCCTTGATTTTAAACTGTTTCCTTGTAAACATAGCAGAGGGTCTCTCAGATCCTGGGTCTCCCATGCCTAGAGCTGGCAGGTTGTTGTACTCCTGTCCTGAAGGCTGTGACTTTACACATCACTCTGGTAAGCACATATTCATTTTAAAATAAACTTCTTAACCTATAGATTTCATGCAGGAAGGCAGTTGAAAAAGCTACTTTGGAAATGTTAGGAAGGAGAAACATTGACTCGTCAGTGATATGAATGGGGAAAGCCAGAGAGACTTTCTCATCTCTAATGTGATTTTATGATTCAGTGAATAATGCATATTAGCATAATACTAACTAAAAAAATCCATACTCATCATAGAATCACAGTTATCAACATTATCCTATTATTAATTATTAACATTTACACTATCAATCAGCCCCTGGCTGACTGATAGCTTAAAATCTTGCATAAAGATAGTTACAACAATAGCCACAGTACATCACGTAATGCACTTCACAGTCAGGTTGTCATATCCTCATCTATAAAGCTTTTTACTAATGCACTTTACAACATATCTTACAGTACATGGATGAAGAATGTGGCTGCACCCAGTAATAATTCCATTAATTATGAATAAAGCATTTACAAATGACATCCTTATTTAAAATTGGTGATGAACACATTTTGTTTTAATGCAGATGCACTGTGTAATTTGTAATTGGATAAAAAGCAATGCTGGCAGCAGGGGGCAGGGGAAAAAGGGACAAGATCTTATGATCCTTGCATCAGAAAGGAAGGGGGAAAAAAACCAATGGAGAAAATGATTGACAAACAACAAAACATTGGGATAAAGCTGACCAAACTCCAAGGTGATGGTTGAAAGGAGTGATTAAAGGTGCCCTGCAAAGCTGAGAGGCAAAAGTCCTTACCCACTGACCTTGCATTGCGGTTGTGTTAATAAAACTCTCTCCTACATTAATAAAGTGTATATTTTCATTGCTTTCTCTCGTTTGCAATGTTTTCAGCTGGCTGGCAGCTCACCAAGACTCGTTAGCCACATACAGTTTGCCTTTGCAGTACCTTGGTACCGCTTTGTCCTGTAGGCTCTCTGAGATGGCAGAATATTTATTACATACAATATTTCACTGGGGCTACTTACGTCAAGAGGCTATAAATACATTACTCTTCCTAGTTTACTTAAGGGATAAAAAGTGAGTAGCTAAGTTTACAGAGCAGGCTCAAGCTCTGTTAATGTGTGGTCTGTTCATTTTCATATAGATCTCAATTGTTTGAAATTATTTTCCAAATTAATCCTATGAGTAATTCTTGCCTCGCTGATCATTTCTGAACACTGCTGGTCTACTTGTGCAGTGGTCATATTCAGGTTACTACGTGTATTATGGAAGAAAGGTTAATTTAAACTCATTATGCTTTTTGGTAATAAAGTTCTGAATATTTATGTGGTCATAGTTTTCAGCTGAGAGCCTTGAGCCAAGAATTTCTTATACTGAGGTTCGGCTGTTTAAATGAGTGCTAACTAGGGATGCAAAAATCCCAGTAACCCACTTCTAGCAACACCAGTAAGCGGACAAGAAATTTGGTGGCCAGTAGAAAGCCAGCAAAATCCTCCTGATAATTTTTTCCTGAATTTCCCAGTGTTTACAGCAGTCTGGATCCACAAGGTTCCTGGATAATGCACAGACTGTGGTGTCATGTACCTGTTAACACAGAGCCAAAGCTGTGCATGGTGGTGAGTGCTGAGGGTGGTGCAAGATTCTGCAGACTCAGAGAGTCCAGAGAAAAGAGACTTGGATCCATCACGGAAAGTGAACAAAAAAGATTGCCTTGGGAGGGACCTACTTTTGGGTTCAGGCAGACCTTTTTGCAGGTTTTCCAAGGACATGAGGCTGCAAACCAGAGCCAAGCCATGCAGGAATTTTGACTGAATTATTTCCACATTCCTTTTTAATGTTCCATTTGTAAGTGATACCTAGTGCAAAGCATGACACTTGACATGGCCCTTTCCCTACGTTTTCAAGTTAATAAATATAGTAAAAAATTAATATATAGTGTTTTATTGCCAGCACTGTCAAAGAGTACACTCTGCACTCCCCCTCTCCTCTCACACTTGGGCAGTGTAGGAGAGACTGCTGTAATTACAGGTCTCCTTGTGCAAGACTACTTTGAAATTCCCAATATTTCTTGAAACCACCAGCAAGTTGCTTTTCAGAGCTGCCTGGCAGTGGATTTATTTGTTAAGGTTGTGGCTGTTTGCAGCAGTGGCTGGGCAGCAGCAGTTCCACAGAGTTATCAAAAATCTATTTCCTTACAGAGTCACAAGTGAAATATCAAACCCCCTCTGAAAAGCAGAGTGCAACATTTACATTTTAATCTCCCAAAACACTTTCGTTTCTGACAAACTGGGGTATTTGGTCTGTGTGTTATAGAGAGGAAAGGCAGCTGGGTTGCAGGAGAAAGGTTTATAGCCCTGGGAGTGAGCGTGGGCTGCTTTGTGTGTGATACAGCAGGAGTGGCACAGTGACCTCCCTGTCCGCAGTGACAGCAAGGATTGTCACCCTTCAGCACTGCTGGGGCTGGGTGAAAAAGAAGAGCAGCCTGGCCCCAAAATCTAACAGTGCATGGGCATCAAATGCTGAGCTTGGTTAGGGATCACATGTGCCTGTGTAAAAAATGGTCCAGGGCTGGAGGAACAACAGCTCTGTGCTGCTGCTGGGCACAGGCTCTCCTGGCTACAAACAGAGCCCAGACACGGGTGACACGGTGGGGTTGTCAGTGGCCATTTGCAGCCACTTATATATAAGAACAAAGAGCCTTTATGTCAGTGTCTATTCACATCTTTGCCTATAGGTTAATTGGAATAAAGTGGAGAGGCTTGTCAGACCCAAGCTCTACAGTTTGCAGTCTGGCAACAAAAAACAACTCTCTCTTTCCCTCGTTATCACCGGGGCTGAGGTCCTGTGCTGCCTCTGTGGAGTCGCTGCAGCAAAACATGAATTATGGATGAAATGAAAAATCCCAACCCGGTGCACAGAGGGAATATGCAAAGTGCAGAGCAATCACCTCTGTGCCTGAGCTTTGCTGTGTGCCACCTTCACATGCATAATGCCCAAAATACTGCACTCAGCCTCAGCCTGAGACTCCTTCATCCCACAGGGCTCAGGATTCCCTCCTCCCAAGGGATTCAGGTTTTGAAATGACGACATTCATTAATTTGAAAAGCATGCCCTTTTACTTTGTGGGATCTCCATGGGAGGTGCTAAGGGTGCTGTATGGATAAGCTCTTTGGCATTCACATGCAGAGTATCTCCAGTGGTGCAGGCATCAGGCAGGATGGGTGTCTGCTCCCAGCAAGGGAAGGAGAAAATTGGCATGTTGCAGATGCCCCACTCACTCCATGTTTGTTCCTGAGCACATGAACACATGTTTGCAGGTGAGGTGATGCAGGGAGGTACAGTCAGAAGCCCTCACACAGGCTGACTTTTGGGGGTGAGCCTGGCATAGCCTCACTGCACACAGAAGAGGTCCCAAAGGACCCAACCAAAGGTTCCCACCAGAGCTCTCTTTTCCTGAAGCAAAGTGAAGTGTTGGACAAGTGCTTCAAGGTATTCACAGACTCTGGCTTTAAGACTCTGTGATTTGGGGAAGCTCAGTCTCCCTACTCATAACTGCTCTTTTAGAGAAGAAAATGCCTTTCAGAAGGCATTTTTAAAATGTCTTTTAATTTTTAAATGCCTTAGTTCCTCCCTTGCAAGTGCAGCTCTTCAATTTTGTGCACCATCTAATACCACACTGCAAATGTGCTTCCACATAGCCATTTCTGAGTGTGCAATATCAACATCTGTGCTAAAACCAAGCAGAAATTTTCCCCTGAAGGAATATTTTGCTCAGTATTATTGTTACTTTTTTCTATTTAATGGTTTGCTTGTCATGGGGGCTCTTCAGCCTTTTAGTTTCAGGGAATGAAGGCTCTCTGCTTCTCATCCCTTGTCAAAAACACCCTGGCAGGCAAGAGCATCATCACCCTTGTCCCACCTGCTAAAAAAGTGTTACTTAGTGCTCACTAAAGTTATGCTGCACTGAAGCACCTTACTGAACTGGGTGCCTGATATGCAGCAAGTTGGTAGAATTGAATGGTGTTTGTACAGGCTTTTGAACTTCTCCTGTTAAGTAGGTGTCAATAATAATATTTAAAATAATATTATTATTCCGACTTTCCCTCATAACCAGTGATGAACGTTCCCCTGTGCATGTACTTAAGCTATCCAACATGGGATGTTTTGTTCCTAATTTTTATTATTTGAAGAAGTCCTTTAGTACATCCAATAGTCTCCCTAGATAAGGATTTATAGGAAGGTCTTGAGAGCTGTTAGAGCAATGTTCTTCCAGCAACAAAAACTTAACGTCCTCTTAGATCTTCGTTTCTGGTTTGTCCTGGGTGTAGCTGTAACAAGCACTCGGTCACAGCCATCAGGAATGAGGAGATGTGTTGTCAGTTGTTTTATTTTGGATCCCATTTGAATGTGTCAATCAACTGTCTCGAATCAAAGAAAGTGAGAAGGAGCCTTTAACAGTTGTGATTGGAAACTTCAGACTTACCTTTTTTTTTATTTTTATAGACATTAAGTAGATGCTTGGTGGGTTCTTGTGAATCATAACATTTCTAAATATATCAAAGAGGCTCTTTGCCAAGCTGCTGATGAAGGTGGTGTCTATTCCTATTGACTCCTTTTTCCCCTTCAGATTACTTTATCATTTAATAATTTCAAATCATAATGCAAAAAACCAGAGACTCTTAACTAGACTGGATAATGCTGTGATTAATGAAACTGTAATGTGAGCTACTGTACAGCCATTAGAAACCAGTTAGCTAATTAGTGTAATCATAGAGGTGGAAATAATTAAAAGACCATAAAATAGAGGTAACCTAATAACAACATTTTCCTCTGACCCAGAACTGGTGAGAAGAAGGTTTGCTGGGTTAGGAGCAGAGAGGAGTGGAGACAGAAGGTTCTGTGAGTAATCACTGTCCAGGAGGTCTCAGGGCACAGACAAGTAGAACAGAGCAGATTTTACACCAACATAATCCAGATTGCAGCAGAGTCCTGTGGCAACGGAGCTTCACACACTGCACCCCTCTGCCATCTTATGCATTCCCATGAGTTTAGTGACAAACTAATCAGGACATAGGCAAGACAGGATCTGGCTGGCTCTCTCTTTCTTACTTTTTTGTTCCCTTTCCTCTTTCCCAGGTTATTAGCAAATACAGTATTAAAACTTCCCTCACCTTGCATTCCCTGAGCTCTCCAGATTTGGTTTCAGGAAGGGAGAAATCAGTGTACTAAGGTGCTTAAGAAGAAAATCCTGTTAGAGGATTCCCTATATTTATAGAGCTTCTAGTGTATTTATGTATCTTGTTCACCGTAAGTTTCACAGGACCCCTAAGATGATTGAAAAATCTCTTGCCTAAGAGGCAAAAGTCCTTCTGGGCAGAGGAGAGCAGAGCAGTGACTGGTGAGGGTGACAGTCACTGCCAGAGCAGCTCCCGGGAGATGTGTCACCACATTCTACTCTTTGCACCCAGGTTGATGCAAACCCTTCGGGCAGTACCATCACACTGTTGTGGTGGTGAATCCTAAGCAACCTCCAAAACGTGTGCCCTGGTGCTTCTCTAAAGGGTCTCCTATGCAGGGCTGTTCAGGTTCATCTCTTGTTAATCAGAGATGTGGGATGGTGTGATGGGCTGGGTCTCACCCTCGGTGAATAGAAGTGACCTACCTCTGGCTGTTAGATGAAATAGCTCCATGTAACAGGCAATAAAAAGTCCTAACCGTTAATTTTCCAGTTGGGATGGGTCACCACTACGGCCATCTCCATCGCTTCTGATCATTTCTGCCACGGTTTGTGTGTGTTTCATTTGACCTGGGTCTAATGAGCAGAGAAGACAAACGTAGCTGCAGACGCACAATCAAGGATCATCCGCCGAAGCTGATGAGTCTGCCGAGACTGCTAAGTGGGTCTTCATTAGCTATTCACATGCGAAGAGCAATCCTTATTTATTCTTCTCTCCTTGGTGAATCTATTTTTGAATATCTTTTGTACTGATCTCCTCTCGGGGGTGCGAGGTTGGATGGAGGGTGCCATCTCTGCCGGTTAACCAGATCATTGTCCTGAAAAAACAGGCTGTGACACCAAGTTGGCAGCAAGCTGAAAAGAAGAAACAACGTGATGCCATTTAGAGACGGAAGGAATCATTTTCCCCAGTGACATCTCCGGCGGGAGGCAGAATTTTATCTTCTCTTAGCAGCTCAAATGAAGCTTCACAGCAGTAGCATTAACTGTGCTTCTACATTTTCAGGTTGTCTTTTCATTAACTTTTTCTTTTTTCATTGCTGTAGCAGGACCACACTTTCCAGGGAGAATTTGCAGGGGAGCCACTGGAGTTGCAAGCCCAGGATGTCCCAGGTGGGTCCCCAGGCTACATATGTCGTGTTAGTGCAGCCACGTGGATGAGCCTGGTGGTCTGTGCTGCACATACATGAGCTTGCAGTGAAGAAGAGAAAGCTGATATATCTCTACAAGTCTGCTGGAGAGGGGATTTCAGAGCAGCAAGTCGTGGTGAGCCTTTCTCCAGGTGTGCTGCTGTCCCTCCAGCCCGGACATGTGAATCACATCCTGGGACATCTTCGAGGATACAGACAGGAGAGTCCTTAACCCCCGGCAGCACCAGTGGCTTCATGAGAGACGGGTGCCTTTTTCATCTGCACAACTTTCATTTTCCACGCTGGGCACTTAAGTGTTCTCATTTAAACTTGTCCCAAAAGCCAGGCTCCCGCGGCGCTGGGCCGGTTGGGAGCGGATCCTCTCGCCCTCCCGGCCGCATCCGCCTGTGGCGAAGGCTGCCCTCTCCCGACACGCCGAGCATCCGAGGGATGCGGTGGCTGAGCTGGGGCCCAGCACCCTCCGCCAGCATCCACCCTGGTCCAGCAGCACCGTGCACAGCCCAGCGATGTCCCATCCCAGCGAACACAGACCAACAAGGCCTCATGGTCCCTCGAGGTGGCCTGTCCCCGTCACCGGCTGTCTCTGATGCTGGATCCAATCTGCATCCCCCTCTGGCAGATACAGGTGCTGCTTGAGAACCACCCAGAGCACTGCACTCCTGCAGATTTCCATTTTACCTGACCAATCCCTGCCCTTCCAAACCTCCCCAGTATCTTTTTCTTTCTGTTTTGTTTTTATAACCTGGTAGTGTAGGCAAGTACCGTACTCCTCTGAGTTATCTTTTCCCAGCTGAGTCTATTTGAGCTGCAGACTGTGTGGGTGCCGCCCTGGGAAAGCCATGTTTAGCAGGATGTTGCTCCAGGAAAGCATTTCTGTGTGAACAGGGATGTAAGACAACCACTTGTACATCAGGGGTTGGCAAACAGCTGATCCATGAGAGATGACCTTTTTTTTTCCCCTTGCGATTTTGACCTTATTTGCTGAAAGTGAAACATCATTCAGCCTTCCAGGAAATACCACAAGTCTGCGATCTGACGTGAGAACATAAATCTTCTGTAAGAGTTCATCCATTCTGCATCTCAAGTCTCTGGAACTGAGTTGTGGATATCAGGGATATGTGGGAATTTCAGCATCCTGAACCTAGGACTGCAGAGCTCCTGTACCTCTTCAGCCTGGGGAAAAGCATCCCCATGGAGTTGGGCCCTTACTGAGCTGGTTCTGTTCCAGTTCTTCACAGAAAAATTGTGGGTTTTTTTTCTCTGAATCATATTGAGCATCTTAATTTTTTGTTGGAAAGGTGAAATCCTTCCCGTCCAGCTCTGTGGGTCTGACTGATATAAACCACATATTTAGAGCTCAGAGTAACCCACCTCTCCATGCTTCAGCTTCCCCTAATCCCCTCCTAGAAGAGAGCTCAAAGGCTGTTGCACTGCTGAGTTTCAGGCTCTGCACACCACACTCAGCAGTGCAGCCACAGCTCACAGCTCTGACAGCACATTTCCTGAGCACGATGCCTGCGGGTCCCTGACCTTATCGTGCAATCAGCCTTTGCAGGTTGTGCCTCCCCCTGCTATTTTGGGGGACCACAGAGGCCTTTCCAGGAAGGCAGCAGGGCAGCCATGGGGCTCATGTCTGGCTATTTGAAGGTAAGAGGTTTTTTGTTGGAAGACATGACTCTGCAACTTTCCACCTCCCACCCACAACGAGAGTTTAACAGATATTATTTTCCTCAAGAAGTTTGTGCTTTTACATCCAGGTTGTTCCACCTGGGGTGTATTCATCAGTGTGCAAATCTCTTCGGTTTGTGGATCATTTCCAGAGTAGGGGCCCCCCAAATCTTCCTGGACCCGGGGAAGAACTCAGCCACCTTTGCACTTTGCTTTGTTTCCCTCTGGATCAGTTCAGTGAAATTCCCAATCATCAGCGTGCTGGGGATTATGGGTTTAACTGAACGCACAAAAATACCCCTCCTAAAGCGCCTGAAAGCTAAAGTTTCTTTTTCTCTGCCTGGAACATCTTTCCTTCTTTTACCACTAGATGGGAGAGTGAGACTGAGCTAACTTAGTTGCTCCCATCCTTATCCCATTAGGAATTCCGAGGGGAGAAGACCTCCGAGAGATGCCCGACAGTCATCCTGCAACTCCTCCTATCTCAGAAAGGGAAGGGGTAGCCCCTCGAATGCCTGGTTGTTGCCTAACCCCAAAAGTACATAGTTAGGGGGGACTTGCCTGGTGCTTTCCCAAAATACCAGGATCCCAATGTATCCCACTCTGGAAAGGAGATTCACTTACACAAAGACTGGATATATTCTTGGAGTGAAATACTTCACATTTTTTCTTCTATCCACCTCTTCTAGAGCAGAGGCAGATTGGGGAAGCACTTGCAATTCACTCCTCTCATCCACGCCCCAAATTCTGCTTCCCAGGAGTCCAGGTGACCCCAAAAATCGTTTGAGGAGGTAAAAAATCACAGAATCACACAATAGTTGGGGTTGGAAGGAACCTCTGGAGATCATCTAATCCAACCCCCAGTAGGTAAATGAAAATAAAGCAGCATTTTTTCCTCCTTTTCTTCTACAGGATTTCCTTTGTCCTACAGGATTCTTGTGCAACAACACTACCAGTAATACTATTTTCCTGCAGAAAACAAGACTGGGCTGTTGTAACGATTGTAGATGCAGGAGGAGAATTCATGTCCTGGTTTGGGAGCTGTGGGTGAGGGAGGGGACAGCACCCGGTTCATTAATGTCTTAGTAAATTTATTTTCACTGCAGCATTTCCCATCTCCTGAGACTTTCCAAAGTTTTGCTGAGACTGGGTAAATTCGGGAATTGCATAGTTGCAGAAGCAGTTTCTCAAACAAATCAGACTGTCCAGTTTGACTGGTTTTACTGCTATTAGGTTTGGGACTTTAAAGAGGAATATTACTTGCTTCCTGAGATTTCACAGATTCTGGAAGAAATCTCACAGCTGACAAATTTTCCGACTGCCTGTGTGACTATGTCAGAATATGTAATCCCTGTAAAGTGGAAATAATCCTTTTGGGGGGTTTTGCTCTCTGCCCAACCTTCCTAATTTGCAATCTCTTTACAGAAGTGACTCAACTGACTTGTTCAATGCCTGGCACAGTTGGGCAATGAGATGAAATAATTCTAGTAACTTCCCTAACTGCTGTGCCCTTGTTCCCTCAGTTGGGATCTCCTGGCTTTGCCCACACAGAAAATATCTGTCATTATCCTGCTACACAAAAATAACAGCTCCTTTGGAAGACAAAGTTTGAGTATTTTACTGGACCCATCTACTTCTATTTTCCATAAGCAACAGTCACCCCACCCTATGTGTGCAATGAGGCCACTGAGTCACCAGCATGAAGCAATGACGAGCTCACACATCTCACCAGGGAGGACCTGAAATCCCCTCCAAAGAAGAGAAGAAACATCTTTCTTTAGTTGATAATTAGAGGTGAAAAAATCTTACGTGGGAGCAATATAAAAAACCCCAAAACACCAACATTCCAGACCTGGGAAGTCCAGGGCACATTTACTTGTGCAAAACAGACATTTGTTTGCTCAAGCCCTGGCACAGGATGCCCAGGGCAGAGGTGGAATCACTATTCCTGGAGGGATTTAAAAGCCATGTAGATGTGGCACTTGGGGACATGGTTTAGTGGTGGGCTTGGCAGTGCTGGGGAATGGTTGGACTTGATAATCTCAGAGGGCTTTTCCAGCATAAATGATTGTGTGATTTTGCCTCTTCCTGAGGGGCAAGCTGGATGCAGAAGCAGGCATGTGCTGGGGAGTTAAATGGGACGTGTCCCAGGATTGTGAGGGCAAGAGGCAGCTGTGTGATGGTAAGCACAGAGCATAAAGTAACAAAAAACTATTAGCAGGGTGAACATCAGCCCCAGGACACCAAGGCATCCCTGGATGGAGGGCTCTGCACAGTAGGAGATGTTGACACCCGCTCTGATCACCACCTACATGTCCATCTCCCATGACATATGGAGTGATGCAATCCAGCAGTCCAACCACTCCTGTAGACCATGATCCTGCAAGAGGAACTAGATGGACAGATTTTCTAAATCAGTCATAACTAGTGGGATCAAGGCCTTATCTGAGATAGCAATGGAATTATCCACATGATTTCTTCTCCATGTTTCCAGGGGTAATATTTTTCCAAAGTTCAAAGTCTTGCTCTGCAGGAAGCATGTGATGTGCTTCGCAGTCACATCATATTTTGCTGCTATGAACAATTAAAAAAATCAATATCCGGAGCAATATTTTCTGTGTTTGTAATCTCTGAACTAATTACAGGACTGGAAAATCAATAGCTATCTGGAAATCTTTCCAATACGGCTAACTGAGCATGCTACATATCATGCTGGAATATATTCCTCACAAACCCATGCTGCTCATGACCATCTCCCAAATCACACGGGCTGATGATATCACTGTCAATAAGCCTCTGTACTTCACTGCACTGCAATGGCAGCATTTACCAAAATCTGCAGGGGGGATTGGGCAGAGCAAATAGCACAGTACGTGAGAGCTGGAGCAATGCTTGTGCCAGCATTTTAAGCCAACAACAAAAAAAAAATTGAAAAACTCAGTTAGTTCAACAGGAACCTACAAAAATATTATGAAATAAAGTCATTAAAATTTCATGCCTTAGTTATAATGTTGTTTTTTCATTAGGTCTTATTAAAGTAAAACATTTGGTGACTTCTTTCTCTAGTTTCCTAGCAAGAGGAGGTGGCGTTAAATGGGTAGTTCGATGGTGATTATACATCAAAAACACACGTAAAGAGGAAGGGTGTTGCTCTGATGAACAGGTCTCCTCTGAGCATGGTCAACACTGTGTTGACCATGCTCAGACCCTTGTGCTGATGCCCTTCACTGCTTCCCACACACCACAGGCATTGCTGGGATCTTCTTCAAGACGCTGCTGCCTCCCTTGTGCCCTGCAAGAGCTCAGCATGCTCTTCCTTCGTATGCTGGGGTTTGTGCTGCTGCTAAATGAAGAGTAAATATTCCCTTTGGACATGATGCCAACTACACAGCAAGTGAATAAGAAGCACAGACCACAGTATAGGAGATTTTCCCCATGCTCCCGTTTGCACTCGTGCTTGGAACAAGAAAGTAATGAATTCTGAGCTGTCACAATGCCACAAAATATTTGGTCTGATTTTATATGTTTTTTCTCCTATTATTCTTTGAAGCTTTCTTCCCCCAGTGAACTGAACAGAGGAAAGCAGGATTGGGGCACATCTCTGCCCTCTCTTCCTCCCCAAGCCAGGGGATTCCTGCAGCTCTCAAGATGGTGATCCTCATCCCAGAGTGGAACTTTGGGTCTAGCAACCCGTGAGTTAAGGTCCAGCATGTGCCCTGTCCCAGCCCTCATCTCAGGAAACAGGCCACAGTCTATAGTCCCTCCTAAATAAGAACTTAGCAGGTCAGTTATGCTCAAAGAAGCTGGGCATAATGCATGTAACGATCTGGACTGTAACTATTGGCATTATTAATTTCTGTTAGCATTTCTGTAGCACTCCCACGTGCAGCTGAGAAACTCCTGTGCATAGTGCAGCACATTGGCACAGAGAAAGGGCCCCCTGAGCTGCTGACAGCCTGCCCAGAGCAGTGGGCCCAGACCCGACAGGGGAGGGGGGGTTGATGGCAACAGTGCCCAGAACATACACTCCAATGGTTTGGCTTTGTTAATCTGGGCTGCTTTCTGCCAAAAACCAACAATTAGAAAAATATTGTGCTTATCATCAAGTAAAAATTTCCCTTTTAACTCCTCAGGCTGAAACGTCCTTGATGGTGACGCAGAGCTGCGAGTGCCCTGCACTGCTCAGACTCTGCAGGAACAGACTACAAATCCTGCACTAAACTTCGATGTGTCTTCTCTGCAGATGATTATGTGTCTTTGGACTTTTCTATCATTCTTGCCAATCTAATGTCATATTTTCATCAAATAAAGCTCAGTTGGAGTGCGAGAACTCTCTTCTGTTTCTCTCTTAGGAAAGGAAGGCTGCAGTGTCCGTGCGTCACCTCATGGAAAGACCTGAGGACAAAGAGCTCAGACCCTTCAGAAATCTTTAAAGAGAACCTCTAGCTCCTGCTTATGTCCTTTAAAACGAACACATCACACTTTGTACATGCTCAGCAACAAGGTTGCTGATATTGTTTCCCTGATAACTTCAAGGCCCATTATAGCAGTGCTGCTGCTGTTTTGTAAAGAGGGCAAGAGCAGGACACTCACTCCCCTGTGGCTGCCAGCAATCAGCACTTTGGGAACATCCTAAACTAGAGGTTTGCACAGAGAATTTTGGATTTCACAGCCACCAAAGCATGTGTCATCCACGAATTTGTCTAATTCTGCCTCAAATATAGTTAAACTTTTGGCTCTGCACTGCC
This sequence comes from Calyptomena viridis, assembly GCA_013390005.1. Taxonomy (NCBI): domain Eukaryota; kingdom Metazoa; phylum Chordata; class Aves; order Passeriformes; family Eurylaimidae; genus Calyptomena; species Calyptomena viridis. The sequence goes on along the minus strand of WEIV01015993.1, from coordinate 348,761 downwards.
TCCGACACCAGTTGCTTCTGTTTAATCAGAAGCTACTTTAAACCTCCTACCTTAACCTTTCATTTACAGGATTCTTTGTTCTCTTAATAATAAAGGCAGCTCACAGAGTTGAGCAGGACGGACACTGATGCTCTAGTTTGCAAAGTCAAATGGTCTTACAGAGTCAGGATAACACAAAGTCTGGTAAAAATCCCAGAGAGGGATTTTCAGAAGTGCCCTTCCCACTGAAAGCCAGCATCAGCCACCACTCTTGAAATATCCCATCTTTATTTGTTATTTATGATATGTTTCCTGTGAATGAATTTCTGGGTCAAATTAGAGTTGTAATAAAATTCTAAAAAAAAATCTTATTTTTGAAAAAATCCAGATCTATCCTTCCTTCCTGGGGATTTGTTGCTTGTTCTGCAACAGAAGATATGAATCATGGAAGTATTTATAACAGTGATATTAGAAAATGATCATTCAGGCACCAGAAATATGTATGAGACCTTATGCCTTTAAATAAATTGCTTATTACAATGTTAATCTAATATTGTCAATACATGCACACTTAACTATATTAAAAATGTAAATGCTCCCAGAACTGGACTTCACATGATGAATATACAAGTCCCCTTTTTTCCTTATCAGCTCTGTGGATCTTAGAAAAACAAGGATTGTTTAATTCGATGGGCATTATTAAGGCTGATGTCTGCACACATTTAGCCAAGAGATTGTCAGGATCATCTCAGGCCCCACGTGGCTTACAGGACTCAACTTGAAGAAACATCAGAGTGATTCCAGCTCTGGGAGTGCCTCCAGCCACCTGACTTCCCTTCTGTGGCACTGAATTTGCATTCATTAAAACCGGAGTTTTAATGATTTATGGAGATTTATAAAAAATGGCAGCCCAGAGCTGCTGACACTCCCAAAACTTCTGACAGAAGTACAACACATCATAAATCCATCCTGGTGTGAAATATTGAATGAAAACCATTGCAGTTGTATCTGCAAGTGTTATCATGACTCATAAAATCAGGGATTCAGACGAACTAAAATCATCAGTGCATCCTAAACCCGAGTGATAGTAGCACATATAATAACAACAATATAATAATTATAATGTTAGTAATAACACTACTAATATGATTACCAGTCTCCTTGTCATTGTTTATTATTGTCACCACCCTGATATTTGTCAGCTCTAATGGACACAGGCAGAGGTGGCCCCATGCGTTCAGAAACAACCTCTGTGCTTTGGGAAACAATTTCCAGCTTTTTCTATTCCTTAGAATCTCCTATTCCTTACCTGCCATAAGCCCAGTCCTGGGAAGACTTTGGAGGAGTCTGCCACTCACAAAGCAGAGTGTGCATTGATTCACAATGAGCCCTGGGGGCTGTAAAACCAGAGTTTAAAACAAACTTGCCCCTGGGACAGACTCCTTTTCGTTCACAAATGAATCAGCAGAGATTGCAAGACTGATCTGCCCTGTAATCACCTGCCCAGCACCTTTTAAAGGTTTTTGTAGAATAGATTTCTTCCAAGCGACCTCTGTCCTGCTTTGCCACGCCTTCTTCCCTGGATACCTTATCACAGCTACGGTTAGCTCATGCAAATCCATAGCACAAGCTCCTTACTTTTACATTTCCCTCACCCAACAGGTAACCTACTTTGAGATGCTGTGCAAAGAATCACGAATAACTAAGGAAAAAACATTACTCTGCACCTCTGAGGACAACTTCATCCAAGGCAGGATGGACTAAAACGTATGTGGAGAAGTGAACTGAGCTGAAGAGCAGGGATGCATCCCCCTGCAGCCAGAGCAAATGATGAATGCAGCTCTGCACAGCTGAACAGGAAATGTAGGGGGATCCCCCAGTACAGATGTTTTTGACGCCCCGCTTCACTTTTGCACATCTGCTGTCTTTTCCACCCTGTTTATTTAAAACATAAACGGTTTGAAACAGGTTACTCATCATGTTTGTACAGCGCCAGCCAAAACAGTGCCGGAACTTTAGTAAGCAGGAAATGATTTGTATGTAATAAAGCAACAGGAGTGCGTGTCCACGGAGCAAATGCTTCCTGGTTTTACTGACCACAGCCTACCACAAACAACAGGCTCTCCTACACTTCATTTTGCTTTAAAAGCTTATTCAACAGCTTCCAATTTAACCAAAACCTGCAAGAAGCCCATCCATTTCTAGCTCCAAGGGGCACAGCAAGGATGGGACAAAAATGCAGCACCTCCAGCTCCATCCCGGAGCCACTGCTTCAGAGGAGGACAAGGCAGCAACGTGAGTGACACATTGCCGTGGACTGGAATGAGCCTTGGGCTTCTGCCTTGGCTCCTGCCCCAGCTGTGCATCCCTGAGCTCTGGCAGCAGCTGTGAGAAAGGTACAACACCGAGCAGAGAGGGGACAGCTCAGCATGGTGGCTGGATGTCGGATGTCTGCCCACGTTTGCCCTCCTCCCTGCCTTGCGCAGTGTCAGCTGGGCTTTTCCATTACCCAGGTTATCCTGTGTACTGTGGGAAATGGAGCACTGATTGCACTTTAAGAGCTAAACATACAGTGCCTGAATTATTTATCTGTGAACATGCAGAAGCAGGCTGAATTCCCAAGTGGTGCGGAACAGCTTTTGTAAGAAATCCAAAGGGGGGCTGCAAAGCCTGCAGGGGTGGGCAATGCAGGAGCTGCACGGTCAGAACTTCACACGTGCACGTGTCACATCTGCTGATTCTTCCTGCTAAGGTGGTTCATATGCTGGAGGATGTGGAGTGCTCAGGTGCGGGTGGTGATCCCGAGACTCATCTGTGGAACTGCCAAGGGCCCCCTCTGAGCCTCAAACCAACCACTGTGACAGCAAGTCCCCAAAGAGCAAAGAAAAAGGCCAAAACAGATATGTTTAGGCAAATGCAAGGGGTTCGGGGTGTCCCACAGCTTTCCTCCTCAGCCCCTTCAGCTCTGGAGAGATTGTGCCTCCTCTACAATAATTAACTCAGCCCTGCACAACCTGACAGTGCCTAGCACCATATTGTACCCATGCAGATAGTGCTGCAATAGCTGTATTTGTGCCCCAGGTACAGTAATGCCCCTGCACCTGCTCCTGCAGTTTCCCTTCCCCTTATGTCAGCTCAGCTCCAGCAATAGCTGGAGGAATGATGAAAATCCTGTCATTGCTCTCTGTCGCCAGAGACACGGGTGCAGCTCTTTCAGCACTGTCTGGTGCATGCATCCCAGAATTTCTCCACGAGCATCCCGCCGTTGCAGGGAGGCTGGGACATCGCCGGCCGAAGGTGGGCAGCCCGAGCCCTGCTTGGGGGCTGCAGGTCTCCATGTGCGCAGAGGGGCGGGAAATCGGGCGGATTTGATCTGACGCCGAAGCTCTTACCCCTGCTCCTACTCCCGCTGTCTCCTTGTCCCCCTTCATCTCGCTCATCCCCCTCTCCCTATCCTCACCTTGCTGTCCCTCTCCTCGTTTTCTTCCCGCCAGAAACATGATCTTCCCCGCCCTGTCTCACTCCCTCCCCAGTTCCCCTCCCATCGCTCTCCCCCCATCCCCTCCGGGTCCCCCTCTCTCCCCCGCACCCCCTGCCTCAACCCCACTGTCTCTTCGGNGGGCGCGGGGAGGGATGAGGGCCGGAGGGCTGCCTGAGAGACCCTCCCCGCCACTGCAGGACCTGGCGGGCGGTGCCTCACGCGTCTGCGGGAGCGGCGCGGGGGAGCCCCGAGGACACGGGGATGGGCGCGGGGCATCCGCGGAGGGATGAGAAGCCCCGCGGGGGGATGAGAACCACGGAATGTGCCGAGTGGGAAGGGACCCACAAGGTGGGGCGGGGGGCTCGGGTCCGCGGTGAGCGGTGCGGGGCGGTGCGGTGAGGCAGCGCTCATCCCCGGCGTGCGGGCTTTTGTGTGCGCTCGGCGGGTCGGTGACCAGAGCTCGGGGTCCATGCCGGGAACAGTCCGGCTGATATAACGGGGGGAGAGTCACCGAAATGGCTCAACTCATTGAGATTTTCCGCTTGCGATGGTCTCCGATGGTCTCTTCGTGCCTGTGACTGAAATTTGTTAGAACTGATTCACTGCGGTTTGGGCTTTTCCGTTTAACGGAACGTGTCTCTCTAAAGGCGGCAAGTGAGGAAAGGAAAGGTAGTAAAGTGGCATGGCAAAAGGATCATCGCAACAGGAAAAAATGTTAATCATGAAATAATCCCTGCTTCACAGGAGCAGTAACTGAAGTTAGCGAAGGAAGTACCAGGCAGGATGCTGAGCAGAATCGGAGCACTTTACTCACTTGCCCTGATTACTTTTATAACCCATTTGTTCAGATGAAATGAATCAAAAGCTGTTATAATAAAACCGTGGTCTTCAATTCTCAGAGCTTAAAAGGCTCATGTGGACCTTAGTCACGAGTTTGTTGCATTAACATTTTATTACCATTTTATAGGCTGTTTGGTTTTACTAGGCAACACAATACAAACCTGAAGTTATCCTAGTCTGGCACTTCTTTTTTAATATCTATATTTCTGGGCTCCTACTTTCTATAGTGCTTGTACAAACACACATTAAAATATCATTTGAGGTGAAATGAACAGAAAGGAGACCTTTGAAAAGTATGTCAGGGCTCTTGTAAACGTGTGAAAGGATGAAACTGCGGGGAGAGAGGGTTAGTCAAATAATGAAAAGGAAAAAAAAAAGTAGCTATTTATATGCAAAGAGGTCTGGCCTGCAAGCCGCCAAAAAAGATCAGAAACTGAAGCAGCAGCCCTGTGCACTGGGCGGGCTGCAAGAGACAGACCACAGCCACCTGCCCAGCCCCGACTCATCTGGAACCGAGCAGTGAGCAAAGAGCGTGGTCAGGTATGACAAGTGCCTTCTGAAGCCCTGGAAAGAAGCCAATCCACTGATATTGCCTTAATTTGTCCTACACGTGGGCCAAACCCCATAAGTGACAGTGGTAGAAACACGAAGTGTGACCCTGGGATGAGAGAGAAGAGGGGAAACAGCAATTCCTGTTAAGGTTGAATATATCTGGCCAGTGAAACCAAGAAGTACCTGAGCAAGTACTCGCTAGAAAGTCTTTCCAGAGATTAGAGATTTGCAGGCAAGGGGGAAGATGGGATCAGTCACTAACAAAAGAAATACCCAGCGGCTTAGAGAGATCAGCATCCAGCTGCTCAGTGCCTCATGATTTCCGACTGCAAACTCCTTCAGGCAACTTTAATCTTTTTTTTGTGTGTGTGCCTTTGCAGCACTGAGCATGCTGGGGAGAATCCTGCCCTCCGATTTGGGGCTTTACACCCTGCAGCAGCACAAAAAGTGAATCATGGCTCTGTGTTATACTGCTCATTTTGCTCAGCCCACCCCAAAACGCATCGCTGAGCACTTGTTTTGCTTTCTCTTATTTTGAGTGTACCAAGCCCAGAAATCTGCCTTTGCCTATGGGCATGGTCACGGTCACCTGGTGAAGGTGCTCATATGCAAGATTGCCATACATTCTGCTTTACCTTTTGGTTTGTTTTTTTTTCTTCCTCACGTGGTTCCTTGAGCTGCTGCCTACGAATTGATTATTCAGAGCCTGGGACGGTCATATCTTTCAGAATCCCATTAATGCAACAGTGAATGGTGGAAAAACTTAGCAAGACTGCACCCATGGAGCAGAGCTGGCTTGTTGCTGGTTAATAAGATGCTGAGTATGATTTCAGGGGAAGGGTCCACCCTTTGGATTTTGTGCCTAATGAATTGGGGTCACTGTGTTAAGGCAAAATGTAGGAGTTACTAGCCATGCACGGGCTGTTTTGGATTTGGGCATTGAAACATCATGGAAATGCATCAGTCTGTATTTCAGTGATCACTCTGAAGTGTGCTGTCCTTCCCTAGTACACTTTAAAACTCTCTTGTCTTGGTCTGGTGAGGGGCTGATCCTTGTGCAGAGAGGCAGAATTTGGGAGCAGTGGTAGCCCAGAGCACTCCACAGGCAGGGTCAGGGGCTTTGCCCGTGGGGACAGTGGCAGCATGGCTCTCTCTGCATCTGTCCCTCAGCAGGTTTCCAGCTGTCCCAGCCCTCTCTAGCTGTGGGATCTCCAGATGCAAGAGCTTCTCCTCTGCTGGAGCCACTCTCCCTTTTCAAAACTGATTTATTGCTAGACCTCCCAACGATATAATTAGTTTTGTTCCATCTTGGCCTTGAGTGACCTCCTGGCGTGCAAGTGGGGATGTGAATGGCAGGATTTGAGAACAAAGAGTTTCTGCAAACACGTTCCGGGAAAAATGCTCTGAGAGAGGTCAAGGACTTCATCTGGTTTATGAATCCCAGACAAAAGCATCCATCCTGCTTGGGTAGCTGGGATGAGTGATTGTAGACAAATGCTCAGTGGGCCACTAACTTTAATAATTTTGAGTCAGACCTCTCGTTAGTACAGTGGAGAGCATGCGATGAGCAGTGAAGTGTTAGTATTAACAGAATAGTGTTGTTCTAACCTTAAATCTCTCTTCAGGCAGAAGTTCACCTAAATTTGGTGTTCTACAATGTCGCTCCTGCCAAAAATAATGTCATTCCACCTCTAGATTGCAAATGAGCTTGAGCAATGGGAATATGTTAGTGCTGGGAAATACTCTGTTTGTTCTGGATTGCCTTGTTGAGCAAAGTCCTGAGCCTTTCCAGCAGCTTTTGAAATCCTTGGAGCAGTGAAGACATTGGTTCCATTTCTTCTCTTGTGCTTTTCACTGACATATGTATAGTTACACTAAAACTGAATTTAATGAATAAAGTATTTTGCTTTATGACCTCGATAATCTTTAGTAGTTTGAATTCCCAGAGCTTGGCTTGGTTGCTTCAAGAAAGAAAATGAAATGCTGACAACCTCTCTTCAGCCATGGCTGGTGGTTTGAAAGGAGTAGTTTTCATGTTGAGAAAGCAAGAGCAAACATTTTTTCTCCTAAGAAATACTTTGACTTTTCAATGTTCTGGCTGAAAAAATTCCAAGAAAAATTACTTTTTGGCATATTTATAGCTTCATACTTGTGAATTCAAGTGCTTTGTGCATGCTGTGTGATAAGAATTTATTTTTTCTAGATGGCATTAAGAGGTAAAAAGATATGTTTAGATTCTAGAGTTTGGATAAATTATACCAACCCATGACATAGAAATAAAAAGTCCTCAAAACATCTGAAGGACATGAGCTGTTACAGATTTTTCTGTTCCCTCATAGCCTCTCCTTGAAAAACTGCATCGATCTTTTTAGCTTGCCATATCCAAATAAATCAGATTGGAAAATTTAGTTCAAGATTTCTTTTTCTTTAAAAGCCCCATAGGAGGCAGAAGCTCAGCCCTTGCCCTGGCTGCAAGTCGGAGCAGCAGCAAGGCTGCTGTACCTTGCCTTGGCTGGGAGGGTTTGCCCGGGCCTCCCCTCTGTGACTGACCTGATCCTGCACAGCTTCAGCATAATCAGGACAGGGCAGATGCCATGGGGCTTTATGTTAGCATAAGAATTCCCAGAAAAAAGGGATTTCCTTGCAGTGCTTTCAAAGCAACTTTAAGGTCTCCTTTGATTCAGTCTCATGGAGGATTTAGATCTTTGAGCCAGATGTGGGTCTGGGCTACAACAGAATCAGCTTTTTCTGGAGTCCCCATATAACCCTGACTAACCTATGATCCCTTAAGTGTTGCATATTCTCCTCTTATTTGGCAGAAAACCTTGAAAGGAGTATTTTAAGATGCCGAAGAGACAGAATTAAAAGGAGTGAAAAGTAGGTATCTAGGCTGTGATACACTGATTATCTGTCTCCAGTATTCTTGTTTTAAAATAATTTGAAATGTTGCCTTTTTTTCAAGGGGCAGTAAAAAGACTTCCTTGCCTACCACAAAAACCCAGCCAATTATTATTCTCTTGAATTCCCTTTTACTTTCTTTGCGTGATTTTGAGAACCCTGCTTGGATGCCTTGAATGAAGAAACACAGGCACGAGTGAGCAGCAATGGCAGGATCAGGCCCATCATTTCTGATCAAACTCAGTCCTCAGTGACCTCCTTCAAGCTGATGACCAAGGACAAGGTTATCCTGCTGTGTCCATTTCTCGTGGCACCTTGTTGGGTTGTGAGCAGGTCCATACCAAGGAAAACAAAAAAGTTGCTGATCCAGAAATGGAAACCTCATGGCGTGGAAGCGGGAATCCCTTGAAGGCAGTTTCCAGACTTCCAAGTAAATCCATCCTCCAACAGCTGCTGTCTAAAGCTGTGAGTCCTCATGCGTGAGAAACGGGAGGGTACAAGGTAGGATGTGTATCCAGATTGCATGGACAGCAAACCCCTCTGAATCCCAGCAGATGTTTTGGGTTGGCAGTGGGAACATTATATGCCTGTTTATTCCTTTATCTCAGGAAGAAACACCATTTGGCACCAATTTGCTCCCTGGCAGTCGGAATGAATTGATGACTTGGTTGAGCATTGTCAGATGAAGAACGTGCCAGCCTGCAAGAGAGGCGGCTCACAGAGCCTGTGGTACTTGCAGAGAATGTGCACTCACCTCTGTGCACCCCTTTCTCCATACATTAGATGTATATTCATGTGTGTGTGTATGGAATTGTTGTTTCATACTGAGCTGGGGTTCTTAGAGAGGCCTGTTAATGCTGAGCAATATGGCTCAGCGTTTTTTCACCAGCACCTCTCAGAGGAGTCAGTGGACTCTCACCTCTTCCAATCAGGAGAGATTTTTATTTATTTATTTAGAGGCAGCCAGCCATGGAAGAAGCTAGCAGCCAAGGACAGCACATCCAGGGTATACCTGCCCATTTGCATCCTCTTGTGCTTTGTGACCATCCTTAAGGTTGTGCTTTCTACAGTAGATGTTTGCTGTAGTCACTGTAGGAACTTGCAGCACCAGGAGTCACCATTGGAATGTGTCTGAGATTTCTAAGGAAAGTATCATTTCAGGTTGGCTTCTTCTTGCCATCCTTGGGGGCAGTGGTCAGCTACCAGTGTGCTGATCTCATGCTCTGCCCCATTTCCCTTTGGCTCTGGGTTCTTACCCTTCATCTCTTAGTTCCTGTAGTTCATGGTTATGGTAATGGTTTGGGATTTTGACTCAGAGAATCTTCATTCAAAATTACGCCTTTGAAAGTGGTCATCATTTCCTCTCGATTACAAAATAGGGACCTGCCCTCTTCAGAAAAATCCCCTGATATACCACAGTGTGTAAATATCTAGGGTATTGCATGATAAAATGGAAATAATCTGCAAGCTGACACTGTTTATTTAAGTGGATGAAATATGATGAAGTAGATGGTTGTTGAGCTCATCTTTTTAGGGTGGATGGGGACTATTTGGTGTCAGGAAACATAAAGGCTGCAGATGCCACATCAGAAGTCCTATAGCCACATGAGCCTATTAACTGATCTGGACCAAATTCCCTGTGCCATGTCAGATTTGTGCTGAAAGGGTTAATTTTGCACCATCTGGCTTTATGCTAGATCAAATATTGTTTGTGTTGTGATAGCCAACATGAGCCAGAATAAACTCAGGGTAATATGCTTTGCTAATCCAACAGAAATATAATTGTGTGTCTGTTCCTACTCCTGATCATATCTGCAGTAATGAGTGATTTAGCAACAAAAAATAGTGATTGTGGAGACATGGGAGAGGGCTGAGGGTTGGAGCACTTCTGCTGTGAACACAGGCTGAGAGCTGAGGTGGTTCAGCTTTGAGAGAAGACAGCTCTGAGGAGACCCTAGAGCCCCTTCCAGTGCTCAAAGGAAGCTGGAGAAGGACTTTTTACAAGGAAATGTAGTGATGGGACAACTGTGAATGGCTTCAAACTGAAAGACGCTAGTCTTAGATTGTATGTTAGGAAGAAACTCTTCCCTATGAGAATGGGGACAGGTTGCTCAGAGAAGCTGTGGACCCTGGAATTGTTGAGAGCTAGGTTAGATGGGGCTTTGGGCAACCTGGTGTAGTGGAAGGTTTCCCTGCCCATGACAGGGGGGCAAGATGATCTTTGAGGCCCGTTCCTACCCAAACCAATCTGTGAGTCTGAATTGAGCGTTGTAGATAACCTGAATGTGATGATCTCCTTGCTGCGGGCAACAGAGAGACAATAGGAAAGTCTAACTCAGATTAGGTACTTAGTTTTAAACAAGTCATTAAGTGAGAAAAATTGCAGTCTTAGTGCAGAATGACTTCCTAGGGAGTCACCTGAGAGGCAGAAATTGTGGCGATTTAACTTTGCATTTTGCATGCCAAAGTGACTTCCTAGGTGCTAATCTGAGGTTAACCAAATCGGAACAGCTGGAGTTCTACTGTATTTTGAAGTATTGTACATTTCAAGCAGTGAGTTCATTTGAGTGCTGTCTGGGAGGCTCTGCTGTTCCCCTGCTTGGCAGGAATCTCAAGACTAATACCTAAGAGGATTAGAGAGCATCGCTGAATGTTAAACAAGATCCAGGCTAAGCGGTGTGCACCAGTGAGCTTGTGCTCCAGGGGCTCTTTGGGGAAGCTATTACTTGCTGATCTGGAAAAAAAAGTGAGTTCGTGTGGGAAATACTCAGCTGTAGATTCCGTCTCTCCACCTGCCTGTTTCATGGACTCCCTGCTCACTGCTGATGGTGAGTGTGGCAGGGGATGCTGATGATCAGCAAGTTTCTTGTGGTGCTTTTGGCTCTTCTGATGTGCTTCTTTCAGCTATGTGTTGTCTGGTTTGAAAGAGGAGTGGGTGGATATCCAGCCCACTGAGGGCTGAGCTAGAGAACTTGTCATTGAAAGCTCAGGCTAAAGACTGGCATTGACTGGTAGAGCCATACAACCTTGTCTTACAGGATTTTCCCTGTAAAGTCCACTTAGTACAAAAGGGGTTCAAAGGCAATTGTGTCTCAGGGAAAAGTGAAGCTCTAGGTAGTTTCATGGTATCATTTAATCTGGTTTTCCCTTTTTGTTATTACCTTCATACTGATCAAGCCATGAGGATGAAAATGTAAGTTCCTGTAAACCATGTAAACTCTGAATGCAGCATCCTCGTGTTGTGTAACACAGGATGTAGCTTTTTTGCATTTTTATTGCTTCTATCTTTAGAAGCACCAAAGAATCATGTGTCTCACACTCTTCATTTGGGTTTTTGCTCATTTTGTTTAATTTCTTCTGTCAGAAGGGGTTTGCCTGAATCTGCATTATCTGCATGGAGACAAAGAAGGGAGAGCTATGGGAATGAAGTGGTAGTCCTTGGGACGAGCAGACTAACAGCTCATGCAGAAACAGTGTCCTGAATATCAAACATTCTTAAATGGATTGTAAGAATCTAAGTGGTGGAAGATAACACCATGCAGTGGGCAGGGCTAGATGTTGGGAAAATGCTGGTGGTGTGTCTGGAGACACCCAGATCCATAGGCAGTGACAGTGATGGAGAGCACCGAAAACCTTCTCAACGTTGGTCAAACTTATGGGTAGGAAAAAGATATTAAAGCAAGAGTTACATTAGGGAGAAGGAAGTAAGTATCATAGCCTAAAAGAGCCTTTTGTCTGGTTAATCTTTGTTATGGCAAAACATGGTGTCCTGGTTAAATCTACTTCACATGTTGGCACTGCAAATTTTTAAAGATGGTCTAAGGCAACTGCCTCCAATTTTATTTGCACAGATAAACTGGAACAAACCTAGACAGACTCAGAAAATCTGTCTAGATTTATCTTCAAAGCATTTTCAAGCAGCTAATTGAAAATAATGGAAGCTGCCTTCCTGATTTCTTGCTTATTATTGCACTAATTTACAGTGAATGGAAAGTGCTTGGAAAACATACAAAGGATTTGTGAGTGCAAAGCTTTACTATTTGGAATTTAGGTAATTATGAATATGTCCTTGCTCATGTGATAATTTAAAGCCAGTGTCTGCTGCTCTCAGACTAATAATGTAAAAACACATCTCTGACATGAGGGTGGGCCAGGGTATTCCTGTTGCCCTCTGTTTGTAGGAACTTTATCCCCCATCCTCTGACTGCACCTGCACTGCACCACTGATGGTGAGCACAGCATTGGGTATATGGTCAGCTGGCTGCTCTTTAGGTGTGTTTCTCATCCCCAAAACTTTTCTCTGTGTGCAGGGCTGTGCTGTTCCCATAGGAATTGCTTACGAAAGGTTCCAGGCTGGTCCCGGTGTCACTCCCAGCAATAACAGCATCCTCTGTATTGCTGAACCAACAAAGTGTGCTAAAAACTATAAGGTTAACACTTGGGGTAAGCTGGGTAAAGTTCCTCAGCTGCCAGGAAAGCAATTGAGTGTTACACGGGAGCAACTCTCTCATCCAGTGCTTAGTTTTATCTCCCTTTGACTGAACCAGTGCCCTAAGGACAAGCCTCGTTCACAGGACTGGGACGTGGATTTATCTCACTTCTGGGAGGCTTCCCTGTTCCTAAAGCAGCCGGTGGATTACACTTGATCCATATGGTGTTTATCAGCCATGACAGAAGTAATACTGCTAATCCCCTGAAGCCAAACTACCCGAGAAAAATTCAGTGTGTGTTACCAAGAGAAGTTAAATGTACAGACCCGTATGAATTTGTCCCTTTCTGGAGTAACATGAGCTTGGTACTTGGATGTGGACTTTCTCAAACTCAAAGTACCTGTTCAGTAAGGTTGGGCTCATTCACACATCAAGGAGAATAAAGGGTACCCATTGTAGACAAGCACCACCTGGGGCTGCTCCTCCCCAGTTTGCAGTACACTTCCTGATCATTTTTATTCTATCCGTGTTCCTTAGGAAATGCTCCATGTATGCCATAGAATCAAAAAAATTTTTAAGTCTGCTCATAAACTGTGCTCAGCTATGGAAAGCTGAAGTTATGAATAGATGTTATTTCCCACAATAATACCACATAAAAGTCAAAAACGGTAGTGTGAGAGGGAAGATTAAGTATTATTGGGCATGTTTCAGCAAATGGGATTATTTTGCATGTCAGTTATGAGTTAATTTGCAACATTAATCTAATCGCAGTCCTTGGCAGAAATACAAAATGTTTTTAATTGGTCCTGTGACTTTTTAAATGATCACCTGATGAAAAGCATGTAAATTTTACTATTGATTTAATGCTAAATATTAGGGGGGGAGGCTTTACAGATTTCATCAGGAAATACAAATCATATGCTTTCATTGCCTTGCTACTTCTGCTGCATTGACTCGATAATGTTGGCGCTTCTGGAACCAGCTGTACTGTGTTAAAAAAAAGAGTTGAAATCTTGCAGTAAAATGAGGAGATCTATGGTGTTGCTATAATAGCATTGGGACTGATTCAATGTAAGCAAGAAATCACCAGCTGAGTCATTGAAAACACAGATGAATGGAGGCAATAAATGGATGGCTCTGATGAATAAGAATGATTAGGAAATGCGTGAAGTTGCTTGGGGTTTTTTTACTCTAAAGATTATATTTTGTCCTCCAAAGTGGCATATGGCTCCTATGAAAACTAATACCCACACTGAATGTGTCACAGCCAGTTTATAAATACTTCAAGAGATGACAAGCAGCTTGGTGGACAGCACAGAGCAGGAGTGGGCTTCCTGCCCACAGCACCTGGGCACAAGTTGTCAGCCCAGGTCCATCAGATGTCCAGGAGGTGGATATTGAGGCCAAAAAGGCTTCTGGGTGGGGGAAACATCTGCTGCTTGGAGGAAAGACTGGTTGCTTTCTTGGAAATGTTTCACCCTGCTTGCTGTTAACTAGGACTAAGAGTGACTGAAGTTGAAGGGGAGGATGGTGTGGTCACCTGTGTCTGGTGGCCCAGACTCCTCCACTTCAAGGAAATAAATCTTTAATGAAAAGCTCTAATCTCTTTCCTGACTCCTGAAATATCAAAATCTCAATATAAATTCATGAAGTGTCAAAGGAAATGTCCCAGTGCTGGTAAAGAGACAGTAGAATTATTTCCTTCAAGGTGAAGATGGGCCAGTTTGGGAGCTCCTGGCTCCTGGTTGCATCAGGTAGTAACAGAGATGGGTTCTTTCTACCTACTGAAATTGGTGAGAGCAAAATCAATCTTCAGCCAAGAAACCTTCTTTACAAGTGCAGTCAAATGTAACATCAGACATGAGTGTGATGCTACAAGTTTGATAGGGGCAGCATACAGCTGCAGTCAGTGGCTGCTGTGCAGGAGGCACATTTGATTTACATGAGCATGAGCTGTTCTGCCCCTTAAAGCCTGATTCAGCACCTAATAATCACTCCTGACTTTAACAGAGTGCTAAAGCAGTCTTATTTATTGCTTCAAGTATTGCATCCAAAGATGAGAAACAGATTTAGAGCTGTAAGAGTCATAAGAACATTGGAGAGGCAAAAAAGTGGGAAAAAAGAGCCTTGCACCAAGGCATTATCTTCTTGTGCCAACACATTACAACAGTTTGTCTCTGCAGCAAAATTTCAATGCCTGCAGTTAGTTTTTGCATTTACATGTTACACATCAAAGTTGTCTGTGCTTCACTCAACCAGCTCAGGTAGGAGTTACCTGGAAAAATCCTGCTGAAATCTAGACCCTGAAATAGTCCATGCACTCTGCTCCTCAGACACGGTAATTAAGATAAAATTTTGCCAGTGGAAGTTGGATCTCATTTGTTTAACTTAACTTAAGGACCAGAAACTAGGTCAGCACTGCCGACCTGAATGTTTAAGATTTGGTAGCACGTGTGGTCTGTCCTCTGCACTTCTGGGGTGGGAGCAGGACCTTGGTGCTGCTAAATCCTCCTGGCCCAGTGCCTGCAAGACCTGCTGGTACAGGGAAGCACATCAGTGCTTGTGCACACTGTTACCTACCCAGCAAATGTCAAGATTTTTTCCAGCAACCCACAGATAAGGATCAACATCTTCACCAAAGGCTGCAATATTCCCAGGTTACAGCCATCTGAACACGGGTCATTTTATTAGGGAAATGAATGCCCTTTTTCCCTTGTTCCTTGCTGATTGCCACCTCGGGGAACACTTTTATAGGAACCTCTCAAACAGATAGTGGTAAAAAATACTGGGAAATACAGGATGCTTTGAAGATGCTCTCTAATAAAACAGTTCTCACCTAGCATTTGTTGTGTATTTAAGATTCTTGGTTGCTGGCATGGTCAGGTGCTGCAATGCACAGGAAAGGGTTGAAAGAAGGCAGTCTGCATTGGTAATCAGGTTAGAGTCAGCTGCCTCTGCCCTCCAGCTTGCTCTGTAGTCTAATTAGTTATAGAAAGGATTTTACTGAATAGTTGTAAACAGATCTGAGGGCTTGGACTAAAATCAATCTGACTGTGGAAACTTTTCAGGATAATTATAAACTGGTATTGGCAGAGTGTGAAAGAGAGACCAAAGGACTTTTAGCAGTGGGAAACTTGTACCTGTGTGGGCTGTTCTCTGCAGGGGGAAGAAGAGGGATGGAGGTTGTGGAGGTCCAGTGTTTAACCAGGGTCTTTTCCAGAGGCGAGATAGGGGGCTTCATCTGGTGGGGAGACTGTCCTAGAGGTGCTTTTTTTTTTAATGCTCTCGAATGTTTTGTTTTTTCTGTAATATTAATGATGCCCTGTCACTTGAGAGACGCCAGGATAGAGGGCACGTGACCAGGTGAAATGCACCATATTGTACAATATTTGACAGGTTTGATTATGGCTTTATATAAAGGCACGTAAAAATTCTCTTTTTACAGATGGTCTTGGCTCAGACCTTCACCATCTCCCTACTGATGTAAGCACTGAAAATTGCATCTCCCAGACAGGCCGGTCCTCACTGCCCTGTGAAGTCGCCTCGGCCACCAGCCCACCTCGACCTGCCACCAGACTTTGCATTCCTGTTCATGGCAATGCCCCAGAATTCCACCAGAGAAAATGGCTTTTGTTTCACTCAGACACTTGACTTCTCCCACCCATCTCCTCACCCCAGTGATGCCGGCCGGACCTTCAGTTCTGCGAGTGGGCGGGATGCCTGTGGCACCTCACTGAGCAATGGCACCGCATCCTCCAGCGCACCCAGCCCCTCTGACTCATGTGCCGAACCCCTCTGCTCCACCACCCCGGGAGAGGAGGAGAACCAGTTCGAGGAAGGGATTAAATATGTGTCAGCTGAAGGGAAGGAACTGGCCTGCGGCTGGGGGGGGTTCACCCCTACATGCTTACAGCTCTGTAACACATCCAAAGGTGTCTTGTTCTTTCTCTGCGTGGCCTCCTTTCTGCAAGGCATGACAGTGAATGGCTTCATCAACACCGTCATCACCTCCATCGAGCGCCGCTTCGACCTCCGCAGCTACCAGAGCGGGCTGATCGCCAGCTCCTACGACATCGCGGCCTGTGTCTGCCTGACCTTTGTCAGCTACTTTGGGGGCAACGGCCACAAACCGCGGTGGCTGGGTTGGGGCGTGCTGGTCATGGGCTTGGGCTCCCTGCTCTTCGCCTTGCCCCACTTCACCACAGGACAGTACGAGGCGCGTTTGGCGGCCGAGGTGGGTGTGTGTGGGGTGAACCAGAGCCTGCCGTGCTCCCAGGCTGCTTCCAGCCTCTCCAACTACAGGTTTGTCTTCATGCTGGGGCAGTTCCTGCACGGGATGGGAGCCACGCCGCTCTACACCCTCGGCGTCACCTATTTAGATGAAAACGTCAAGACTAACTACTCGCCTGTGTACATTGGTGAGTGGGGCTGTAGGGGCAGATCAAACACATCAGTGGGGTGGTGGGAGGGACCCAACAGCTCACACTGGGAGCACCTCTCCTGAAACAGCTCAGTCTTTTGTTCTTGGTAACAGTCAAGGTGGAAATCAGATGGACGTGGCAGCTGTTGGGGAAGTTTTGATTATTTATGGGGAGGAACTGTAAGCACAGCTGGGTATTTTTCCTCCTGCAGCACGTGCCTTGCAGATCAGGAGGTGTTCTGCTCCTGGCATGGAGCCAATTGGAGAGAGCCCTCTGGCTGTGCCCCAGTCTGTGGCATTAGCATCTCTGGCAGACAGCCATGAGGCCATACCCCTTTTATGCAAAGGGACATAGATCTACGGAATAGTTTGGGTTTAAAGGGACCTTTAAAGGTCATCTAGTCCAACCCCTTGCAATGACCAGGGACACCTTCAAATTGATCAGGTTGCTCAGAGCCCTCTGCAATCTGACCTTGAATGTTTCCAGGGATGGAGCATCTACCACCTGTCTGGGCAGCCTGTGCCAGTGTTTTACTACCCTCATTGTAAAAAACTCCTTTCTTATATCTAATCTAAATCTTTAGATCATCATCCCTTTAGAGCCACAGCACAGCAGGGATGGTTAGTGGGCTGCTCAGGTTACTGGTTCAAAGCAGAGATAAGAGCAGAGGCTCAGCTCACTTTTCTTTATCACTGGTCACCCAGCAGCTGCCAAATAGTTATAGTCCTATTTGGGGAAATTGCCAAAAGAGTGATCTCTTAGGAATTTCAAAATTTATCACTCTGCCCATATTGTTGTATTGGGAGGCTGTGTAGTGTAGGAAGGAGATCATCAGCAAACTGGTGATCTCTCCACAGCAGCAAACCAAAATAAGTGTCAGTGGTGCCACGTTTACTGTAGACATTGCATGTCATCAGTAGGGAGAGAACACCACTGCTCATCCCACCAGCAGTCAGGGTGTGGCAGCAGGGTCAGATGCATCCTTGCTAAATATGGTTTTCTGCTGAACCAACTTGACCTGCCTCATACTATAAAAATTCCCAGGTTGGATGCAAAAGTGTCCCTGGAACAGAACTGTGAAATGAAAACTTGTTAGAATCATCTGTGTTCGTGTCTCAGTGGTGTAGGGAGAGGGATGTGATGTGGTCAGAGGCTGAGCATCCTGCATCCAGGGGGGGATGGGGATGCTGGTCACCAGCAGCGCTCTGCAGCGTCCCCAGCTGACACACTACTGGTTGCCTAACACTGCTTGTTTTCTCTTTCAGCTGTTTTCTACACTGCTGCAATCCTTGGGCCTGCAGCGGGTTATCTGGTAGGAGGAATGTTTCTAAATATTTATACTGAAATTGGCAGAGAGTAAGTCGTTAAAAAAAAATCTTGTTCCTTTCCCTTTATGCTCTAAGTTTCCTTTGGGGAAAAAAATAATAACAGTGATCTGAAGCAATGACCTGGTGGCTGGGTGGAAGTGTGCCTGTGGTGTTCGGTGGTGTGTCTGCAGGAGGGAGAGGCTGGAAGGGTGGTTTGCATTAGTGCTGCTGCTAGAGGAAAATTGCTGACAAATGTGTCAGCTTAAATCCTTCCTCACGCTGCACTGCCTGCACTAATGAGGCTATGAGCAGCAGGTGAATTTTTTGAATGAGTTCCCTGATGTGGTAGTGCTACCAGCAGTACTGCTGGTCCTCTCAGTCATCCCCCCAGGATGATTAGTCCCTCCTTGCTTTGTAGTATTTGTAATTTATTCTTGTTTCCTTACAGGTTCTTTGGCAGATCATAGAATCAAGAATGGTTTGGGTTGGGAAGGACCTTAGCAGTCATCTAGTTCCAACCCCTCTGCCATATGCAGGGACACCTTTCACTAGATAGATAAATGGATTAAAAAGGGAAAATTGGTTTCAACGGGAAGGAATGAGTTATTTCCACCAGTTTTCTTGCAAAGGGTGGTTTTGGGGTGGAACAAGGATCTTAGCAACTCTCAAAGTGCAATTGAAAAGTGGTGAAGTGAATGTGCAAGCCAGAGATTAAATGAGAATCAAATGATATAATTTCCTGGGCTCATTAAGTGTTGTGTTCTCTGGTAAGGCTGTGGCATGGCAGGAGGGATGGTGGTCGTGGCATCCCCATCAGATCACCATGGGGGAGGCCAGAGCTCTGTTTCCTTCACTGTCATTCCCTTGGTGTCCCCTTGGCCCTGGCACACCGAGCTGTCCTGCTCCATTTCCAACCACCACCTCTCTCCCCTGTGTCCTTTTGGCTTTGCTTCTAACAGGATCGACATCGCTCCAGAGAACACGCTGTGGGTGGGAGCATGGTGGATTGGCTTCCTCGGGGCTGGAGCAGCCTCCCTCCTCATCTCCATCCCCATCCTGGGATACCCCCAGCGCCTCCCAGGTATGCGGCTCCTCCACGGCTCAAGGACTGGGACTGCACTGCTCACCCTTGCCTTGTGGCTTGCATCCTCATGCACGTGTGTAGCTGGGGGACTTGGGAGTAAAGAAAGAGCTTTCAGTGCTTAAGTTGCAATTCCTAAACAGATTTCATCCCCTTGGCTTTCCATCTGCCTCTTTACTGCTTCTCCCTTGCAGCTGTTGGCAGAGGGAAGATGTCGTGTTGCATTTTCATGCTGCAAATCCACTGTTTCAGTGGCATCCACATCCCATGTCTGACATGCTCCTTGTTCCTATTTGCCTCTCATTTTCAGGATCCCAGCGATATATTGTTATGAGGGTGTCAGAGGCTCATCAGATAAAGGATGGGAGCCACAAAAAAGCATCAGATCCGGACTTTGGGAAAACAGTTAAAGATCTGCCTCGGTGAGAAAACCACTCCATGTCTGAGGTTTAGGGAGCTGTTTCCAGAGGGGAGAGAGTAATGAGTCCAAGCTGAGCTTGTTTTCAGTCCTGCCAGGTCAAAGGTTTTGCCCATATTCCAGCCACAACACTTTCTTCCAGAGGAGATGCCAAAGCACCTGGTCCCACCAGCATCTGGGAGCTCTCAGCAAAGGGTCTGACCTAACCTGGTGCTGGGGATAGATAGCATGGGAGAGTGGGGGGCAAGTGGCTGGTCCCATCTAGGGCTTTCAGAAGCTCATATCCATGTGTGCAGATCCACCTCTCACATGCTGAGTTTCACCAAGAGTGGCTTGATGCCAAGCTTTAAGTGACAGGAGATGCCCAGGCATTGACAGCTCATTCCCTCTCAGCAGCAGCATTATTTCTGCCTTTTGCTTATGCCTGGCCTCACCTGGCCCAGTTGCGTGTTTTCCAACATCTCCTCCACAGCCCCTCAGGGCTTTTTTCCTTTCCTCTATTTTTACTTGTGTTAGATCCCTGCTTTGTCCTTTTAATGAGAAACGAGATTAAACAGGCCCCTTGATTCTCACAGCTCCATTCTAAATCCAGGGAACAAGATATACCACACTGTAGCTTTCAGTTCCCTTTTTCTTTTATTCTTAGTTTCCTTTTTTTTTTTTCCTTCGCATCTTCCAGCCACCTTTTATGTGTTACTACTTCTTATCTCTCCAGCAAGGCAGTGACACAGCAACTTGCTTAATCCGTGAGCTGCTGCTTGGCTCAGTGGTGCAGGCTTGCACCAGGGGAGTTCTGGTAGGAGGTAGTATAAGGGGGTCCTGGCTGGGAACAAGCCAAGGGCAAAAATAATATGTGGTCTTTTAAACTGGAAACTTTTGCTGTAGATCTTTGAAATCTTTTGTGATTTTTTTTGTTTTTGGTGCTGAGTTGTATTTAAGTGGAGAGCCAGGGGAGAGGTGTTACTTTATTTATAGCTTGGAGTTAGCTGGTGTGCAGACTCTGGATGTTGCAGAGATAGCTGGGTGTTGATTCCTTTTGGAGCTGGCAATCAATAAGGCGGCTTTTCTTTTTTGTATTTCTCCCAGGACCATTTCTGGGGAGGAGATTGCATGCATGTGTGACAGCTGTGCCATGCAAGGGCAAACATTTGGTGTTGCCAAACCCCAGGCTGCTGCCAACAATTTAGTTGTGGTCTTTGCCATTGTGCTGGCAGAGGAGGATGGAAGCAGGTGCTCAGTACGGGAGTTTTTGGCACCAGTCAATCTGTGTTTTGTCAACACGACAACTCACATCGGTCTGAGATTCTTGGAGACTTTGTAGGAAGTTTACCAGGGGTTAAGACGGTTTTATGAAGAATATTACATTGAACAGATTTCAATAGTGTTATTAAATGTCATTCTTGACTGGGTGCCATTTTCCAAGGTCATGGCTTATACTCTGCACGGAAATTAAATTCAAAACCTGCATTTAAATAATGATAAGGTTATGACTAAAACCAACACAGAGAGGGTAGCAGAGAAAGATGAAATTCAGTGGCTGATGCTTTTCTTGCTTGTCTGGAACAAAGCTCCCACTGTTTCTTGGTGAAGGCTGTCTGACAGCAGGAACAGAGATAGTTCTCCTTCAGTTCTCCTTCAGGAGCATCTTCTTTCACCCCTTGTTCCTGAAGAACAAATAGCCGAAAGTGGGCAGCTCATATCAAACAATTTAGATCAGTCCAGACCTTGGTTTGGTTTTTCGTTTGAAAGTAAAAACCCAACAGACTTTAGTGGTCCCTGGTTTTGATTAATAAAAGGGAAGTGCCTTAAAGGCCTGCTATTCTGGGAACTTGCCTTAAGGAGGAGATCACATCTGTGCAGGCAGCTCTTGGGGACACGTGGACCTGCCTGGAGAGTGAGGCCAAGGGACACTCACTGTTCCTTTTGTTTTAGAAAGGGATCATGAGCTACACATTTTCTCACAGTACAGACAGAAACAGTCTCACAAAGATAAGCAGAAATACTGATGAAATAAAATGCTGTTCCATGCCATCAAGTCATTTCTATGTGAGGTTAATGAATTACTCTATTCACAGTGCTGCCTAAGAACAGGAGCTTACAGCCCATACAGCTTAATCCTCTGCCCTCAAGAGACTTCTGTCTTAACTCTTGGGTTGAAAAGGCGTGATAAAATAGCATTTTCCTTTCTCTGATTCTATATGATTGCTCTCCTGGAATAACCCCTTCTGCCAGAGCAGTGGGACTCAAACAGAAGGCATGTAGAGCTGTGCCAGGAGAGGAGGCTTTGTCCTAGTGAGCTGTGGGATGGAGTTTGTGAGGATCAGTCACTGGTCTGTCAAACCCTGATCTTCAACACGAGAAGCTGTGGTCAATATTTCACTCATCACTCCTGGATCAGGTGCAGGGTGGGACTTTCGTTTGTCTTGTGGCTTTACCGCAGTTTCCCTGCCCTCCATTCCCTTGGAGGTGGTGACATAGGTATTATTTTGTGCTGGAAAAAACCCCATTCACATGCTGTAGGATTACATAAATATCCACCTATTAATGACTCATTAGCTGGTGTCTGAACTCTCTTATAGTCTGGGGTGTCCTGGGCATGCCAGCGTTTCTCAGAGGAGCAGGCTTTGATTGTACAGGTGATCCCAACCTACTCAGAAAAACCATTATGTGATGAAAGATTTCCCATATGTGCCCATATCAGTAAAAACATGGAGGGTCAGCTTTTTTAGGTGGTAGGATTCTTCTCTTGGCAGTGCTTGAGCCTCCTGAAATCTCTTTGGCTGCAAGAACTAAGGACAGTCAAGGCTATTCAAGAGTCATTCAAGGCTATTCAAGGTGGTTTTGGGGTGTGTTTAGAGTCCTACTGATGATGATGAAAGATCTATATTGACTTCAGTAAGGTTTTATGTGTCATAGGTACTCACAACTACATCTTCTTTTAATCTGTCTTCAAACAGATTAAATTATATGAGTAATTTAGTGCTGAAAGGAGTTCCTTTGCGTTTTTCTACCTGCAAGTCTAGGCTGTAACCTTTGGGCAAAGGGCACAAAGTAACACTAGTGCCAGGGAACAACTCTGCTCTGTAAAAAGGGAAAGGCATTATCCATTTTCTGCATCAGCCACAAGGTCCACAAGTGTTTTCTTGCTAAAAGATTAGGCTTTGTGCTTCCAAATTAAGCACAGTCAAAAAGATCTGGAAAACAGTTTAGTAAATTAAACTAATCCCAACAGCTATACAATGTTTAGTATAAAGCCCCCTGTAATCAAAGTATAGGAATGTGTGGTATTTCTGTCTTTCAGCTTATTTGTTCTTTTGATATAATGAAATTCTCCACTTTATGTGAGTAAAGTTGCATAAATCTGACACTGAGCCTCAGCACCTCTCTCACTCACTTGCACTACAGGAGGTTTTCTCTGGTCTCACATTTCCTCCTCTGGAGGAGGGGGTGGTAAGTGACTGTTCCTTTCTGTTCAGGTAGCATCTCATGGCATCCCTGTTCTACCATTGTCACAGGATGACAGATTTGTGCCCATCCCAGAAAGAGGGTAACCTGTGACACTGGTCTGGGCTTGGCTTGGGGAAAGTCATGTGGCAGAATTTCAAGCTTGTTACAAAACGTCCCCTGCAAAGCAGTGTCAGCCCTCTTAGTCCAATATCCGAGATAGCAAGAGGTAATTGAGACCATCCCATGTGCCTAAGGGCCTTTCTGCATCTCAGAGATGGAATTGTTGCTGGATCTGCATATAAATGACACATGGCAATTTTTCAGGCATATCTATGGCTCTGTAGTAAATCCCAGTGGGTTGAAATAAAATGTATTTACTCAACTTACACATTAAGCTTCAAGTAAAACTGTGCTTAGATTGTGGGAGAAAGATTGCTTTCTGTTTTTCAGTGGATATAAGGTGTCCTGGAGGTGTTTCCTCCATATAGAAAGGCTTGCTTGGTATTTCCCCTGAGTTGCAAAACATCCATGTTATCAGAGTTTGTTATTCTTCTGAGGATGTGGTGCACAAGTAACATGTATGTGAGGAGGTAGCACAACTTTATTGCTCTTGGTTGAGTCAGGAGTCCCAAGACATCTGCCATCAAGGACTAATAAAACCTTGAAATGGTTGAGATTCGGTGAGGAGTAATGTCCTTTCAGTATTGCCTCATTTGGGAACATAAAATATTCAGCCTGACCCTAAATGTTGGAAAATTACTGCTGAAATCATCCATGTGGAAGTTGTGGGTGCGTACACTGTGACATCTACTCTGTGCAGGTGCTTAAGGACAGGTGAGGGTACCCTCAGCACCTTCCTTGGCTGGTAGGACTCAATAAGCATAAATGGAGAAGGTCAATGCTCTTTCAAACCTCAATTAGCTCCCTTTTGGTATTTTTCCTTTCAAAGAGATGCAGGATGATGGGGTGCTGGCTCATTTGACATGACTTGTTGATAGGGATGGTCCTGAAATCAAAATGTGCCACAGTGATTCAATTCCAATATATTTGTGCTTCCCAGATCAGTGCTGCTGCTTCTGAAGAACCCCACCTTCATCTTCCTCTGCTTAGCGGGAGCAACCGAAGCCACCCTCATTGCTGGGATGTCCACGTTTGGACCCAAATTCCTGGAGTCTCAGTTTAGTTTAAGTGCCTCTGAAGCTGCTACTTTTTTTGGTAAGGAAACCGTATTTTTGCAATGTTTTTCTCATTTTGCCAACAAATAGAAGAGCACTTTAGCTCATTTAGAATGGAGAGAAATGCTTTGCAGTTCGTTTACGAAGCACTTATCCTCTTTAGCTGTTAGATAGGATCATTTCCCATCAGCACATCTACACCAAGTGCATTTCCAGAGCTGTATCTACTGGCATCAGGAAGAAATGTGTCACTTCTGTAGCCATCTGTTACCCTCTAGAGGAAGGCAAAATAATTGTAGACTGTTCCTTCTAATGCATTACTAGGAAACATTGACTAAATGTTTCCTCTGACGTATCTTGTCTGACCTTGGGGACGTATTTTATCAGCATTTCAAAACTTGGGGGATTCTCATGTAGCTGCCATAACATAGACCAAGGAAGTGGTGTCCATCAAGCATCAAGTGTCATGTGTGTTTCTCAAAGAGTCAGTTTTAAGATCTCTGGGTAGGAAGAGCTGCCTTACCAGGCTCGTGGCACATCACCTGAGCTGTTACAGAGGACCATCTACTGTAGGAACACTCACTGATCTCCCACCAAGAAGCCACACAGCAACCAAGGGGTCATTTATATGCAAGACACACTGCAACTAATGTGTTCAAACATGAAAATTCCTTGCTGACGTTTCTAAACTTGCTTGTGGGGTTTTTTGTCTTTTTTTTTTCAGGTTATCTGGTTGTGCCAGCTGGAGGGGGAGGCACATTCCTGGGAGGATTCCTTGTGAATAAATTTAAACTCCGCTGTTCAGGAATCATCAAATTGTGTTTACTTTGCACAGTGTCGAGTCTGCTGGCGATATTCATTTTTTTTATCCACTGCCCTAACATGCCAATGGCAGGAGTAACCCAGATGTATGATGGAAGGTAACAATAACCATCCCATCTGTCTGTGCTGTGGGGCCTTGGTTGGAATAGAAGGGTAATTCCATGCACATGGCACTCACGTGCAAATGTGTCGGCGATGAAAGTTGATGTCTTGTCAGTCCTACAGGCAGATATTGAGTGTGAGACACAGAAAATAGATGTCCTAATTTTTGCAGCTCAGGTGGAGTTTATGGAAGTGACTCCCCTAGTTAGTAAGGGAGGGGAGATCAGCAGCTCCACAAAGTAAGACATTCCACTCTTCAGTTGCCTTCACAGTGTCTTCCATCTCTAGCCAGTGGGATAAACTGGACCAAATTGGGAATCTACTCTCCAAATGGAAGTGTCACTCTAAGAGCTGGTCACTTAAACTCCTTTGATAACTTTGGGAAAGAGACAGCTCCAGGGCACAGTTTAAATTGGGTGAGATGAAACCCTTCCCAAGCCTGGCTTTATGCTCCTTGGGGATCCATTACATCTCCTACTGTCCCTGCTTCACCTTTTTCTCCACATTATTTCCTCCTGGAAAATGCTGTTCACTGACTGCTCCTGTGTTTCCCTTAGTGCTTTGCCTGGTGGGCACCTCAACCTGACAGCAGCCTGCAACGCTGAGTGTGGTTGTTTGCAGGAGACCTACAGCCCTGTCTGTGGTAGTGATGACATTATGTATTACTCTCCCTGCCATGCTGGGTGCAGAAAAGTGTTTGAAAACCCAAGGAATGGCAAGAAGGTATGTCTGAAAGCAGTGTGTATTAATAAGGTGGTGGCACTTATTCTTTGGAGTGATTTGGCTGGCACTGCAAATGTCCACAGGTTTGAGCTTTGCTGCAAATCAGTGTAGAAGGCTGGGGCAGGATGGATGCTGTCAGGTACAGAAGGTACTCTGACATCACCCTGCTTTGCTTCTCCCATTATATCCAGTCATCTTTGCCTCATTCCGGATTAAACTGTGCAGAAATCCAGGGTAAATCATCCAGGCAAGGAGCTTGGTAGGCACCTAATTCCTATCCTGATGCTCATTTTGGGTCTTCAATGAACATGATACACCTCCTCATCTTTCCATGTTGCTCATAGAACCAGACAAAGGCCTAAGAAGGGTAGAAACGATATTCAGCATTCAAGGGCTGTCTGGCAGAGTTAATTTATCTTACTTAATGACCTGCTTTGAAATAGGTGTGTCAAGAATGCAGCTTGATTTCCTTTTCCCTCCATTCTGGGAGTGAAACCAGCTGGTTCCTGCCCTCCCTAAATTTCTTTATTTTTGAAGCTTTGACTGTCACATGCTCTTCTTGGCAGAGCACCCACCAGCCTTTCTTTCCCAGGTCTATCGCGAGTGTAGCTGTGTCAACAACACCCTCCTGCCTGGACCAGGTGATGCAGAGGCAGGGAAATGCACCTCCTCCTGTGTGAAAAGGCCCTTGCTCCTGTGCTTCATGTTCGTGGTCATCCTCTTCACCTTCCTGAGCAGCATTCCTGCCCTGACTGCCACTCTGCGGTAAGTGTGGGACGGCCTCGTCCTCTCCCAGTGCTGCAAGAAGCCTCAATATCCATTTCTCTGCTTTATCCTGCTGGCTCAAGCCATGAGAAGGTGTGATGGGAACAACTTAGTTACTGGCAGCGTGGAGACATCAGGACTAATTCCCTTTCCAGTCTAGCTGGGAAGGCAAATTGTAGCATTGGAAGCCAGTGACATGGGATACACCCATGTTTACAGCAGTGGTGGGGGGACATGGCACTGGGGTGACCCTCAGTCTCCAGAGGGGCTGGAGGTCCTAGGTGTGCTGGACTGGAGGACATGGCATTGCAGGGCAGGGAGGTGCCAGGCAGCTGTTTAAACAAACCCCTTTTGTTCCCCAGGTGTGTCTCCGACAGGCAAAGGTCATTTGCACTTGGGATCCAGTGGATTGTAGTACGAACACTAGGTATGGAGCAGAGTGAATTTGTGCACTGCTGTGGCCCGGTGGTTTTGTGAGGTGTGTGCCAAGCTGTTACCTAATAATAAAACGTGGAGTTGGAAAAAAAAAAGGGAGTAGGACACACACTGTTGAAAGGAGGATGTTTTCTTTTGTTTGCTGTTGTTCAGAAAAACCTACATCCATTTGCATATGGTTTGCAAACTGAATGGAGGGTTCTGTTAAGATGTCACAGGTGGCAGATGAGCAATGTCCTGGCAATGTGTCAGGAAAAAAGAGCAGACGTGTTGAAGCTCCTGTGTGTGTCTTTTGGCTCTTGTGCAACATGTAGGTCAGGATGGTCAAAAGATCTGCTGGACTCTCAGATCTTGAAATTCAGTGTATTTTTGATACCTCGTGGCACTGGGTGCTGCAGGATGAGTTTTCTTAATCGTGGCAGCAGCAGAGCCTGATGCTTTTCTGTAAGCACCTTGTGACTTGCAGGGCTGGTGTGTAGGTGCTGCCAAAATGAAGGTTTCTCTCTTCCCACAGGAGGCATCCCTGGCCCCATCGCCTTTGGGTCCATGATTGATAAATCCTGCCTGCTCTGGCAGGACCAGTGTGGTGAGCAGGGCTCTTGCTACGTTTACCAGAACTCAGCCATGAGTCGATACACCCTCATCGCAGGACTGGTCTACAAGGTGATGCTGCTGGTTAACTCCACTTTCTGATAAAGCAAGCAGGTCTTTAGGAGGCAGCAGGTCTTTAGGGGAGAATTTTACAACGAATTTTACAAAATTGGGTTGTCCTGATCTGGTCTTCCCCAGATGAAATTAAATTTCTACGTGAGAAATGTTCTCAGGGAAGGCACAAGCCCCGTGTGCTTCTCACCAGGTAATGGTGCTCTAGGCACCATCATTCTGTTAAATTCCTGTTATTTTCTAGACTTACAGCTTCTTTTGCGCTGTATGAAATATCTCCTCTTCTTCCAACAGTAACCAAAGTGATTTTTGCTAGAAATGGAGTGAAATATATAACTGCAGTGTGTTAGTGAGAATGAAGGATGGCATTGTGGGGAGGCTGTAAATAAGCATTGCTCGATCACTGCTAGAAAAAAGAGAGCTTAGAACTGTGTTTTTTATTTATTAGCAGAAAACCCTCATTTTAACTGCTCCCAAACAAGCACTTGCCCTACATAGTAGCATTTAGCAGTTGCTGTGATAAAGAGGCTTTCAAAAGCCTTCCAGCACGTGGCTCAGGCAGTGTTGGCCCATGCAACACTGTGCTCCAGATGCCCCTGTGGGGCTGAACCTTCCCAAATTCCCACTGTCCCATTGCTATGGGGCTGGCTAAAATCAGGTTTCCACTCTCTCTGGCTCTGTGCACTGCTCTGCTGCCCAGGCTGGCCTCCAGCATCACCTGCTCCCCAAAGCCTGATCATCAAATCTTCTTCCATATATGGGACACATACCCAGTTTTGGGGGGAGCAGAGAGTAATGGGATGTCTTCATGGCTGCAGGTGCTTGGGACAACCTTCTTCATAGTGGCCTGTTTGCTCTACAAACCTCCACCACTGGAGTCGTCTCCGGGCAGCTCAGATGTATCCGAAAATGGCAACGGTGACCTCCAGGAACACAAGCCTTCACTGCCAGCTGAAGAGGATATATAGTGCTGTACTCATGCAAGTGACTTTCTCAGCCTCAAAAATACAATGAGAAGACATTATACAGTTCCCAGGGGGTTTTAAATTAATAGTAATATTGTAGCTTTTTATTTTTTAGTTGAAGATGAATAATTTAATTAACCATTGGTGTGCTTTGCTGTTTTCTTAATGGCAGAAGCACATTTAAAATTGCGCGCTGGTGCCATATGCAGTTATTTAATTTTATTTAAAGAAAGGGCTACCGTAGCTTTCTTCTGTGTCTGTGACAAGTGAGGACCATGTTCTCCACTCGTGGAAATAAGCACCAGTAACTCCAATGGAGCATGTGGGGTTTGAACCACCAGAGGATCTGGGCCCTTATATCTCAGTTGAAAAGCCAACTGTAGCAAAACTTCTACTGGGACTTCCCAAGCCTGGAAAGAGCACTGCTGTCCTGCAGTCTGCATTGCAGTGAGGACAAATGGCCCTTAAACTGCTGTATGCAAAGCAGATGGCCCTGGCAGTGTCCTCCTCCTTCCTGTGACACACAGCACCTCCCTGTGTGTCCAGGAGCATGTTCTCTCATTATGTAAGTTGCTATTACCATGTGATGGGAGATGGATTTGAGAGGAGATTTGATTGGCAAATCCATCAGTACACTACGGGCAGCCATCCCCAGAGCTGCCAAGCACTGTGCTCTCACTGCCTCACTCATTGCAGGGTTTACACCGTGGTGGCACTTCATTTTCTGTCTTGTGTTGTTTAAAAGTGATGCCTTTTGTAATGTACTGTGCAAAACTTGAACTTCTTGCTGTTTGCTTGGTGCGGGAAGACATGAGATACAGATCTATGCAATGCTTCAGTTGTTCTGTGAAGACATTGGGTTTGGGTAGATGAAAAAGTCAGAGTGAATTTAGTTTGTCTCTAGACTGCTAGCTTAAGGGATAGGACTGCTTCGTGAAAAGGGGATGCTGATTTGTAACTGGCCTGCTTGCAAGTAGAGGGGGCAGTGTTCCCAAAATGACCTTTGAATGTGCACTTGCAATATTGATTAGGACCTTTCTGAGGGGCAAAAGTGGAATTTGGGCATGTTTATATCTGGCTTCCCTCTTAATTCAGATCAGGTGAGGTTAATGCTTGGTCTGCCCTTATTTGCACAGCCACATGATCCAGGTACATCTCCAGGGGAGGCTGTGGCCAGCCCCTGGAATCCTACATTGTATAACTGTGTTCACAGGGATTGGGACCTACGTTACTGAGCTGCAAAACTGGCGCTTTTTTTGTGCCAGATCCTACTTAGAATTATCTCGTAGATGTTTTTGTATATTTTGTGTGTTTACGCTTTCATAAACGGACACAGGATGGGCATTTGCTTCCTTTGTTAGCAAAGGATTGACTCTCAGAGTGGAGGTGAAGCCGTTCCCACTGCAGGCAGGGATGGAGGCACTGGGAGTGTGGTCAATCTTCAAGAAATCTTCAAGTGTGGTCAAGTGTGGTCAAGAAAGTAGCTTCTTCCATTCACAGGCCCTCTTTTGCCAAAGTCGGGTAATGAACTTCCTAATTCCAAAGCCCTTGTTTCCCAGCCTTTGTCGAGAGCTGGGAGAGACTTGAGCATCCCTGCCCCATCCCTGGAAGCCCTCAAGGCCAGGTTGGACAGAGAAACCTGATCTAGGGGAAGATGTCTCTGCCTGCAGCAGGAGGTTGGAACGAGATGAGCTTTACGGTCCCTTCCAACCCAAACCATTCTGTTATTCCATGATTCTATTTCCAGTAACTACTGGAAAAACTAAAAGTGCTAAGGGTAAGATGGATGGTGGCTTTTGGCTGCTTGTATATGGGCAGCTGGTGCAGCTTTGATGGGGCAGAGTGTGCAGGAGAGCCCTGTTTGTCTTTTTCCAGGGAGGCAGGATTAGTTCACTGATGCAGGAGTTAACCCCAACACCACCCAAACACCACAGGCTTCTTCACAACCTCCACCTGGGTTTGGAACCTCCTGCAATTCTCTCTCCAGGTCTTGCCCTTCCCATCTTAGGCACTTTGGCTACAAGCAGGGATCATAGGTGGAGGAAATGCATGAATGTATTTTGGGAACATATTTTATGTATGATGTATTTATGAAAGGTAGAAGTTTTTCTTAATATATATATTGATATTGCAATGCAATTTTAGTGTTTATAAAATGAGCTGTATCTGAGTGTGTTTCTGGAGCAAAACAAAAGCTCATGGGATTCTGGGCATTTATTATGTTGTTGTGGGACTGGTAAGTCATGAATTTTAGTAAGCAGGAACAAGGCATTCCTGTTGTTTAGGTGTACAGGTAACTTGAAATATCTGAAAGTATGTTTCCCAGTTCATTTGAAGAATTACGTTGCTATAAAAACATAGAAATATAATCAGTATTTCACAGGTACTTGTGTGTGTGTTTTTCATCAGTTGTCACTCCCAGTTGCTGTTCTTGTCAGGGTTGTATCCATGGTGGCAGGCTTTGCTGCAGGTCATCATGGTGTCTCCAAGGACAGTTTGAACTAAGGTTTGTGTTTAAATCATAGTGTTAACAAAGCTCCTTCTGAATACAGGAGCTGCAGGCACCAGGTGGCATTGAGACACCGTGGGTTGGTGTCTCCTACTGGCTTACCCTCTCCTTCTGAGACAGAGGATAATTGCTTTGGAAGGCAAAAGGAAGTTTGTGGTTGCTGGGGAAAAAGGAACGTCATTTCCCTCCTTCACCTACAGACCAGCCTTGTTAAAGCCATGGATTTCCAGCCAGATGTGTCACCTGTGGTTTGCTAAGGGCGATTCACACTGTTAAAGAGCACAAACAAACAGGGGTTGATGTTGAGGAGAGGCTGCAGGGAAGTAAAACAAATGAGTGCCCGGAGGGAGGGAAATCAGGAGGAACTGAACATTATTTATTGTGGACAAAATCTCAGGCAGTCAATGAGCTGGTTTTCTCTGGTGAGGAGTTTGTTTGGAAGCTTCCTGGAGGTTTTAAAATCAGAACAAATAAAAGCTTTGAATGATACATAGATGGTTCTTCAGAGCTTCCTATCCTTCTCCTACTGCCAAGGTCTCTCCTATACCCAGATGTGCAGAAGAGCCTCGGTGCCTCCCTGTCCCAGCAGTTACACCCTTCAGCTTCCCTTGCCCCAACCCCTGCAGCCCTCCTGCCTTCATGCCAGAGACAGAAATGGGAGCAAAGCTGATAATTCACTTTTTACACTTAGTTTAATATGATACAGGAAGGAAAAAGAAACAATAAACAAACAAAACCTGATTGGCATGATTTGATTTCATAGAAAGAAAGAATCCCCCTTCTTCCACGGAGCCAGACCCTGTTCCTGGCCACAGCCCATGGCTGTGGGTCAGGGTTTTGTGCAGGACCAGGTGGGACTGGAGATGGTGCCACTAGGTGGCAATGGAGACGGCAGCAGGATGGCATGTCCAGAACCTCTCTGTTGGTGAGAGCAACCTCTTGGTGATTTATACAAAAGGCAGAAATCAAATCAGTGCACTGGATTCCAGGCTTGCAACAGCAATACCACAAATAACATAAGATCCAAATAAGGTCCAAAGTAAACGTGTAATATTTAGTAACACATTGTTTTTAGGGAAAGTGAATATCATTTGTAATCACAAAGCTATGCAACAGGTAAGGGTTCAAACAGAGCAGCTGTATTATTTCTACAAAAGTTGATAAATTCTTATTTAAAGGATTCCCTTTCAGGGATGGAGAGCCCTGAGCTATCACTCAAAGGGCAGTTTTTATATTTTGATTTGCTTTCTCCAAATGTGATAATTTGGGTTGCTATTAGCCTGATCCTTTCACCTCACTTTGATAAAAACCTATCTATATTCTCCTGAAGTTACAAAGGACACTTGGTTTGGAGCACAGGGATAACCCCAGGTTCTGGTCCAGCTGAACTCCATGGAAAATCTTACACTGAGCCCAATGGGCTCTGGGTCAGGCTTGTAATTAATAACTTCTCTGACTTGCTTTAAAATCAAAAAACAAAAAAGAAGAGTGGAAGGTTGCAGGAAATGTGTGTGTTTTACCAGCCTGGGCAGCCTCAAGTGAACTTGGGGGTAGCCAGGAGGTCTGTGTGTGGCTGTGGCTCTGCTGCAGAAGAAGAACTGGATTTCTCTCACACAGTTCTAGGGGATTTGAGGGAGCAGAATGTGCTGCATTTTCTGTGGCCAAAATAATTTTCTCTGGAACAGAATAAAAGCTAAAATTTTCTTCCCTGAAGTTTCATATTGACCTGTAAGCAGCAAATGTAGAAGATGAAAATGAGACCATTCTGCTCCATCTAATGAGGTGCTGCATGTCTTCACCATTCAATTTCCTAGAGACACACAGAAGAATAAATATCACATTAAATTAGAATTTTCAGTTGTATTACATCTCAGCTGCTTCATTACCAAGTAACACACTGTCAGTTAAGAGAGACCTGAGAAACCTGCTAGAAGTACATACAATGGGATGAACCCACCAAAAATTCCCTTTACAAACCTCTTATTCTAGTAAGGAGGAAGAAGAGCTGATATAAAATGAACATTGCAGTAGTTCAGTGAAACATTGATGCACTAGTAACTATAGAAACTGTAGCTCTAGACGTGAGTGTTTGACATACTAATGTGTCCTGGTTCAAACTAATGAGAAAAATGTGATGTCTTACTATTCTGGCTATTTAGTTTAAAAATACAAAATCTGTTCCAAGTGGAGCAATGCTCTGAAAGTTGATGAAATCATAGATAAAGCCTTCAGCCTCAGCAGGGTTTGGAATTAAACATCCTGAGGTATCCGAGCCTCTGTGGCATTACAGGTAAAATCTGCCCAGTAGTTTTTAGAGTCATGGAACCATGGAATGGTTTGGGTTTGAAAGGACTTTAAAGATCATCCAGTTCCAAACTCCCCTAGACCTTCCACTAGACCAGGTTGCTCCAAGCCCCATCCAATCTGGCCTTGAACACTTCCAGGGATGGGACATTCGTAGCTTCTTTGGACAACTTGTGCCAATTCCAACTGCTTCACTATCACCTAAGCAGTAGCTATGAAAAATATTTTTAATGGCCAAAGTAAAGTACCCATCATCTTTTCATGCTTTCATTCCTAAGGGTGGATTGACATTGCATTTGTCTTGGGAGATGCAGAGACTGCTTTTTGTTTTATTCTAGGAGAGAAAGGGAAAAAAAGCAATAGAGTCAAGCTTGATGCACCCAAAAAAAGATGGATTTGTGTTTTTTAACATCAGACAGGATCAATTGTGAGCCATCTAACTTGTTTCTTAAAGACTTGCTGTTCCCTCTGCTTCTGAGAAACATCCCAAGCTGCTAAAGAAGCTCAATCTGGGCTTTATGAGGTGTGATTCATCTTTCTTTAACAATATGTTAAAACTTTCTTTGCTTTTTTTTTTTTTCTAACAAGGTAATCCCCAATTCCCCACCAGCAAGATGGGAATATTATTTGGTTTTGTGCAATCATTTGGATCTGCTCTAGGAATATTCTCTTGTTAATACATTGCAGTGCCTGTCTTTTATTTTCTCTATGCTGGGAGCTGGGCACTGAGCAGTGTGTTACCTGCATCTGCATAAATCAGATAACCAGGAGGAAAACTGATGAACACTCAGGACAGTTTATCAGTGTTTTTCAGGGATCTCACACTTTGTAGGTCAGTGGGCTGGTGAGTGTTTCTGTCATCTTATCTGCTTCTTGTCTTGCTCTGAATCTTATGATGCTCTTCTCTTAGAGATAAGGCTCATCTCATTTTTCTGTAGCTCTGTTATTTTGTTATCATGGAGATCCCGGTAGATCCACGTGGGATGGCTCATGGGAACACCCAGTTGGGTTTGAATTCCTTGTGAATCCTGAGCTGCAGTGAAACAACGTGCTCCAACTCTGTGGGTGCTGGGGCTCAGGGAGTTGGGGTTCCCTGCTGCAGCCCAGAGCAGACTGACGAGCTGTTAAACCTCTGCTTCAGCCTCAGAAAGTTAAAAGCTATAGGGAGAACTAGAAATCTTCCCACATGACTCCCACGATGCTCTCCTGTCTGTCCCCAGGGTGGGTACAGGGGGCACTTTGGGCACAGACAGGACCCAGCTGCTCCCTGCTCTGGGGGTGCCTGGGGAATTACCTCCCTCCAGAGCATCCCAGAGCCAGATGGGTGGTGCTCCTTGGGAGCATAAACTGGAGAGCTGCAAGGGGAAAACCAAAGTGGCTGTACTTGTGTTTTGCTAATCTAATTAGGCAAAAGAACATCATTAATACTCTGTGTGTCTAATTGATTAACGTTCTCACTAAGCACAAGGTTGCTCTCATTAGCAGAGTTTCAGAGCCCAAATGCGTCTTTGCCTGGAGTCGAAAATATGTTGTGTTATCTCAAAGGCACATCTCCTTTCTCTCTTTGTGAAATACTTTGCATATTTACATGACTATTAGTGATGAGGGGAAAGGGAGGAGATGGGGGAAAAGCCCCAAGTACTGAATAGCAGAGTCTTGCACAGTGAAGGTTTGTTATTTTTCGTGCCTCGTTAACAGTGGAAGGGAGAAAGATTTTTTTTTTCCAATCTCATAACCATAACATCTGTTTTTTCATCTACCATAACATAACAACAAGATTTTACATTCTGCAAAGGAAAAAGTATTAACTGAGGCTTCAATGAGCTGAAAACCTGGAAATCCACAACTCTTGATTTTCATCAGAATGAATCAGATCTCTAAATTTTCATTTTGCATTTCTTTCTTTCTTTTTCTTCAGTTTCATAAGTATCTGAATAAAAATTTATTTTTTGCTTATACCAGGAGTTTGCACTTACTAAAAGGATAAATGTGAGATGATTTATGTCTCTTGCTGAAGTTTAAGGTGGCTGCAGTTGCCCTCCTCAGTACTAGCAGAGCAACAGGTATTCCTAGGGCATGACCCTTCTTGGGCAAAGGCTGACATCAAAATGAATCTCTGCTATAGGATAACAAATCTCACGGTTTATTTGGTGTCAGTGCCAGTAGACAGAAGAAGCAGCAGCCACATCCATCCTTGTTTGCCCATCTCCTTGGCCCTGGCCACACCTGAGCCCCTGTAGACAGGCAGGTTGTTAATTACAGATTAATCACAATGATGCCTTTGCTATCCACCAATAACCCCAGTTTTTCTTCCTTGATGTCCTTTCCACCATCATTTTCATGGATGCCAAATGGACAGGCAATGGGAATTTGCAGCACTCTGCCCACCCATCCAGGGCTGTGTTATCCCAGCTGTCCCTTGAAGAGCCAGACACACAATGACCACTGATTTCCCAGGCTCCAGCAGCTGATCTTGGTGTAGGAATAGACATCATTTCAGATGGTCAAATGATTCCTTCCACAAGCAACCGAATGAAAATTTCAGTTGTATTTTCCCTTTTCCGTGCCCTACCAGAGGGATAGAAGAGGTTATAAAAATATTAAGAGTTCCAGACTTTCTCAGAGAACTTACCAAGAGGCTGTTTTTCTGGACTGCTTTGCCCTATTTCCTAAAAGGAAAACTGTTTCCCAGATTTTTTCCCCAGCTGTATTTACCTGGCCCAATTTTCACCAGCAGCAGAAAACAGTCTACAAGTTACACATGGTCCATTTGAGCCCAGTCAGGGCAAATAAAAGCCCAGAGCAAGGCCAGTGATATAAAACCTCCACAAACATGGATGGCCACTGCCTTTCCTGGTCATGTTTGGTCTCATTCCCCATAGTGGTGACAAATCCCATGTGAATTTGGGTCACACCAGGACAGTGACTAAGGAGTGGTGCAGACTGTGTGTGCTGCAGCTCCTGCTCATAGCCAGCCCCTTTCCAGTCTGGAAAAATGGGTTTATTCTTAAGAAATATATGTTAAAAGGAAATCATAAAGCAGATTAATGCAACCAATTGACTTTCATGCTCACTTCCTATAGAATCATTGTGGAATTTCATTTCTGCATATTTCAGAGGGGGAAAAAAAGGACTTCCAAGGAGCATTGGCAAATAATTGTATTTACAGAATTGTTTTTGTGTTCACGGGCTCTTGGGCAAAGCAGTGGGAAAGGCATCAGAGCTGGGTATGTTGTGATCTGACTCACAGATAAACTGCTGAATGGATCCACTTTCCAGACTGCTGCTATTTTAGTTTGGCATTTGTTTATTTTTCCTTTCAATTTGCTCATTTCCTTTCCAACGCCCGCCCGGCATCGCCCACACTTCTCATTTCAGCAGGGCAAAGCATCCAAAGGCTCCACAGGTTAAGGAAATATCCCATCACAAATGCAGCCCTGTGCCAGGAGGCAGCTGCAGGTTATTAAAGCTCATTCTTGTCTTTTTCTGGCTTCTCATTTCCAAAGTGACAGAGTTCACTGCAGTGAACTCAGCACTAGGAAAAGAGTTTTCCTACCTGGATAAGGAGTGCTGTTAGTGCACTAAGAGGTAGGGACAGATGGGCAGCAGCTTTGGGAGGTGCTTTAATAACCCTCCTTCTCTGAAGAGCTGCCCTGGGGCTCTGTGCCATTTATGTCCCCTCCTGCCACCTCTCTGTAGCCACAAGGCTTAGCCTGTGAGGGAGTGATACCAAATGTATTAAAGTCTTTTTATGTTTCTGCAGTTCAGGAAAAAGCAGTCATCCCATACCTGGAATCCTAGTTCCTTTTAAACACATATTTTTGCATGTTTTCAGCCTAAAATAGAGCTTCTGTGGATCTAGGGGTTCCTGCCTGCATCTATGCTAGATTAGGTTTTTAAAGAAAAACCATCTTAGCTTATCCCATCCAGGATCACAGCAAATCCTCTACCTCTTGAGAGGTTTAGTTACCAGATTTCGTGGAATTCTTGTACAAATCCTGTTGCTAGATTAAAAGAAGGTCTGAGCAGCTTATACCCCCCAGGGCTGCAGGGCCAGTGCCCCTGGTTCCCCTTGTAGCCCAATGTGGGGGACGACCCTCCCCAGCCATCTGCCCCTTTCACACTGCAAAGGATGCTAATAGCTGTCACCCTCACCTTCCTGACATCCCTGAAAGAATTAAATCAGACAGGAGGTTTTCATCATTCCTCAGGTTTCCTCAGCATCAGGAATAATTGCTGTGACAGTGTGATTTTCTGTGTGCTCTATTAAGCCAACCTTGCTCCCTACGAGGATGTGATGTCCCAAAGGTTTTCTGTCACGTCTTCCAGCCCTTCTGGGGAAGCCTCAGATACCATGGGGGGTTCCACAGCAGCACACGCTGTATATTCAGGCACCTGAATCCTTCCTCAAATGTCAGCCTCCTTTGGAAATTTCACCCTGCAAAATTCACCTCACTTTCCCTCTGGCATTAGGTTTTTGTTTTATATTGTTACTGCAAGAGCCGTGAGCAGGAATATGCATACATGGATAGAGAAAGAAAGAAACACTTTAAATGAAAGACCAAGTTATGAATTAAAGATAAAGGAAATGTGATTACTGTAGAAACCAACTGAGAGCAGGCAAATGCTGGGGTGGATTAAGGAGGAAGTGCTCACTGAGCATTGCCACATTTGCTTCCATAATATCCTGTTTATAGACATAAATCCAAAAACAATGTGTATTTTGAAAAGAGCAACAATTAGCCTCCCCCATGCCAAGTGTTTTGGTTTAGGCTCTCTTGATGTGCCAGATGTAATTAAAACTCCTAAACAACTGTGGAACTAGTGAAAATAAATCCTTTTCTACCTGCAGCGAATTGAAGCCTGTCATTGGAAGCAGGCAGTTAACAAGGCACCAGAGAGAGATCATTCATGTTAACCTTTTCTCTGACAACAGTAATGTTGGGGCTTCCCTTCCCTGTCTCTGCTGTGCAGCATTCCCCTCTCACTTTGTACAAATTAAATGAAGCCATGCACCCGTGAGTGTCTGTGGGGGAATTCATCCTGTGCAGCCTCCTGTCAGCAGAGCCACTGACAATATACAGAGCCCCAAACTGCATCTTCTTGCTGTCTTGCTGGTTAATTAGGTATTACATACCTAGATAATGACATTAAATGGACCCAGACTGGAAAATACCTTGGAAAAGATAAAAAAAGCAAAATTTTGACTCAATATAACATAAAAACCAGGCAGATTAACTTAAAGCTCTGTACCAGACCCAAATGGTGCCAAACCTTGAGGGCTTCAGTTTTGAATTCAGATAAGATAATGCAAATGTTGGTGCAGTTGCTTAATTTTAAAAGTGTTAGGTCTGAATTAAAACTCGAGGAAGGGTAGATCCTACATCCCATTGCTCAGCACCTGAGCAGTCCAACTGAGCTCAACCCCTGCAGGGTCTGGGTCTTGGTCCTCAGCTCCGTCTCTGCCCCCTTCTAATGTCCAGTCCCTGCACAAATCTCCTGAGAACTATGAAGTTTTACCTGATTTTTTTAAAAGTTCACAAGACAGAGTTAACACAAGTCATTCTTCCCAGCCAACAGCGTGTATTTGGAAAATAGGCTTCATTTCAGTAACTCGGGATTTTAAGCACTATCCCTACTGAAGAAGATGCCAGATACCAAACATGATGAAACCAGTAGCTGATAGAGAAGTGCTTTTATCTCATTCTTACTCATTTATATCTTTGAGTTCTTATTGATCCAATGTCCTGCTGCTTTTCTCCTAATTAATCTTCTTTGCTGGGCAAACCTTCCTCCCACCGCCTTCCCCACACGTGGGCTCTTCACAGGTGCTCTGAATTCTAAACTGCAATTACACTGTGGTCCATAAAGACTAAATAAACAAAGAATAGCCTATCTGAGGAATCTTGTAGCTGCAGGGAACAAAGGGCATTCTCCAAATCCTGTGTGTTTTCTCCTCCTGGCTGAGACACCACCTTGCCAGGTCTCAGTGGCACTTGTCTCACTGCCATCACACATGATCCTGAAAAGGTTTTGTGTTTCCCTGTGAGCTGTGTTCTCAGCTGCTAATTTGGGTAACAGCATCAGTGTAATTAGAAGAGGAAAAAACCACAGAAAGAGAAGTAGTCCTGGGGTGTGTAGGGAAAACAATGAGGCTTGCTTGTGATTCCTCATTGCTTTCTTTATCTGATCAGTGGTTGCAGTAAATAAACACACACGTACATAAATTCACATAGTTTAGCTTTTTCCAAAGCTTACTCTCCACAGACAGAATATAAAAACCATCATCATTTGATACTATAAGTGGCATAAAACTACTAGACATTTTTCATTGTGAATATCAAGATTGTTTTCTTGCCACTTCAAATCCCTGCGGATGCATTTTGCCTGGTTATCTCAGTTCAACACATTTCACAGGGGAACATGTTATAAGAGAGGCAAGATTGACAAAAATAAAAATTCACTTGAATGTAGAAGGCAAGTCTATTTCTTGTTTGTCAGGCTCTGGCAACTGGTACTTAAACAGCTCCTCTTGCATATCAGATGCACACACGGCACTTCAGCTGAGAAATCTCTGCCTCCCAGTCTGGAGGAGAGACAGGCACTTTGCATTACCTGTCTGATCGTGGATCATCAGAGCTGAAGTTGCACAAAAACTGCGTAAGTGCATTTCACTCTGCAGAATTCAGAGTTGCCTTTGTGATCCAGCTACTTGGTTTGTATTGAAGTGAATTGATTTAAACATCACCCCTACCTGGGGTGTGAGCAGAGCAAGGAGTGGTGGAGTTCCTGCTGCCTCAATAAAGCAAAGACAATGGACATTTCTGCACCATTGTGGTGCAGAGTTGCTGACATGGGGGCTGAGAGAGCTAAAACCTGCTGTAGGACTCAAAATATTTTGGATGATCTTCCCAGCACTTCATTCTGGTGGAGACTTGCCTTCAGCAGAAAAGAAAAACCTAACAACAGCTGGAGAAGAAATAGATGTTGGGATGGGCTGAATACTTCCAAAGTAGCTGGAGGGATAGTTTTATTCTCTCTGTGTATTTCACTTGTCACTCCATCTCCTGAGCAGGTCACAACGCCCAGAGATGTGGCAGCAATCCCACAGCCCAAGGTAGCTGAGAGCCAGCTGTGGATGGCACTGGGGTGGCAGCTACAGACACTCACCTACTGGTATCTGGATTAATGGAAAATGGGCAGGAGACCTGGCTGCCTCCCCTGGGTCTGGTGAGCAATAATTCCACTGCTTTGCACTGAGTGAATCACAGGAACAGAGTGTGCTTCATTAGAAGAGCACCTCATAAGTTATTCATTATTATTTAAATTCAATACCAGACAGCAAAATTTAATCAGCCAGCATTGTGAAATAACAGTAAGAGAAAACTAGTGAGCAGCTACACATTTTCAAAGGCATTAGGAAATGGTCCCTGTGGCTTTAGCTACTCATTTTGCCGTGTGCGTTAACAGTCCTGTTCTTCCTGTTTTATTCCCACTGAGGAGAGGCTGTAGGCATTGCTCCTCTCCATAATCCCCACGCTTCAGCTGCAAAAGGTCCTTGCTGACCTCTTGTGCCTCTGGACAGAACTTGTGGATGAGACCTTGTGGTTGATGGCACATAGGCAGGAGAAGAAAAACATAGATTTTAGATGAAGGATGTACGGACTACACTGTGTTCACATACAAAGCCAGCTCACCTGGTCCTTGAACATTTAAAAAGAGACTGCCTTTCAAAGTGACCTGCCCCAAACTACTATCACATGTATTATAATGCAACAATATTCCTAGTCTTTCTTTCTTTTCATTATGCCAGTTCAAAGTGGCAGCAGAACCTGACTGCCATGAAGATGTAGCTTTCCTCTTTTTCCACCTTTTTCTGTTTTAAATCTGTTAACCTGTTCTCAAGCCTTCATTGACTTGACAATAACTTTGTACTAAAATCGCCATTCATAGCTCCTCAGGTTTTACCTTTTCCCTTCTTCTGCTGTCATGGGTGGATGAGACAGTCCTTTAAATTGAAATGGGGATTAATTACCATCATTGCTGAGAGATGCTGAATTTCACAGTTGTTAATTGATGACTAATTTGGTTTGTGAGAACAGCATAAAGGGCCACTGAGCTCCTCTCACTTGATTTTGGAAGGTGATGGCCACTGAGCTCCTCTCACTTGAATTTGGAAGGTGACCTTTTAATTAAAGTTAAAGGCACCAAAGAGGATTACCCAGTCTGCAATGCCAGCTCTGAAGGGTGAGCACAGCAGATGAACGAGCAGGGGGATAAGCAGAAGATCTCTGCTAAGCTGGGGGGTGAGAGCACTGAGGGTTCTGCAGGGAGGGAGACACCCAACCCACCCATCAACTGAGCGCTTTGCAACCTGCTGCAATCCTTACTCGGGCTAAACTAGGAGAAATCATGGAATAAATTCAGCTTCTGAATTT
The DNA here is from genome assembly GCA_013390005.1 of Calyptomena viridis. Classification (NCBI taxonomy): domain Eukaryota; kingdom Metazoa; phylum Chordata; class Aves; order Passeriformes; family Eurylaimidae; genus Calyptomena; species Calyptomena viridis. The sequence goes on along the minus strand of WEIV01015993.1, from coordinate 307,006 downwards.
CCCCTGGAGCTCACAGGCATTGCAATTGCTTGGGAAAAGCTTGCCTTATGTTCAGCAAAAGTGAGGCCCTGAGAACTGTGTTTGAACTTACTGTGCTATTAATGCCAATGAAAGATGTCACTGGGACTGCCAGGACTCATCAGAATCCCCACCAAGAAGGAAAGGGAAAAGGTCCTAGTAATTGCTCTCACTGTCTGTTGGTTATTTCCAGCACCCTGAAAGGCAACACATCATATCAAAGTGCTTTGTGATCCTTTGTCTGAGTCCTCTCCAGTTAAAGTTGGAGATACTCCTTTTTCATTTGCCTGGTGTACTGAGCAGACAGCAAAGCCATAGACTTTTTAATATCTGTTAGTAATCTTGATAACAGAATTTCCAAGTCTCCCAGAAATCTGTCTGGGTCTTTTTAAAATGGAGGGACATGTTAATTAACTCCAGGACTCCCGAGAAGCTACTTGCACACTCTTGGAGTTGGTTCTGAATATCCCTGTTACGCCACATTGCATCTCCGTGGTACAAGAAAAAGAAGGGTAGTAAATCCCCCCAAGCCTGAAAGGCTGATGCATTAGCTTATTGCTCCTCCTACCCTCACTAACACCATAATCTCCTGGAATTAGGAGAGATGGTCCAAAAACCAGGAGAGTGGAATTATTCCCTCCAAAGCCATAGGTACCCATGAACTGCTGCTGCACATCTCCATCTTTGCTGAGCATCTTGTGTGAGAGCTGATGCTGCCATATCAGAACAGCTGTGGAGGAGCAGAGCCATATGTTTTCATGGCTTATGGTTCCAGGGGGGGTTGCTGCAATCACTGTCCTATGGACAGCAGCCCTTGTTCAGAGAGGTAACACAGGCTGAGGCAAAGCATGTGTTTTGACAGGAGATGGTTTCACAGATGTAAGTCAGGAGTGTTTAAGGGCTGTGTGAGTGCATGGAAGAGGTGCCAGGGTTTTCTCACTGGCTTGGCCCATCTTCCTTTCTCCTATCAGCACTTGGAGGGGCTCCATCCTGCAGCTTCATGTGCTTGGCTTCCTTCAGCGAGAGCTCTGCTGCTTGTTCACAGCCAGCCTTCTGCTCTGCTTGCTGCTAATGAAGTAATACAGCGTCTCTGCCAGCCACCTGGTGCCTTTGTTAAAAGGGGAGTAAACGTCAAACTGTTCTCATTTCATTTCTAAGGGTACAAATTGACAACTTTTCTCTTGTGTAGAGTCATAAATATGTAGGAAATTCAGAGACCACATCGAATGCCTGTTCCTAACCTAAACCTGACCCTCGAAGAAAGACATGTCTGCTCAGGAATTGCTTGTCCTGGACCTTAACTATTGTGCAGTCCCTGCCCTTTCTCATGATCCTTACCATGACTTGAGCTTTCACTAATGAATTTATACCTGTTAGTGCAAATTTCATCAGATGGAAGAATAATGAAAAGTCACAAAACATGCACTGTTTCAAGCAGGAGGTGATGGAAAGCAGGTGTCAGAGGCTCTGGTACCTGCATTTTGGTTGGTACAAGGGATTCCATGACGGGCCATCTGTGATGCAATGGTCTGGGGGGAAAGAAGTGGTGGAGAATAGAGCTGGAGCACTCCATCCATCAGGATGCAGAGGCAGTTCTATGTACCACAGGTTTCATGGGCTTTTTGTTTTTTCCCCACACATCTTGTACTATTCATGGCTTGAAGCCACAGCTATTTGGCTAAGGAAAGACTGTGGAATCACACCCTACAGACAATGGTGTTACTCCATTTTCTTCACCTGAGCAAGAGAGATCTGAATGTGGCCATCGTGTTTTACATGCTGGAACAACAACATGCATATACTTAATGGAACTTGTCAATGGTCACATAATGGAATTGGGGAATTATAAAAGTACCAGAGAAATATTAGATGATACCACATCTGTGGGGTCACAAGGCTCCTAAAACACTATCCCAAACCATGACATCATGTCTGTGCTCTGTGAGTCATTGGCTTTGGGGGAAAATGTTATATCTAAAAACCTGCAGGACCTATTGAACCACAAGGAATTTCATTAAAACATCAAGGGCTTCCAGCATTATCACAGCCTTCCTTCATCTCCATTTCAGGAGCTTCTTTAGAGTCTAAGATGATATTTGTAGGTCTAGTTGGAATTTAGGAACTAATAAATAAAGACAAAGAAGCCAAAAGGAAATAAGTTAGTAACTGTGTTACATACCCAGGCTAGTCATTTCTGCTAGACATGTGGAGAAATTGGGTACCTACAGATTAATTAGATTTGATCTGGTTGCCAAAGAAACATAAATTTGCCATGCCATGGATTTGCCACTCTTCCTTTTTTTTTTTCTTGGTTTTTATTTTCATTTGCCTTTAACAGAGTTTTAAACACTGATTCCAAATGTAATATGCTTCCAAAGCAGCATTAGTGCTGAGTCCAAACCAAACATTATCTGATTAAATCTTGACCCAGATGAGTTTGTCTACTTTCTGTGCTTCTAAATACATATTTACCATATGTTGCCTCATATGCTGGTTTTCTTTTTTACTGATACTTTGGTCCAAATGTTGTAGTAATCGTATGTTCCTTTTAGTCATGAGTCAAACAAAGTTTCAAGTTTGTAACCACTTTTGCAAGTCTGAAAATTAATATCAACATCCACGGTCAGTGGACATCCTGGTCAATCCTAATGCTGTCACACCTTCCCATGTCCAGAATCAGTGGACACGTGTCTTCCCCTGGGCTGACTCTGCCCAAGCACACGGCATCTCACAACCACCCCATGATCCCTTTTATGCTGCAAAGTCCCGCATGGGATAAATTCATCTAAGTTTGAAGTGGGAAGCAGCCCAGGGCTCCAAGCAGTCCTTGCTGATCTGCACATCCTCTGCACAGGACGAGTGTTCAGGTAAGACCAGGTGTCAGATTGGAGTCAGGGCTTTGGTTGGACCTGGCTGATCCCCAGCTCCTCCTCTCCACACTCCTGCAAGGAAAACGTGTCTTGTCTGCTGGGGAAGGCAGTGTTTCAGCACAGGACATAGCCCCCTGCACATTCTCATGCAGCTTCTCTTTTTTGTCCACGTTTCCAAAGCAATCACGAGAAATCTGTATGGATCCCATTTCTAGCTTGCTGCTTAAAAACATCTTGCTTTTTAGGCTGGACACAAGGCTTACTAAGCTGTATAAATACACATAGTATTCAGACTTCTTCAGTGACTTCAATCAAATTTGGCAGTGCCTACAAGACCTTTGAGTATCTAGAAAATCTAAATCTTTTTTAATGTGTTCAAGTATTTGCACTGTTGAAATGAAAGTGGACATAAATGCTAGTTTAATATTTATCCCAGTTTATCCGTGCATTAATTTTCGGGATTCTCCTTTCTGTGACAGTAACATAAATATAAGTTATTGGTGATACATATTCATACTTAATTCCTCTTTTCTGAACCTCTTTATACTCACACCAGTTGTTCTTGCCTGAGCTCTTCCTTTTTTTACCTGTTTCCTAGCAAATTCTAGTTGTAGGTGAAGCGTTTTCTTGTTCAAGCCAGTTTCTAGAATTATTCAAGCATTTAATTTAAAAAGAAGCATGTAATTATAGCAAAGTACTTCAGAAAATTTTAATCCCTAGGAAGCTGCCGTGGAGTTTCTGGGAATAAATACACATTGCCTCACCAAAGGCTGAATTGGGACCCCATGACAAAACCCATGAGGCAACACACTCCAGCTTCATCCCTGTGGTTGTGTCATAGCAGACTCAGCATTGATTATGGCTGCTACAAAGCTGGTCCCATTAAACACACCCACGAAGAAGCATCTCAGGGGAGTGGGGTTCTGTCTGAATAACAGAAATTACTGTGTTTAATTTAAACATTTAACATTCTCTCACCCCACGCTTAGAATTGATTATAAATGTAGGGATTTATGTCTTCTTTCTGCAGGAGAAAATCTTTAGTGGGCAGAAGTGGGGAAGGAAAATAAAAGCTACTGCTTGTTTCATGGACCCAAATTCACACGTGCTGGCCAAACTGTATGTAGAGTATTTACATATATTATGCATCCCATCCATAATGATATGCCTTATTGCACTGCTGGTGTTGAGCCTGAGGCCAAGAACAGCAGCTCTGAGCAGTAACAGCAGGTGAACTGCAGGTTTATTGCTACCTCAGCCACCAGCCCTCTCCTTGATTTCCCCCAAAGCAGGAGCACTTCTCTGCATATCATCACATAAAATTTACTTCACTCATCTGTGCGAGGGTAGAAATTACACTCCAGAACGGGAAGTGCTGTTGGAGCCATGGAAAAATCATCATAAAATCATTAATGTCATTTAAGCCATATAGACCAAACTTCACGGCCACAATGCCCTGGAGGACAGACCCAAGTGCTGCAGGAATCAGAGAGCTTCAAGGCAGGGTTTTTTGAGGTGTTTGCTCAATGCCAAAACCAAGCAGGAGGAATTGCTGCTACTTTATAGGTTGGCAAAAAAACCCACATAAACATAGGCTGTAATAATTAGCTCGAGATAGTAAGACACAAGTACTCTGAGTTAGAGGAAGGGGATGGATTTTGGCCCTGTTATTTTTCCATTCATTTTGATCTACATGCTGGCACAGAATCATTAAGGTTGAGGATGACCTCAAAGATCATCAAATCCAATCTTAGTGGAAAGATTAAAACACATTGGTAGTGATATCTGAAGCCAGCCTGTTAGTTAGCTCCCAGTCAGCTGTGGTGTGGCAAAAATCAGAAATCCCTGATTTCTGGAGCAGGTCCAGGCAGCCATGGAGGCAGGATGGGACTCAGCTGTGTGGAGCCCTGCCACCAGTACCAGATACAGGGCAGACAAGGTACTGAGGCTGTGTCTCAGTCTTCTCTCCATGAACTAACAACATTCAAACCTAATTTGCCTTGTAGTGAGTTCCGTATAATATTTTTTCAGAAACAACAGCAAAACTTGTGATTTCACAAGGAGAAAATCGAACGTTCTCACAGAGGGTTCTTGTTATTATTGGCACATTTTGGGCTCTGTCTGTGTGATCAAATAAAGCAATAAGAATGACAATGATTATTGTCGTCATTTGTAGCTCCTCTTCAGCACAATCTGACCATGATCAATACCAATGTTTCTGGACAAACATGTTCCTGCTGAGCCCAGGCCAGCCCATGCACTGGGACAGCAGGACAAGGTGTTGCAGCAGGTCTGAGTCTGCTCCAGCTTCCTCCCCCTCGTGAGACACAACACTGCAGATTGCTCTGCTTTGACTTTGCATTGTTGTGCATTGATTTTAGCAGAGAACAGGGACAGGAGTGCTGTATTCACCAGGCACTGGAGTGAAGTCCTCATTTTGGGGGGAATGCCTTTCTGATCCAGCTGGAGGTGGCTAAGGCAAGGGCACTTCTGCTTGTGGAGAAAACTTCATAAAACAAAACCACCACTTCAGATCCCCCTGCATGTCCTGAACAGTGGATCTCCAGCAATTTGGGGGTACATTTATTTCTCTATTTGCAGCTTTATCAGCTCTATAGAGCCATCAGGACAATTCCCTATGACTCTGCTGCGTGAGCAGCTGAAGCCCCTTTTGTGAGGATCCCCTGGCTGGAAGGGTCATCTCCAGCAGCAGCTGCTGTTTGCCACTGTGCTGAGCACAGCAGCTCCCTAACAGGTAGGAGAGGAAGAAAAGAATTGTCTCCATGAGATAAATGGTTCCTGGAGGAGTTATAATAGTAGGCTATCACATGGTGAGGCAGGTGGGAAGGTGGGCAGAGCCTTGTCAGTGAAGAATGATTCACTGGATAACTGTTTTACAGGAGAACTTGCAGTTCTAATCACAACTTCTCAGTTGCTAATGGCTGAGAAGAGTTAAATGGAGATTAAAAATAGCTTCACATCTTCTGAGTCCTCCATGAGCATTGCACTTGTGAGGAAGTCTGCAATTAGGCAAACTAAGAATCTATAGAAAAATATTCCTCCAAATTCTCTTGTTGACTTTTAGCACTATAAGAAGAAACTCAGCCTGTCAAGAAATGAACATGAGACTATTGCTCCTCTCCTGGATTAGGAGCCTCACTTTCTTCCAGATCCTCTGTGATTAAATTCAGAAGCCAAACAGGATTAAAATTCATCCTGTGAGCAAAAGTACCCACTGGGCCCCCCTGTCATCTGCTCTCTTTTTCTTCTATTCTTCGAGGCTGGAGCAAGCTGAGCCAGAGCTGTGAGCTGCCATTGCTAAAGCAGAGTTATGAGCTAAATGCCCTCAGTCAGTTCTCCTCATGCCCTGCAGGAGGGAGGGGGCCAGCTGTGACCAGACCCTGCAGCTGGATTTAGTGGTGGGTTGCTTGGTTGGTGAGGGTGGGATTTGCACATTTGCTGTCTCTAGCTGCTGTCAAAATCTGCTCTAAACAAATTTTGCTTAAATTTGCAAAATTGCTTCTTAACATAATTCCTTTTACATCTCGAAGTAAATGTGCATTTGATCAAAACGTTTCTTTTTATACTACTCAGAGCTCAGCCTGTGACATGTCACACAGTTAACTCAATACTTACACATGCCCTTTTATTTCAATAAAAGATGAAGAGATAATGTGGTCTCCTCATATTGCAACAGGAGATATATTTTATTTCTCACAAGTCTGCCCTTTTTCAAGCATATCTCAGATCTCTTTATACAGCAAACTATCAATTCCTTTTTCTATCTGGCATATAAGACTGGTAATAAAATATGTTTTCATTCTTATCAAGGGAAGCAAAGAGTCTTACAGAGGGCAGGGACATATTTCTAAGCTCCTTGGAGAGGCTTCTGCAAAGTGAAGATCTCCATTAAGGTAGAGATAAAAGCAAGTGGGAACTACACATTTTCCTAATGCTTCCAAAGGTTAGTCCTCACAAAGATGAAGTTATGACTTGCTGCTTGCTCAGCTCATTTGCCAGTGGTTTCAGAGGCTCATCAATGTTGTTAGTTTGTTATTCTCCCAGTTATGATCCCTCACTGAGGCATTTCATCTGCCTCTGTTCCTTCAGTGAGACACCCAAACGGGACACAAGACAAGCTGGCTGGATTCTTCATCAGCACATGAAGAACTCCTGATGATCTTTAAAAACAACTCTTGAAATTTGCGGTCAACTCCCTGCATTTTGGGATATGCCACATATTGTTATATGCCCCAAATATTGAAAAAACAGTTCCAAGCGTTGGCTTTGCTTTGCAAATTAAACTGTGGATGTGACACAAAATGTTGCCTGTGGAATGTTGCCCTCTAAAAGTGTTATGTGTGCAAACACAATGGGAGCAGATCCTGCTACCCTGACTTCAGCTTTACTTCTGGCTTTTAATTCTTGGCTTTCATAGGTCTGTTTCTCCTTGTGCTTCACTTGCAGAGGAACATTTATCCTTGCACCGAGGTCAACCTGCTTGTCTTGTCAGTGTAGCTCCAGGAAAAGCAAAGGCTTTAAGTGTCTCTCTGCACCTTCACCTTACACAATACCTGTGCCAAACTGACCCATGGCTGCGAAATTTGCTGAAGGATCAGAGCAAATTCTGAAGAATCAAGTCACTTAAAGAAATCTCTTTTTTTTTTTTAATTGAACTCAGTTCAGCTGTCTGTCAGTTCATCTCACAGTTACTTTTGTGGCAGTAACTCTCATTATTCTGTTTGCCACATAATAAAGTATTACTTTCTTGATGACATGGTTGTTACTGAGGAAGAAGGACTCCATCTAATTTTTCTGACCTATTTCACATCCTTGTCACCAGTGTGGCTTTGCTGATGTTTAGCAATTTCTTGTATGAATGCACCCTTCTACCCAAATCATTCTCCAGAGATTTTTTCCTCCAGCATTCAGACCTGGATTCAAGGCTGGGTGGGCAGCTTTTTCTGCTTTGCTGTAAAATGATGTACTGCATTAAAAGAGAACTTGGTTTGGTTTCAACATCTGTACATGGGCTTTGCAAACAAAAGAGAAAACCTGCAGCCTGAGCCTGGAAAAGAGGAGTGACCTAATTGTAGTCTTCCAGGACCTGAAGGGAGCCAATAAGAAAAATGGATGGAGACTTTTTATAAGAACATGTAGTGACAGGACAAGAGGGAATAGCTTCAAACCAAAAGAGGGTAGGTTTAGGGGAAATATTAGGAAAAAATTCTTTACTGTGAGGGTGATGAGGCACAGACACAAGTTGCCCAGAATGCTGTGGCTGACTCATCCCTGGAAGTGTTCAAGGCCAGGTTGGATGGAGCTCTGAGCAATCTGGTCTAGTGGAAAGTCTCTGCCCATGGAAGGGGGCTGGAAATTGGTGACCTTTAAGATCCCTTCCAACCCAAACCATTCTATGATTCTTGCATAGATACATGAGCTGGAATATGCCTTCTGTACACATCTGTACACTGTAATACCCACTCAAGATTTGCTCACTTATAACCCAACCTGCCATAGCAGGTTCCCTTTAAAATCTCTCCCAGCATGTATGAGATCTCCATATTTCCACGTGTTTGGAGAAACATAAACAAAGTAAGTAATTACTGTTAATGGAGTACATTTTTGGATGAAATACATTCATGCATTTCCCTTCCTTCCAAGAAAGCCTGTGCACTGCATTAAGCCAAATCCCTCCCTGTGGCTTTTCAGTGGTATTAGATGTTCAAGACCACAGGTTGGATAAGGCTTCTCATGAAGCCTTTTAAATACTGCAAACTCTAAGCTAAAAACAAGCTGGTAGATTAAATGGTCTTGGCATCATTTAAAGACTCTTTATTTCAAGCAGCATGTCTTGAGGAACAAATTATCAATTCTAGCAATGACACCTTGGGATCACCCCTTTGCTTTCGCATTAGGTTTTGGAAAGATATTCACAATTTAAATAGAACAAAAAGCAGAGCAGGGAAGTCTCTACAAGCAAAAAGGAGATGGTGCAAAAGCAGACATTGTTTTCTGTAAGATGCAAGGAAATCACTTATTTTTTAACATCAAAACAGTTGGAAATATTTGTCCTTGTAGTCAGAACAGCTTGTGACTTATGAGAATCTTTAGAAAGATAGCTACTGTCCAGAGAGTTCTTCTCAGTAAACTTCTCATCTTTCCACTAAATCAACAAATGATTTATTTCACACAAGCTGTGCTTTTCTTCTTTTTGTCCTTCCACATTTCTTCAGTACCTGCAGTTCCCCAAACAGTTCTGATTAGACTTAACCAAAAAAGAAAAAAATCTCAGGCACCGAATGCAGCAACAATCAAGTCCCAGTATAACTGAAAGACACTGAATGATCTCCCTCTCTAACACAGGCTGAAATGAATGGACCTCCCTGGACACTTTTTTTTTAGATTTTTTTCTTTATTTCCTGCTTCCTTTGTTTGTTTTCTTACAGTTACCTTAGAGCAGTCCAAGGGCTGCTGTACATTACAGAGCCCCTGGAGTTCAGGCATGGGAGCCCTTTCCCTCAGGTTGGCTGCGACAACCACCAAGCCATAATAGAAGGAAAAGAAAATCCCTCTCCAGAGACTCTCTGCTGATGGGGTTAAAACTATTTTTGTCATCTCTGGGCCAAGATACTCTAACTGAGAAATCATCCAGGTAAGTCTGGCCAAGGGGAAGAAGGAAATCAGCAAAGCCTGAGGTGTGAGATTGTGTTTGGGGGTGTCAGGGTGGGCACAGGGCTGTGAGCTGGTGCCTCTGCAGATCTGGGGTCTGTGGGACAGCTCAGCCNTCAGGGTGGGCACAGGGCTGTGAGTTGGTGTCTGTGGGACAGCTCAGCAAGTGCCTTAGGAAAGAAATATCTCCAGGCAAGCCCATGGACAAGTGATCCAAACAGTTTCCTTGCCACAGGAGTGTGAATAAACCCTTCCTCTGAGTCTCACATTCACCATCAAAGCAGCAGGTCCTGCAACAACATTAGTGAGGAAGCAGCAGGACAGAAAATGGACTTCCCTGGGCTGAGGTCAGGCTGTGCCCAGGCAGCTGCATGGCAGGGATGGAGCTCAGGACCTCAGCAGCCTCTTGTTCTTCCTCTTGGTGATAATCAGGAGGGACCTTCTCATCACCCTCAGAGGCTGCAAACAGCATTAGCATCCTTTCCTCACACAGGAAGAGGGATTCCAGCATGGGCTTGGGAGCAGCCCAGGCTCAGGCAAATCTAAGGTGTCAGTGCTGCAAAAAAAGGGAGGATACGGGCTCTTAAAGGGAAGAATAGCAGGAACAAGCCAGGTTGCAGAGCATAAATAATTTGCACCAGGTCACAGCGTGCTTTGGAAGACATGAAGTGCTAAGTTTCTGAGTCTGTTGAGTCTGTGTGACTCCAAGCCATTGCAGAGTATCCCAGGAAAATTTCCAATGGGAACACTTCTGGTGCTGACCCTGCTGCATCCTGCAGCCCTGGTCTCCCTAAAATAGAAAAGGGACTTTCTGTGTGTAAGGGAACAAGGCAGAGGGGTGTCTGAACCAGTGTCCTGTTGTTTGGTGACATACAGCCAAGGAAAAATGGCACATGGCATTTCCAGCATTTAATAAAAAGGCTCACACCAGGAAAGAGCACAAAGCATGCCTGGTGCTTTGTCTGTTTCCTGAAATCCAAGGCATTTAATAAGGATTTGGGAGCATTTCAAACCTATGGGAAGGTCACTGGGAAAAGAGAGTAAAGAGCATTCGACTGCCAGGAATTTTCACTGTGCTGCTTTTCTGTTTGCATTTTACAATTGCCAGACACAGTGAAAATTTGGAAAATAGCATAAATTATTTGGAGGAAGGGTGAGAAAATGAGGTCAATCTGTGACTCCTGAGATTTCCCGAAAAATGTTGGTGTGATATATGAGGAGAAGGGATGGTGCTAAGCTGGAGCTGGAGTATTCCCGGCAGAGAGGGCTGCGCTCCGAGCCGGCACCACTGTGCGGAGCTGTTGGAAGCACGGCGGGCAGAGCTGCAGCCAGGGATGCAAAATCAGATTAAATCCCTCAGAAATAGAGTAACAGACCATCTGCACGTGCTGTGCTTGGGGCTATGATGGAGGGTCCTGACTGGCAAGTGCAAACTCTCTCTTTGGACTCCATCATCTCTTCTCTTTATATTTGTTCCTGGAATAAAGGAGAGGATTTCCAAAGAGAAATTCTGCCTCCAGTGTGTGAACATGACAGTGTTGAGCACTTACACTGCATATATGAAGATAAAATGCATTTATTGCCATGAGGAATCAGATTTGGGCTTGTTATAGTAGCAAGTCAAGGGACTAAAAACTTCTTTATCTCCAAGCTAAAGCAGTTGGTATCTCCTGTGTTTGTCCATTTAATGCATCATTCTCTGCTGTTTGAGACAAATATTACAGGGTCTGTCAGCCAGCAGATCCATTATCTTTTAAGGAGTTTCACCAAAGGGCTGAATTTGACTGTGAAGCACACAGAAGACAGGACTTGTAAAAGGTGCCTGGACACCTCCTTTCCCAGCTGTCCTTTTCCAGAGACTGATCCTTCTTTAGGGTAATTCTCTTACCAACAGCACCATACACATTCTGGTGTGTTTTGGGTTTTGGATTGCCTGGTTTTTTTGTTTGTTTTTTTTTTTTTTAAATCTGCTCAGGGACACAAATGCTGGGCTATGTGATCACTGCTCTGCTCTGGGTATGTCAGTCCACTTCACCAACCCACACACCAATGTGTTCACACTGTGGAGTCTCAGCAGGTGCCTCTGCTACAAAAATCAGAGGCAATAAATATCCCATGTATCAACTGCTTTGATTTAAAATACTCTTCTGAAATCAGTTCAGCCAAAGGCAGTAAATATCTTTTATTGCTCAGCCAAACTAACACTTTATTTTGCAGTATGTTCAGTGTAGGAGGGAATGCACTTCCATGCCTGTAAGTAATGATACAGTCAATATTTTCTATCATCCCTTTCCTTTTCACTTCCTTGCTTTTCAAGCACAGGAACATTTTAAAAAGCCCTGTGCACCCCAGGATTTGACCTTTCTAATACACTTTAGGTACTCCTGACTTTAAGGGAGACCCTGTCTATACTGAGTCCACTGAGAACTGATTTTAAAGGCTTAAATGAATCCAGCATCACCTGACCCAGGAACCTGCTCTAACAGGTATCTAGGGTTGGGTGCTCGATGGGAAAAAGTTTGATGTTGTCTCTTAGCACCAACCTCTGGCAGAGCTTTCTCTCTGCTGCCTTCTGTGCCCTTCAGAAAAATCCCACCCAGTGAAATCAGACAGGAAAAAGATTAACATGAAAAATTCCTAGTGAGTCCCAATTGCACCTGGAAAAAGCAAAGATGAAAAACTCTTGGGTCAACATAAAAGGGAGTGAGGCATCCTCTGGGCCTCACACCTCAGGCACTGTGGGACCCTCAGCTCAAAGTCCAGGCAGTTTTAATAGATGAGGTCTTTGGGTGACATTTTCCTGCAAGATTTTAAGTAAATGCCTTGCTGTAACATTTGAGACCAGACGTCTCTCAGTTTCCATGATTCTTTTCTTTTTTAAGCCACAGGCACACACATACAAAATATATTAAAATGAGCCCAGATTATCTAAAAGGTCGTCTAGTTCTGAAACAAACAGGAGGGATTTATGGTGGAGGCTTTGGGGCACAAGAAGAGAGCGGTTCAACTCCAGCTCTGCTTTGGCTGGAAGGGAAGTATGGATTAAAACCTTGCAAGGAGCAGAAGTGAAGGTGAGAAGAGATAGTTTTGTCATTCATTTTGTTATCCCACACCTACAAAGAGACTTCACAGGTCCCCCAGGCCACGCACTAGCAGTGGGGAGAGAAAAGAGGTGCTACATGGAGAGGCAGGAAAGGGGTGGATATCTTGGATGTCTTCTTTTGGCAGGTTAAGCCTCTGCCTGCTTGGAGATCAGGGCTGGTAGGGGCTCAGGTGTGGACCAGCTATAGGTGTCCAGCTCTGTAAAAGTGGTGTAAGGACAGAAGTAAGAACTTGTCTGGACAAAAACTTTCTGAAAAAGGGGAGAGGTTAATTCCTGCATGGGGAATGCAAGGCTGCATCCCAGGAGATAAGCTCTTTGCTCCACCCACTGTCTATGAGAAACAATAGAGCAGAGCAGACGCCTGTGAGAGTAAGAATGTGTGGCTGAGACAGATTTGCCAAGGAATTAATGGAATTTTTTTACATTAATTAACTCACAGAAATATGGTCTTGAGGTCTTTCCTGATGGGAGCACACCCCATTTTTGGGGTGGTCCCTACTAATTTTTGCAGTGGTACCCTACCATTTTTTGGGTAGTACCCTACTAATCCACTTTTAGGAAAGGAGATATTTGGCTGATACAAACTTTTTGTTTGTCTTGAAGTGTCAGTTGTAAATCAACAGCCACATTATTGTCAGGTATCTGCTATTTCAGTGTGTAACGAGCATTATTTTTAAACTATGTCTCTTGATATTCCCTGCCAGTACTTGGCATGGAGGGAAAGTAGAAGAGAGAGCACATGGAACACTCAGGAACAGCTGCTGGGACAGGACAGAAAGGCAATACTCCTTAGCAGCCATGCCTGCACATCGCAGAAACATGAGGCAACAGAATCCAAACCAGAGCATTTCTACAGACAGCTATTGATATAAATGTGCACATCCACACTGCAAAATTAGACCAGCAGATGGGTATCTTGTTTGTGGGGATAGCAATTGCTTTTCACAAGGCCAAAATGAAGTTACAGCACCAGAAGGGACAATAACTCTTCATTACAGACAAAGATCCCAAAGGAACTCACTTGCTGCATCTGTGGAAGAGGTGCTTTAGTCCAGAAGTGTGGGTTTGTGCTTGGATCATGGGGATATAAGCTCGTATTCAAATTGAGGGTTGAGGTACAGTGGACACCTTGGAGAAGGCTTGCATTCCATCTGCAGCTCCTCTTCAGACATCAGTACACCCCGACACTTATTTCATACTCCACTTTCCTTCTTCAAGATAAACATTCTTGATCCATCCCAAGAACTTTTCCAAAGGCCAGGAACAATGGGCTCCCAGCTGGAAACACCAACTCTGACAAACACTTCTCAACTAATAGAAATTTCATAGCTGAAGAGCTCAAATGAAGGGAACATTGGTGTTAACAGATTATTAGTCATTCTTTAAACTAGTGTGGGATGAGTGCTGGAAAATATTTCTCTCCAAATTTGTATGAATAATACGACTAAATAAATCTGATTTTCATTAGTCTTCCATGAAGATCCTACTGGATGGATGCAAGAGGAGCAAAATTTGGGGGAATATTGGCTCTTGGTGGATGGCCGTTTGTTATTTGTATATATTTGTTATTTGTATATAAGAGATTATTTGATTGACTGAAGGATTAGACATCTTCTTGCACCAGCTAGGTAAAGAGTCTGGGTGAACACAAAGCCCATTGGCTGTTGAAAAGCAGGTACTCAACATCTGCTAATGAATGGGATAAATTATGGCTGTCTTTGGATAAACTAGTGATGCACTGAATGGGATTTTTCTTGATCCTCTGCATTTGTAAAAATTTTATCACAAAGACAACTGAGTGGACAAACAGCTCACCAGGGTTTTACAGGGTGGCTATAAACCCACAGACTGCTCATCCTTGGGGGCCCTTCCCTATGAGGGATCCCTTTGTCACCTTCAGCATCACCACAACACCCCCACATCCCCTGCCCCTGCAACAGGACAGCTCAGAGAGGACCCCACATCCCCCAATCCGAGGGTATGGGATTAAGGAAAAGTCACTGATAGGGACCAAAGCAGAGTCAGTTGCTTGGACAATTTCTTGGGATGGATCAACTGCTGTTGCTGCTGTGCCGTGGTGCTGAGGGTGCCCCAGGCAGGTCACAACACAGGTAGGTGTTTTTATGTGGGTTTTCCCTTCTTTTAAACGCATTGCTCCTAGAAGCAGCAGCAGGTGAGTGGGTATTTCGGGCCCAGAGGGACATATGGATGTACAAGTATGTCGGAGCACCCCCGGTGGCTCTTCTTTTCCTGTTGGGGAGGAAAGGGGGACTCAGACCCACTACCAGCCCCTTATCAGCCCTCAGATAACAAGCTGTGTGCCTTGTCTGACTTTGTGCGGGATGGAGAACGAACGTGTGTCCCAGAGGGGAGAGGCTCTGCAGTCCAGCCTGGGACCTGCTCCCTCTCTCTCTCCACGGGCCCCAGTTTGGGGACAGAGTGGGGGCTGCAAAACCCCCCTGGGC
>WEIV01015993.1:193952-291821 GCA_013390005.1 Calyptomena viridis | reverse complement strand
TGCTGCCCGGCACCGGGGATGCACCCGAACGCCACGGCCCCGGCCGTGCCCGCCGGGCCCCTGCACCCGCACCCCAGCAGCTATGCCAACGCCTCCAACCGCTCCGACCTGCTCCCCAAAGTGCCCGACGAGGAGGACCTGGACGTCAATACCGACATCTACTCCAAAGTGATGGTGACTGTCATCTACTTGGCTCTTTTCTTGGTGGGCACGGTGGGCAACTCCATCACGGCGTACACGCTGGTGCGCAAGAAGTCTCTGCAGAACCTGCAGAGCACTGTGCACTACCACCTGGCCAGCCTCGCCTTCTCCGACCTCCTAATCTTCCTCCTCTGCATGCCCATCGAGCTCTACAACTTCATCTGGGTCCATCACCCCTGGGCTTTCGGGGGGGCCGTTTGCAAGGGCTACTACTTCCTCCGGGACGCCTGCACCTATGCCACGGCGCTCAACATCGCCAGCCTCAGCGTGGAGCGCTACATGGCCATCTGTCACCCCTTCAAAGCCAAGAGCATCATGTCCCGCAGCCGCACCAAGAAGTTCATCAGCTGCATCTGGATCGCCTCCTTCCTCCTCGCCATCCCCATGATCTTCACCATGGGGCAGATTTACGTCAAGGACCGGGATCCCGACTCCCTCATCTGCACCGCCATCGTGGACACCTCCACGCTGAAGACGGTCATCCAGGTGAGGGGCCGAGGGGCCCGGGCGGCCGGGGTCGGGCAGCCGCCTCCCCCCCCAGTTGGCCAAACTTTGCGGAAACGGGCGGGGCAGGAAGGGGAGACTGGAGCGGGGAACCGGCACCGGAGCGGGGTTGTCCCGGGCAGCCCTGACGGACCGGCCCGGCCCAGGGTGCGGACAGGAGGGATCTGGAGGGCTCTCGGCTCCGTTTGCTGCGCCCCGCACCCCCTCCTGCCCCACAGGGTCGGGCTAAAACCCTGGCTCGGGGTAAACCCAGCTCCGCGGTTAATCTGGCCCGGGGCCGGTGTAGCACTCCCCGGAGCTTCTTCCCGTGCCCGGACCTCCCCCTGTCCCGTCCCGGCTCCCCTTGGAGCCGCAGAGCCCGGGCCAGCCAGTCCCACTCCGCCGTGTCGTCCTGGGGACGTTCAGGTCCACCCCGAAAGTGGCAGTTCATAGCCAGAAACCCCCAAATCTTCACCCTTTCCCTGCATCTTCTGCAATTCTTTCTCTTCTGCTGGAAAGCGGCCAGCAAGATCAGGGGAAATAAAACCATCTCTCTCTTCCAGTTTCTTGTGTTTCATCAGTGTAGTGACAGCTCCTAATATCAGAAAGTTTGGGATACAGGGTGCAGGACAGGCATCTGAAAAAGAACTGCATCGTCAAAGCCCGAGGCTTCTATTTTTGCTGTTTGGGGGAAATCCATAGCTGGTTTAACTAGCAGCCCCTCCTGACTTCAGCAAGTCTGGTCTCCACACACTGCTAAATCCAACACACCCATGCGTGGAACAGATTTCAGCATCAACACTTGCTGTGCTCCAGTGCTCTGACGGGTTGAGGCATTTGTTTACTGGAGCGTTGGGCTTGAAAAATGTAAGAGACGTGGAAGGAGGGACACATAGAGCAAGACACCAATCTCTGTAGTCCCTTTGCTGCCAGGCTTGCATGTGATAGCTTCTCAATCTTTTATTTAGAACATGAATTTCAGGTGGGGTTAATCAGAGGGCAGTTGGAATTTAAAGCTGCATGTGTACTGAAGTCGTTGAGGTGTTCCTGCAGTCAAAGGGATGGAATTTAAAAGGATAGAAATCAGAACCATTTCTTCCACTAAAAACAAATGAAGGTACATGCTCTTAGATTTAAGCCCAGAGCCTGTAAATGTTTAGACATGTCTTTCCCAGTTTTCCTCTGTACTGCTCTAATAAACCAAAATCCAGCCCCACAGAAGCCCTGGATTCCCTCTGCATTTGGTCATAATACTTAACTTTCATCTGAGGTGGTGAGAGCTGCATTTCTTTTGTAGATGCTTTGAAGGTTTTGTCAGCGGCAGCCCGGTGTACTTAACCCAAATTCTCTATCTCTGAGGAGATGTGAGCCATCTGATTTGAGAACAATGGGACTGAAATTCATTATTTCCACTCATCTTCCTTTTAGGATTAAACCGATGCTCATTGTTACCACGGTAGGGCTAAAACCAGGATTATTTGCTATCCATATATTTGGAGATTATAGTTTAAATAATTCTCAATGTATATTATAGTCCTGCAATTATTCAAGCAAAGCCTTATCCCATTAAACAAGTAAAGAGTAGGTAGACATGAATGCACAGTATCTGAAGTTCACCTCTGAGCTTTTCCTTATATATATACATATGTATATTTAACTAGTGAATTAATTTAAAAGTAAAAAGAAAGAGGCAGCTGTTGGGAGGGAAGGAGGAACAAAACTCCTATTGATGCCAATCTGCTCCTCCCTGGGGGATCTGGCTGCAAAAGTAGATTTGCCAAGATAGGAAAGTTGTTTAGTGGTTTCACTCCAGTTGTCCGAGCACAGGGAAGCAGGACACAACATGATGCAGGGCCCTGGCTCGGGGAGGGCTCCAGATTGAATAAGCAAAGCAGCTGCAAGTCAGGTTTGAAGTGCGTTAATGGAAACCATTGCACAGCGTGTGAGCCGGCATTCTCACCTCGTAAGCTGTGCAGAGGTTTAAAAAAAGACAAATGATGGAAGATCTATGACTGAAAGGGCACTGATGATGTGGAGAGTGACGTACAGAGGTCTTGCTGGTTTTCACTCTGGAGCCCTGGTCTTTCCTGGTGGGTTCAAGCTGCTTTGCAGCTGGTCACTGCATCTCTTTGCATTCATTTTCTGTCTTTAAATTAAGCAGAGCAATGATGCACTTGCTCGAGCTGGCAAATCACTTGTAATAAATCACTCAACAGTTTTCACTCCTCTTCCTGTTTGGCAAACCATCTAAAGTAAATTGGGAATTTTTTTGGAACCCATTAGTTCTCCAAGTGGTTTTATTTGTTGAATGATTGAAATGCAGTCCCAGAACAGAGCAATTGCAACCATTTATATCCTCAGAGCTCAGTATGAGCTATGGTTCTGCTGGGATCATTGCAGGAGAATGTTCCTCCTTGGACTGGAACAAGCTTCCTGGAATGAATATTTCACAGAATCACAGAATATTCTGAGTTGGAAGGCTCTATATGTCTGTAGCAGTTTAACATTTCTGATTTTCAAAAAGTTCTTCTGTATTTGCTTTGAGTATCCAAGACTTAATGGGCATTCCCAAGCGAAATTAGACTGAATAAACAACCAGGTTTTCTTGTAATAAGAAAAAAAAAAGTAATTATTCAAACAACACTCAGCATATTTGATTCTTGCACATATTAACTTGAACCACTTAAGCTCCACAACTCTAAGAAGTAATTACTGATATTCTTCTAGCAATTACAAATTGTTTAGAGCAGCACTGGTAATCAGGAAAAGCAGTAAGTGAGATGTTCTGTGGGGTGACCCTGTGTCACCACAGTCCGTACTCTGGGCACATCTCTCCTCACCCCATCAAGACATAAACCCTGTGTGGCCTGTCATATGGAATTCTTTAGAACAGCACTGTTTCCCAGCTTTGTTTATCACTGTCTTTGCAGCTGTTTAAATCAGCCTGTGAATCTGGTTTATTATATATTCTTCACTGCCAAACTTGTCTGTTGCTTCTGTCAATGAGGGACGTCTGGTTTGGATATTGGCATCCACATAGGATCTGGTAACAGGAGTAAGTCCATTATAGCCACATTATTTAGGTCTAGTAAACACTTTAGCTGGCAGACATCCTCTGAAATGCAGCCAGTTTTAGGTTCTTTTTCCACATAAATTAAACACCTCTTAAAGCTATACAAGTAAATTCATGTTTTCATGGTTGCACTTAAAACCTCCTCCACTTCAGTTGGAGAGGTTTTAAAAGCTCCTCGTTGTGGCAACAACAGATAAGAGAGTTCTGAGGCACGATGAGATGTTTCCCCTGTTCATTTGCGGGTCAGTACTTGAGGGTTTGGCTCTGGGACCAGCTTCCTTGAAACAGGAACCCACTGAGTGTCTTGTCCCACCACATGCAGCCCTGTGTGCCATTAACAATGTACACTCTCAGCCCTGCTTTTCGAAAAGGTCTGAATTTTAATAGCCAGATGCCGTGCAATTCTATTTTCCTTTCTTACCTTCATACCTGTTTTCTGGAGAAAAAGTAGTGCTGGGGATAGAGGGGAAGGTGAAAGAAATATCTACAATCCTGGTGCACCATCAGTCCCAACATACAGAGACAGCAGCTCCTCAACCTGAACCCCCAGGATTTTATCAGAGCCTGGGGTGGGCACATGTGTGAGGGGAGCCTGGGTGTGGGCAGCTCTCTGGCACCTCATAATTCATGGGAGGGAGAGGAAGGTCTTTCCCCACTGGCATGGCACAGCCTCCACTTCCGTGGCTCTGCAGCAAAATGTCCCCTAAGTTACAGCAAGTGCCTGGGTAGAGTGTCTGACACATGCTAATGTTGTATTTGCACGGACAGCTGGTGTGAACCCATTTATTAAAACACATGGCAGCAGATCCTGCGCCTCCAGAAACTGCCACAGCTCCAGCAGCTCCAAGTTGCTCATTTGCTAGGCCAGTACACAGGGAACTCCTCTGGACCTTCTCACCCATTTGGAAAGGCTGCTGTTCCACTGCAGGTCTGCTCTGCATCAGCCCACCCTGCACGGCTGTAGCGTGCCCATCCCTGCAGATCCCTCGTTTGTTATGTTTTATGAAGCCTGCTCATTGTTTGGATGATTTGTAGAATAAATAACTCTGCACATGAAACAACTGCTTGCCCAAGGGGCTCCTCTGCTTTATTTCTGCCCACATTTCTTCTTGTAATGCCTTCAAAGGAACGTGCCAAAGAGCCTCAGCTCTGAAAGGGGACGGGAAGGAAGGTCCAGATTTTGGAGCTGGGAGACACAAGGTGCAGCCTGGCCTCTTGGCATCCATTACCAAACTCTCTACACACTCTTCCAAGACATCTATTCAATTCCCATTAGTCTGAGAGGCTCACAAAATTAATTCCATGCAAACAACCCCTTATACTTCCCTCTGGTGAGGAGCACCTTGGTGGGGTGGTGCAATCAGTTCGCTGCTCTGGTGCTGTGGATGGCAGGGCTCTGCCCACCCTCAGGTCTGTGGTGCCAGGTAAATAAACATGAAAAGCATCTCTTCATAGTACACAAAAATAGCAACTCATAAAACCAAATGACTGAATTCTCTCCAGGTTTGCTGGCAAGTCCTACCCAGGATTAGTCAATGGCTTCAGTTCAGGAATCCTGTGTTTACACCGATATTGACTAGAGGAATTGAAGTTGATTTCTCTTCCTTAAATCACAGCCAAGTTCCTACTAAGGCTTTTAATAACAACATTGTTCTAAATCACTCACTACACCAGAGAAGTCCGTGCCTGGGTGCCACTCACCCTTCTGACAGCACCACAAACCAGCACCTTTGTGGCATGACTGTGTCCCATCAGGTCATGGTGCTGTCACACCCTCAGATAGACAAGAAAAACAAAACATTGGTGTACAAATGTATCTGGATCCACCCTCACTGTGCTGGAGGGAGACCCCTGCCCCAGCAGTGATGCCCATCTGTGGTGGTGGGATCATCCCTAAAAAGCTGCCTTTTTTTCATGGACTATTCAGGGAGTCCAGGACTTTAACTCAGCATATGCACGACAGCCCAGCCTGCCTAATCCCAACCCGTTTACACTCTGGTCTGTCTCGCAGCTAGATCTAATTTAAATAAGCTCTTGTGTTCATTGCTTTACATAACCACTTGGCCTGCTGTGGTTTGCCAGTTCTTACATAATTTCTTCTCTTTTTTCCCCCCAGTTGATTTTAATTCACTTGATTTTTCCTTCCCCCTTCCCAAGATGTCAGCTGGAGAGATAATAAAAGAATGAAGAAATGTGGCTGATCAATTTAGCTCTTAGGTTTTCCTGTTAACGGCCGTTTGTAAAGGCAGAAGAGATGAAGGTAATCTAATAGTTGCTTTTCCCAGAGAAAAGAAAAACCCTGAACTGCAGCTGCCTTTAATTTTCATCCAGATTACTTAAAACAGCTATTTAATTGTCATCTCCCTACTTCGCCCCTCCTTTCCCTTAAAGGCTTTTACTATCTTCTCTGTGCAGCATCTGCTCAAGACTCACAGATGGTGTTTTTGCTTCCTGACGTTTAGAAATGCTTCTGTGTCCTGCCTGAGGTGTGGATGATGGGCAGCATCTCTCTGTGGGACATGGAGGTGCCTGGATGTGGGAGAGGAGAATTTGGCCGTCCATGGTGTCCCCATTATGTTTTTCCTGCTGTGAAATTGCCCCTTTCTGAGGGGCAGCAGGTGAGCAAAGGTGAGGCTGGGGAGCATGGCAGGGTCCTGGGCTGATGAGGTGGGAAAGTCTGAGCATCATGGCCATGTAGCTCTAAGGCAGAGAACCTTAGGTGCCAAATCCATCAGTCCCAGTGCTGACATCCCTTTTTTCCCTCTCATTAAGCAAATGAAGCTGGGTTATTGCATTCCCAATCCTATTGCTCTTTGCCCTACGGTACAAACTACTCGCACCATGTGAAGCTGGAGATGCTTCCAGTGCCCAGCTAACTCATTGTGCTCCAGTAATATCCCCCCCATGTCTTGCCTCCCATGGATACCACATCTTAAATCCAATTTCAAAATCTCTTAGGTGTGGGATTAAAAAAACAAAAAAGCTGATGATAAATCAGTTATCTGATGAGTTAATCAGGAGACGAGTGCTTAGGGCTGGTTTAGAAAAGGTGGTGATGGTGGAGTATTAACCAAGATGGGGTAGGAAATTTCTCAGCTGACAGTTCATTCCCAGTATTTTTTCTGCATTCAAAGTATAAGTCGTTAAGTTTTCCAAGGATGGGTGGAAAATAGTAGTGAAACAAATCTGTATCCCTATACTCAAGTGCTTTCCTGGTACACCTGTGTGTGGAGGTCCATCCTTCTCCTCCCTCCCAGAAATCCAGAAATCCATCAGCATCCCTGCTCCTGCCAGGACAGAGGATGCTGTGGGACAGGGCTGTACCTTGCCAGGGAGTGCAAGTCCGTGGCCTTTGGAGAAGATGAACCTGGAAGGCTGCAGAGGCTGGTCACCTGCAGGTGGTTTGAGCATGTGAGATTTGCTTCTCATCTCCTGTGGCTTTTTCACTTCAATAATTTTCAGTGCAGAGTGCACTGCTGGGCACAGCTCCATGGGACCATTTCCTCTCCCAGAAAAAAAAAATAGAATGGACAAGGTCTATTTTGCTGAGCTTTTTCTTTTGAGGAAAAGTTTGGTAAGATTTCTTTGAAGCTTTTGAGTTCTCAGGGACTAGTAGAAACAGGGAAAAAAAAAGGACAAAATGTAAACTTTCACAAAGTCTTTAGTATCTGAAAGGGAAGAAAAAGCATCTCTTATGCAAAATGGTCATAAAAAACCTGGGAGTACCTCTGAGTTGGAAAGCCACACGCAGAGCAAAAAGCATATTCAGAATCAGTAAATCAAAGAGGTATTGGAGGGACAGCTAAGCTCAAGGACATCCCCTGGGCTGAGTGATTTTGCTCATGGCCATGTTTTCAGCTCCAGTGGAGCAGCTCCTCACTGTCCTGTACTCAGCTTTCTGCCTGCAATGGATGTACCTGTTGCCTTCTTATCTTGGGCAGCTCAGCCCTGCTGATGGCTCCTCTCCTGCCCTTGCAGGCCCAGCCTGATGGATGTTCCCCACTGCCTCAGCTTTGTGAGGTGTCTTAACAGATGGAGGAGCAATCTCATCCATTAACCATCTCATTTTCTTCCTCCTTTAACCTTGGAAAAAGGGGTCTGCCAGCTTATCAGCTTCACCCAGACCTTTGGAGCAAAGACCTGCTGCCTACCAACTATGGGCACTTTGATGCAGGATGGCATCTAGCTCAGCAAACCCCTATTTTTGATCAGGACTCCAAGGAGCTAATTAATATAGTCATTTCAATGCCACATCCTATTAATTTTAAATTAATCAAGAACAAAGCAGGTCTGCAGTGCTGCATTGAGTACATGTGGTCTTAATATGTGATATGACTGTCGTACCGCCTTGTTCCCTTGGAGAACTTGTTTAATAAGTCCATAACTATTTGAGTATGTTCAATAAGAAATTAACCCAAATTTCCCTCCTATTCTGTGATTTTTTCAAACCACCTTATAAAAATGCAACTCACGCAGCTGCTGGGAAGGTTTAGCTCATTGCTCACATTGCTATTGATTCCTACTGCAAAGACCTTATATTTTATCCTCATGGGGATAATTTATACATTTTAATATACTCATTTCATTCAAAAAAAGAAACTCAGAGGATTGAGTTTCCCTCCCCAAAGCCCATATTTCATTTTTTAATCACTGTCAGTCATGGGTTTGTGATGCTGTCATACTTGTTCCTTAACTCCAAGTGTGTCAAGTTTGATAAAGCACTATAGGTAGAAAGAGAAATATCAGTTCAGACTAATAAATAGATATTTGACCTCAAGATACAGTGATGGGGGGCTGTGTATGTCCCAAACACTTAACAGACTGCAGTCACTAGCCCAAGGAGCAAACTCTACCCCAGCTTGTCTCACACTGCTTTGGCAGCTCACAGTGTTTCCCGGACAGCACAGGAGACACATGAGATGGAAAAATCCCTTGAGAGGGAAAAAAAAAGAGCAGGAATTTGGTAAAAAAAGCAGAGGAGCAGGGCACATGGCCAGTCTAGCCATCCAAATCCAGCCTGGAGACCAAGCCATGCTAGGAAACAAATCCTGTTGTACCTGAGGCTCTGCGAGGCCAAGAAAAGCTGTGGCAGAGAAAAACATTGAGAACAAGCAGTGGTAAAGTAACCAAAAAGTTCACTGTACCGTTGGGTTAAGCCTTTTTTTCTCCCTTGAAAGTCTAATTGAATTTTCTGTGCTCTGATCCTCAGAAGCACAAGAGGAGGCTCAGGCACAGCCTCCCGCATGGTCCTTGTGGAGAAAATCCATAAGTAGAACATGGGAAGGAGGAGAGGAAAGCAAAAGTGTCTATAAACAGCCTAGAGCTTGGGCTGACATCACAAACCCCACTAAAGTGGTTAATTTTTCCTCAAAATGAGCTTCTCAGGGCACCAGTGATGGAACATGCCACTACCAGCAAGACAGGCTTGTACAGCCCACTGTTAACAGCTCTCACACTTGGGCCTGCAGTCAAAAGGGAGACAGTGTTTGACTTAAGTATGGCCTTTAATTTATTTATAACTGCATATCCAGCACTCAGTATGATATTTAATGCAAATAACATTCAAGTGAAATCCCCACTGAGAGGTGCATTATCAAGATTAACAGCCAGACTTTTCTATTACTCTGGTTTATACAGTGTTGATTTGTGCTTTATAGGCAAGTGTTAACAGTATTTGAATTCAGAAATCTATATCTAAGCCTGCTGTTTTGCAAAAATCAGTGGCTGAGAGTCTGCTTGGGACTCTACAGCCAAAGGAAAGGGCTGGAGGCATCAAAACCTCTGGGAAATGCTGATGTCCAGGTAGGTGAGAACCAAGAAAGGCAATATCTTCTGGTCATGCAATAGGCCATCAGAGTGGGGTTTATTTCTTTTAATTATATAGCCCACTTTTCTTTTAAACAAGCTGTCAGGAAAATTAATCTCGCCAAGTTTAAGATGATACTGAACATATTTATGCCCTGCAATTATCTGGAGCTGTTTTATTCCCTTGTATCTTCATGTGGCAGATTTGTCAGGTGTAATGCCATGGGCTCAGCACCTCGTTATGGAATTTATTAATAGGTTTGTGTAGGTTTGTGTCTGTTTGAGTCCTTACCTGTCTCTCCCACCCTCTAGAGAACAGAACACCCTGCTCAGGTCACTGCTCACCTTTCATGGAGGAGAAATGTGACCAATATCACAGTGTGAAATGTGGCCAAAGCCACTAGTTGCCCCCAGCCCCTGCACACTTGGTCTTGCACAAACAACATAAAAGGGTGGTGCATGGAGGGATGCAAAAGATGTGGCTCTTGGGGACATGGTTTGTGGTGGGATTGGCAGTGCTGGGGGAATAGCTGGCCTCAATGATCTTAAAGGTCTTTTCCAACCTAAGTAGTTCTATGTGCCAAAGAGTTCACAGTCTAAATAATCACTGAAGCAATGCCACTTGTTCCCTGGACTCATCCTACAGATGCAATGGCAGCATGGCCAGAAACACTGCCTGATCTTCTGGAGCCAAGCAAATACCATATATTCTTTAATATTGAGTAAGAAAGGGGTTTTGTGTGAAGATAGAGCACTAGCAGGTACAATAGCCATTTTTCTGCGTCAAAGGAAATGGCAGAAGCCTATTAGACCTTCTGTCTCACTGCTGAATACATTCTGCTTGGGAGCAGCAAAAAGCTCAGAGAATTTCCAACTGAGCTCCATTATGGATGCATTTTCCCTCGGTATGTCACAAGCCAGAGCATGAGGGTCTCACTGACAGCAAGTTTAGGACAGTGCTTCCAGTGAAAACAAGCCCACCATTATCCAGAGAAATGGACTTTTAAAAGAGGCCAGGGCAGAGAGAGGATAACAGCAAAACCAGAGGGTGTGGCTCCCAGCACCCAGCTCTCAACCACAAATCCACCCTGCTCCTCCCGGATCCTATTGGATTCCATGGTTCCCATGGTCTTGTCCTGTTTCAACGAGGTTTCAGCTTGGTGCAATTCCTT
The DNA here is from genome assembly GCA_013390005.1 of Calyptomena viridis. Lineage (NCBI taxonomy): Eukaryota > Metazoa > Chordata > Aves > Passeriformes > Eurylaimidae > Calyptomena > Calyptomena viridis. The sequence goes on along the minus strand of WEIV01015993.1, from coordinate 281,087 downwards.
GTCAACCTGCTCTTTAAATTCCCCCTCTGCAGCATGGCTCTCACTGCATTAGGGACAGGCTGGGAGCTAAAGGAGATGCTTGGAAGCAAAAGGAGTGTTTCAGGTTACAAACATGGATATGGGGCTTTAGGATAGAGGAGCTGAGCTGTGCCCCAGGGAGGTGATGTGCTCTTTTATAAGGAAGATCAGGCATCTTGTTCACTACTGATAGTAATGTTAGGGGTCCTTTAGGAAAAGGGAAGGAAAATGAAGCATGGCAGGAGCTATTTCTTCTGAGAATTAGATGCCAGGTGCATTACTATTTTCCAGCTCTGTCTCTTCCAGCAAATGAGTCTCCCAGTCTTCCCTGTCACTCCCTGCCTAACCCAGGTTCCTCTAAAAAGGGAATGACTTTATCAGAGGGAGACAGAGGGAGACAAGGCAGAAGGTCTTCTGCTTTCATGAATGCTTTCTCTTTCCTCTTTCTCCTGTTATCAACAGAGATATTTCAAGAAAGACTGTTACAAATATAGTGATGTTACAGCCAGAAATAAAGGTGGCTGGTGTCTTCATTCCTTTAAAACAAATGTGTTTTGGGAAGGTAAAATTGCCAAGCATACCCCAGCGGTTTTCTCATATTATATGCTAAGCTCTATCTGTTAAATATTACCCAGGCAAAAGCTGTTTTTAAGGGCTCTCAGAAGCTGCCCCCTGCATTGTGAGGTTATGTCTGTGATCTTGCATAAACCAAGTTCAAATAATGTTTCTGTTTTCTGCTATGAAGGTTTCTGGTTTCTTCCCCATGAAATAATGGAAAACTTTGTTAAACCCATCAGCTATTTAGGGGAAAATGCAATTTACTAGGTTTCAATTAAAACAAAAAACCTAAAGCAATAAGAAACACACTGGCAGCTTGCAAAATGTAGAAGCAAAGAAGGGCAGAAACAGGGCAAGAAATGACAGTTTTATAAACCTGCTGCTGAGTAGGGATAGAAGAGGCCTTTGTGCCTGCAAAACAAAACTGTTTTTTCTGCAAAGCAACTATTGACTGGAGCTCTACAACTGCAGCTGGAGCTCTGCACAGGAGTCGCATGCCTGCGAACAGACCGATTTCTTCACATCTGCTCACCCCACTCAGCCCATGTCCCTGCCTCCCAGCTGAATTCAGAAGAGACAGGGAATGCTTTCCTTTGGTGCTGCAAATCAGAGCTGTGCCTTCAAGTTCAGAAAAAAATAAAACGTCTCAGGTGATTTTTCAGGCCTTGAAGTTGGTTCTTTCTTTTCTTTTTTTCCTGTTTTACAAGGCTGCACCAGCATGGCTTTGTCAGGTGCCTTTTGTTGGGGCTGTGTCTGTCAGGGTGCAATCCCTGATTTTCCATGTGGATTTGCACCTTTTGTGTACCAACCTCATGACAGCAGAGAGCAGCTTGCTTGAAAGGCCATGTGTATTGATCCAGCTGTAGGGATTACTATGACTTGTGACCTGTGATTTCTGGAGATACCAGATTGAAGCACAGCTGAAAATCTGGGCATTAATTCCTTTTCAGCAAGGGACTTCTTTCCTCTTTGAGAGGCTGGTCTCCACTCCAGTTTCTTACACTTTTGGGGGTCTGACACTTCCTTCAGGCAACTAGTGATAGGACGAAGGGAGACAGCCTCAAACTGCACAAGAGGAGGTTCAGGTTGAATATTAGGAAAAATTCTGCACTGAAAGAGTGGTTAAGCATTGACGATTCTATGCAAACCTAAAGACTGAGCAGATTTCCCTCTATTTCTGTCCTACAAATTTCACACAAGCACACTTGCAAAACCTGCTTGTGCTGCACGGAGCCATTGCATCAAACAACTGAATCCTCCTCTTCAGACCCAGCATCCCCTTAGGAGCAGTGCTGCTCTCGTGCCAAAACCTACCCCATGACTGGGGCCTTTCAGGTCACATCTCAGCAGCAGCAAACCACTCAGGTGGAGAAAGAGTCTTTCTGCCTGGCTGCCTCCACTTATAAACAGACACTGGCCCCAAAGCAGGGTTGGTGTTGCAGCAGGACAAAGCTGATTTCCCTCCTTGGAGCTGGATGATCCCAGTGGTTCCAGCATCAACCCTGTATCAGCTTCCAAGCTGCTTTTAGTGTGCCTCTGGGTTACACCAACTTGTGTATTGGCATAAATCATGGGCACGTGGTGAATCGACAGGGATACTCTTGGGAGTCACCCAGGAACGTGTTTGTCAATGAAACACCTCTTCTCCAGTGGTCAGAATCACAGAATGGTTTGGGTTGGAAGAGACCTTGAAGATCATCTTGTTCCAACTCTCCTGCCATGGGCAGGGACACCTTCCACTGGACCAGGTTGCTCCAAGCCCTGTCCAACCTGGCCTTGAACATTGGCTGTGCCCAATGTCCCAGGATGCTGATGGGGAGAAAAATCCCCTAATCCTTTTTGGTAATGAACTTGATGAAAATTATTACCAGCAAACACCAAGGAAGAAGCCTTGAAAAATTACTTTCCAGGCTGTGACAGTGGTTGTTTTGACAGAGTTTTGATGCCTTCATTCACTATTCCATTGAAGCTTTGCTGGAGATAAGCAATCTTCATAGAAAACAGGGCTTTTGTGTCTGGTCACAGAGAATGAATTGCAAAGACTGCTGAGGGAAGTAGAGTAGTCATCCAGGGAGACAAGAAATTCAGCTGAAAATAATCATGGCTTTTTTACTTATAATTCTAGCTGTAACTTGTCAGAAATCTGTCTCCAGCCAAGCTGATTGGGCTAGAAATGGAGCAAATCAATGATGAAATGTGCACTGGTCACTCCTAAGAAAACAGCTTGTTCCAAGACTTACTCACAAAATGCTTCCAGCTTCTCCTTCTGTTCACAATGTGGCATGTAACAAAAACGGGAATTTTTTTAAGAGCACATGGCTAAGGTGGTAACATAGATGTGCAGCAGAGCTCCTGCCCTGCCAGGCTCTCTCATGTCTTGGGTGAAGTTTTGTGTTTAAATTGTTTTAAGGTGAATGAGACAAACTTGCCTGGAGCACCAGCATCAATCTCAGCAAAACCGGACTGGTCAAATAAACAGAGATTTCCCTGTTATTAGTGCTGTTTAGATAAGTTTGAAATGCTTATTTTTCAAAGTAAATGAATTACATAACCTTTTTCCCTATTTTTGGCTTCAAAAGGAGTCAGTGAATTTTCTGTTTCAGAGCAGAACATTTGTGCTTTTCACCATGATTCAGGGAACAGTTTTGTACTCTGAAACTGGTGTGCGGATGATTCATAGTGACACATTTTGTGTTGGCAACAGGCCTCATCTGAAAAGCCTCAATACACCATGTGGTCTGGGCTGTGCCCCTCCAAAATTTAGGCTTGCAGCTGCAGTGGGTCTGGGGGAACCTGACTGATCCCTGGACCATGCCAGCATCCAAGCTGGCATCAGAGCTGTCTATGGCAGTCTTTCTTGTTAGAGTACATCCTTATACTTGTGAAAAGTTTCATGGGTCACTTTACTTCCAGTTTTAACTTTCTTTTGTTCTGTTTTTTCCTTTTTCCCCCCCCTCTCTCATATATACAGTAACTACATTGCTTAGCCAGGACAGTGATGAGTGTGACCGTCTTCCAGTATAACCCTGCTCGTTCTTTCACCACTGTGGTTCCATGTCAGACTTGATGATCTTAGAGGTCTTTTCCAACCTAAACAGTTCTGTGAATCCATGTTTCTATGCACAGAGATTTCCATCATGGTTTACAGGTTGTCCCCGTTTTTTTAATGTTTTCTGACCATCCTCTGGTTTGGAGCTGTGGGGACTTTTTTCTTCTCTTTTAAAGCAAGACAGGTAATGTGGCAGGCGGGGTTGGAGTGTGGGCTGGGTCTGCTCCCCAGAAAGCTGTCCTTGCTGCACTGGAAGGAAAGCCATTTCCCTGGTTGTCCCTGGCTTCTATCACCGTAAGTGAGAAGAGACAGAATGGTGCAAAAAGTGTTGTAGAAACTGTGTTGTTTAACTCTCCCTTTAGTGTGTTGTCTATCAAAGTAATTACAGGCGGCTCAGGAGTCTCAGACAGCTGCAACAATATCATTCTCCTGTAGCTTTTCTATTTCTACCTAATTAAACTGTTATTGTTTCATTCATGTTAGGTTGCATTTTAAATAATGAGATAGGGACAAAGTGGCTAATTGTTAACTTATTCTCTGTGTGGGTAAAGGAAAGCATTAATCACTCTGTCATACTCATGCTTTCCTTTTTTTTCCTTATGCATCTCAGATACCAAACTGCAAAAAAAAAGGGGGAAAGAACCTGGGTCTCAAAGATACCTGATTTGCTTCCTCTGCTGGGTCTCCAGGGAGGGATGGTGACATGCACTTGCCCATCGCCTGGGTAGGCGCTGGTTGCATGAGTTGCATTTTGAAGAATGAGGGAATGTTCATCCCCAGACAAAGCTCTGCTTTGGAATTTTGTGGGCTTCCATCTCCTGTTGCCTTTAGTTTTTGTCATGTTTTATCACCTGCCTCTTTGTTGTGTCAAGGGAGGGCAGGGAGGAGACGAAGACTGGGCATGTACACAAACATCCCTACTAGAAACAAACTTAAAATAATCTTCATCATAAATAATGTGACATGGCTCAGCAGCCCCTCAGAGCCATGATTTGCTCCCAAAACAGCCAGCATGGATCAGGGACCATCCTCACCACCTCTGGGAGGCTCAGCAGCTCAGGCTCCACCAGCCTTTCCCATTCTCAGGTCACAAAGCCCATCAGCCACAGTGGAGATGCTCGATGGAGAGCTGGATATATTAGATGGGAGTGGAGGTGTAATACCCAACACGGCTGGGGTTTGAGGTGGAGAGGTGGAATCTGACCATTTAAAAATTCCCCTGCTCCAAGTGTTTCTGCAGCCCTGAAGCACATGTGCTTTCGTAAGGGTATTTTTAGCAAACTTCAGTTTACTGAGGGTCACAGAGAAGTGGAGCATCAGCATCTGGAAGAGCTGTCATTCTGCTTCCAGTCTTGCAGGAGTAACACATTGACTTATTTATGAAAGCAGTCAGCTCTCTTCTCCCTGTGTGTAATAATCTGCTTTCTCTCTCCCAGCACAGAGAAATAATTTTATTGTCAACCATTCTGTGCCCTTAATAAAACCTTAAAACACATTAAGCAAGATTTGAGGGAAATGGAAATGTTCCCAGATTTTATTTTTTCATTCTGTCCAAAACAAACCACTTTTTCACTGTCTAAACCAGTGTACAGTAATCACTGCTCAGGCCAAAAGAAGGGGGAAGAAATTACTTATTTTGCAAGACAACATCCAAATACTTTGTGCCCAGTAGGAGAAGCTTAATCTCTTAGCTGGAAAATGGCCGCGTCAAGAACGACTAATCTGAGACCAAAAGACACCTGGAAAACAAAGATACTTGATGCTCCCTGCAGAGAAAGATCCACCAAAATGGCAAGACAGACTGTTTCCTCCTCCTTTCTTTCAGTCCAGATGAACTTTCTTCCTTTCAATACTAAATTTCTATTCTTTTGGGGGAGGGGAAGGATGGGAGAGGCAAAATATTCTGAAGGCACTGTTGATTCACACTTGAAAACAAAGTTTTCTTCTTGTCACAACCTCTGCATCCAAATGCTGAACCTCACAAAAGCAATGGTGCTTTGGGAGAAATCTTGACCTTCTGTAAGATGTTAGGAGCCTGAAGAGATGTTGGATAAGCACTTTCTGGATGAGATCAGAGCACGTAGATGACCCTCAAGGGCATGTTGCACAGAAAGAAAGCATGAAAACCTGGAGGATAGTGAATGTACAGAGCCAGGAAGATCTGTGGCATTTGTCCACAGTATCTGAGGAAGTTCTGAAGTCTGGTGGTGGGCTTTCTGCCTGGTTTTGTGTTTTTACAGGGATGACCTTGATGGTGCATCAAACAATTCTTGCCGTGAGTATGGAAGGTCCGGAGCTGGTCAGTCAGGGTGTGGTAATTAGGACTGTCAACCATCAAGATGGGCTTGGCTAAAGAGCCAGAGAATCTAAGCTAAAATGTCCTTGTGCTTCATCAATATAATTGTTTTCAAGAAAAATTCCAGTTAAATCAAACAAGTGCCTGTCATAAGTGTCTCGAGCTGTCATGACAAAGGAATCCTCTGTAACTTGCTGCTACTGGAGATATTTCTGCCTAATTCTAATGAAATTGCTCAGCAGATCATTGCTAGAGAACACAGAGAGCCCTGGGGCTCAGAGGTGAGTGATAATCTCTGTCTGGTTTTTCCCTGACGCTGGTGTGGTCTCTTCAGGCTGCAGCAGGAGGAGCTGATCTTCCCTACTGCTCTTACTGATTCTTGGATGTTCGTCCCAGGAAAACTGGGATTGAAGACTCTGGAGAAGAAAAATTCAAGTTCTTGGCCATGCAAGAGCTGCATTCCTGCTTCCATGCTCATGGGCTGGAATCACTACATAGTTTCTCCTTCATCCTCCCTTTCCACTGGAGATGTTCCTTCTGCACTTGGGAGAATGATGGGATTTGTTGTTTCCCAATGAAATAATTCATTTTCAAAGGAAAAAAAAATGTTTGGGTCAAACCAAGAACAGTGAATTAAGAAATTTATCAGAGATGAAATAAACAAAGCAGCTAATTTGAGGTTGACTTACAGCACTTTGTGTGCAAATAAAGCTTCTAGTTCTAGCTGAGGTGGACTGCTTTGCTCCATTTTGGACTTACAATGAATCTTTTTCTTCTTTCTTTTTTGGCTTAGGACAATTCTGAAATAAAGCAGAAGTTCAGCATATTTTCTTATTTAATGTTTTGAAATTAAATGTGTTAGTGTTTCCAGGGAGAAAACAAGTGTTTATTTGAAAACACTGAAATAGTTCAACGTTTCTCCCTTTTTTGTCAATACTGTATTCTGAATTATGACATGTAGCTTTTGGTTTCCTTCCAAAAATTCATTTCTCATCAAATTCGCCACTCTCATAAGAAGATTTTTTGTCTCTAAGTGCTGCACATCTAAGCAAGGACTCTGTCCTGTGCCTCCTGGCAGGGCTGCATCCCCATCCTTCTGTGTCCGCCCTCACCTGGGTGACTTTTGTGGGCTGATGAGCTTGAACCAGAGACCTCCAGAAGTACAAGCACAGTGTGTTTCCACTCACTTTTGGTGCTTCTTTCAGGAGGAGTCTGAAAACACACAGCTTTTACTCTGAGGATGCTTTTACTGTGAGGAGCTACTCACAGGTCACAACACAGGTACAAGAGGCTTCAAGGGGCACAAGATTTGCTCTTTCTCTTTATCATGGCAATTGGAACTGCTTCAATCATTAGAAATTCCTTACAGGACAAAGACTTTTTCAGCTGTTTTTATAACTTGTATTCTCTCATCTACTCAATCCCCATACTTTTCATTACCTTACAACAGCATGTAATATATTCTTAAGTGCAAAAAGTTCTCCAAACAGATCTTTCTGGTAGTATTTCTGTGGTGCTTTCACTGTCTCATTGAGATGAGTTAAAGCACATCTGACTTGGCTTCATCACACCCTGAGCTGGGTTCCACTTGTTTTAAGCTCTTTAATTAATGTGTGATAAATAAGTAAACTGATACATAAATTGTCCCCTAAAAGTTAGGCACAATCTTCTTGGCATTCTCTCTTGATTAATTTTGTTTAAAGTATCTGTCTTCCTGTGTCTTTTTTTTTCTCTTTTTTTTAACTCTTGCTGAAGATCAAATGTTTTTCCTTGTCTGTACCAGGCATGTGCCAGGGGGTCTTGGAGGAAGAGTGTTTAATAAGGTCTCTAATTGGGTCTAAATAAATTAATCCAAATAGCACTCAACTGGCAGATGCCTCTCCCTCTTTATGTTTGGTTCAGGCTCTTTATTTTGGTTCTCAGCTTGTGAGACTGGCTGTATCATTAAAGATCAAACAAATCCCTTTTTTTCATCTATATGAACCCTGCTTTATCGAGGGCTGTGCAGAAAAGCAGAACTTCTGAGTGCCTTTGCAATCAACCCCAGACAGGTCCTCACCTGTGAAACATTTTGACACAGTTGAATTAGGTTTGAACTCAACCTTTAGAATTAAATATGGTCCTGCTATCACATGCATATATTTATACAAGCAGCCATCTCTTCATGCAAAATGGCTTTACAATTACACTGAAGGGGATTTCAGCATGACCGGGGCTGGGCATGTAAAGCTGCTGTAGGAGAAAATTAGAATAGAATATCAGATACAGTTGCATCTAAAGAGGCAGGAATTAAGGTAACCAACACAAATCCCGTAAGGTTCAGATGCTGAAGGAATACAGTGAGAGAAGGCAGGGGAAATGCACCTTTGTGTGGAAATGTCTGTATATGGGCGACAGAGCTGCAGTACCTTGTCTGTGTAAGCAAGGAAAAGCAGAGTTTATAAACCATCCCCAAAGGAAACATCCACAGTAGTGATAAAGGGATGCCCAGCATTTCCTCTGGGCTGTCTGAGATCTGGCTTTGGCCATTGTCCTTGTCTCCATCACTTACATGTTGCTTGTAAACAACAGCTCAGCAGGGAGCTGAGTTTTGGAAACGATTAATTTCTACCTTAAACAAGATCAAGTGATGCCTCTGAGCTGGTAATTCAATACAGGCTAAATGCAGTGTGACTCACATTGTGAGGCACAGACACAGGTTGCCCAGAGATGTGGATGCCCCATCCCTGGAAATGTTCAGGGCCAGGTTGGACGGGACTTGGAGCAACCTGGTCTAGTGGAAGGTGTCCCTGTCTATGGCAGGGGGGTTGGAAGGAGATGATCCTCTTTAAAGTCCCTTCCAACCCAAACCATTCTGTGATTCTGTGATCCCCACCAGCTTTACCTGCAGTGCTTTACCTTTACCAGCTCTATTTAACTGCAGTAGACATGAAGGAAGTAGCATTTGCATCCTTGCTTACATCTATTTTTGAAATTACTTAAAAGACAGTTAACAAGCAGAAGGAAAATGTGCCACCACTCTCCTGCCTTTGCCAACAATGCCACCTTTGTTGAGCCTCACTTGCCCGAGATTTTATGACCCACAGCTAAAGAGAGACCTCAGAGTTCAGTGTAAAACAAGGACTTCTGTTCTTGCACACTCTGGTTTAATATCCCTCCTCCTCCTTCAGCACTTTCAGTGCCAGTGGAATAATTAAGAACATGGATGTTTTAATTTCCATTACTTGCTTTCCAAGTTGACAACACACAGCTAGAGGAATCACTTCTCCAAGGTACCACAAATTCCTTTAAACAACCATGACCAGGCCAAATTCTCTCTGCATTGGTGAAAAGGCGAGTTTTGTCCTGAAATCTTAATTTTGCTTTATTCAATTATAATATTTATGCAGTCAGTCTGCCAGCCTGGCTTTTCAGCTCCCCTGTGGATGTTTTTATTGCTTTTAGTCAAGGCAATATTACACAGGAGTTAAATTGAGGTATGGAAAGTCAGACTCCCCAGGGTCACTTGAAGGCTTCATTTAAAAATAAACCTTGCTAGAAAACAGAGAAAGTCACTGTGAAAATGCTTGGGATGAGGAGGTTTAGACTAGATCTAGTCATTTTCTGCCTCTGTTTATTTACCTGAAAAACAGGAATAATAAAAACTTTCTTGGACCCAGAAGGGAATGGTTTTGTTTAATGAATCACTTAATGTCTTTGTCCATAAAATGATGAATAAATTCATCATAGTTCCCCCATTTCAGCACTGTATATGCTATTCTCTCTGCATGAAAATTCATCTCAGTACCTGAATGCTGAGCGCTAATGAATTCTCTGCACTTAAAGGGCTGAAATCAAAATATCGCAATTACCAAAGTATATTCCATTAGATGGAATTATTTATGAGAACTTATCACTTAAAAGACTCTCAATTTTTACTGAATGAAAAATCAAGGAGTTTCAGGCTGTTATCATATCATTTGCCACCAGAGTGACACAGGAGCATCTCTTCTACTTTGCAGTGAGTTATTTGGGGGGAATGGAGTCCAAGTTTTCTTACAAGTCTTCTCGAACCACCATGGCTCAAGTGGAGTCTCCCAAAACAATTCACAGCTGAATAGCTCCATCTTCACCAGTTTTGGTGCTCATCCTTCTCATGACTGGTCCTTCATGGAAAGAGAATCTGGAAGGACTTCAGTTTGTTGTCCTGGCATTAAATTTAGTCCTGGGCATTGTCCAGAGGGAACATCATCCCACCAAATGATTACACTTTTCAGGTTTTTTGGCAGAGACAGACCTGAACTTGGAATCCCTGATCTTCTATGGTCCTTCTCGCACCTTCAAAACTTGGAGTTTCTAAGGTCACACTCAGATCACAGCTGAATAGGTTTTACTTTGGGGATTCACTGCAAGCACTTTCTTTTCAAATGGAGGAAGTAAATAATATTAGAAGTGAGTCTGTCAGCCATTGTGAAGTATGATTTTGTAGGCAGAGAAAATACCTTTTATTAAAATAATGAACTGAAATGGAAAACATGCAAGCAAACTAAAGATCTGAGTGAGTTCCTGGAAAAGCAGGTCCTTCTTTGATCTCACATATCAGATACCTCAGTTACATATCAGAAAATCAATCTATCAATGTAACTGATGTCAGTACAAGAAAACAAGGACAATCTTGGCAGCAGGAGAGTTACATATGAGGTGCATATAGTTCCTGGGGTGGGGGTGCACTGGGGGTATCTAGTATATGTTGTATTTCATCTTGTGTTAGTTAAAACATTGGCAGTGGTTTGTTTGAGAAGTAGGTGTTTATGCTTAAAATATTCCTTTGTTTAAGGGTAGAAAGGGTTTTCAAGTAGCCTTTTGCAAATAGAAATGATTTTGAGAAGTGGATAGTGGTAGTGCTGGTTCTCCATCCCTGCCTTATTGCTGAAGGGAGAAAAAAGTCTGGAGAAATTAATTACATCTGAAAGATATCAGATATTAAAGAAAAATGAAGAAGTCATCAGTCACTGAAATGAGGAGAATGTTTCATTACAAAGCCAGTTTGCCCTTTATTGAGACTGACATGTGCAGATACTTTCCTGCTGTATCCCTCAGCTTTTGGCTGTGAGGCTCTGAGCCCTCTGCTTGACATATGGGCTGATCCAGTCCCTCTTCCCATCCCACTCACCCACATTCTCACAATATCTCGAAGAAAACAATGGAGTATCTTTAAAGCATTTTGAGACAGAGAGACTCACATCAGCAATGGCAGGGGCTGGAACATCTCACCTCTTCTGCTTCTCACCTGGGTTTCTGCCAGCAAGTGACCTTCTGCACAGGGAATGTGGAGGGGGTTGGCACATCACCCCTTGCCAGCACCCACATGAAGCAACACAACTTTCTCCTTGGCCATTGAAATTTTGTCAAAGACTGAATGAATGGGAGGCGGGCTGGAGACCAGCAGCAAGGGGACACCTTGCTGTCACTGCCAGAGGGGACAGGGATCTTTGCAGAGCCTGGAGCCTGCTGGCTTTAACTGGGATAGTTGTGGGCAGCATGCTTAGGTTGACATGTTGTCACCCTGGGCAGGGAAGGCTCAGAGAGCTCACAGGGGGAAAGCCAGGAGCCACAAGAAAAGCTCTTTTTCCCCAGTCCCTGGGCATCTTTTCAGCAGGCAACTCGCCCGTGCCAAGCTGGGGTTTGTGCTCACAGGGACAGCGTCCAGGGCAAGGCGAGCAGGCTGTGTTTGTACAACTGTGAAAGCCTAAATGCTCTGCCTGCCCAAGAGGGGGGACCAGGCACGGCAATGCCAACTATGGCACGTGGCAGCAGATTGTGCCAGCAGCTGCCAACTGCCCACAGAGCTGCCTCTGTGGTTGGGAGTGCCCTGCCCCTGTTTCGTGCAGAGATGGACATGGCACGTGCCAAAACAACGGCACTGCTGTGCAACAACTTCTACATTGTAAGCAGCTTTTTGCACATAGAAGCAGGGAAAAGGATCAAAGGATGATTTCGCTGTCAAATTTTGGTCAGCAGCATCAAACAGAAGTGTGATGTGTCGGTTCACTGTTATGTAGCAAAGACAGATGCTCCCAGTGCTTCAAATAAAAGGTGCTTCATTTAATTTCTTCAGCTTGTTCTGAAACCAGTATTTAGTAGTGAATTAAAAATTTAAAAAAATTAAAGACTAAATACTCAATTCTTGGATATGAATATTTATGGTAATATTGGACTTGCAAATCAAAGGTAATTTAAATGTCAAAACTGGTGTAAAGTCTTTCCTTTAGAGGATAAGTCAGAGAATTAAAGTTGATTACAAGCCATAACATTGGGAAATTAGCATCCTAGGGCATCAGTGATAAACACCTCTGTGCATCTCCTTTTTAAGTCATATATTATAAAAAGATGAGAATCAATTTTAATAAAAAAAATAGCCTCTTAATTAATGGTGAGGTAATTAACAGGGAAATCCTGGTTGCATTCATGACACTGTGATTACTACATCTTGCTAAATCATTTCCTCTTCTGCAAGGAATCTGCCTCCATAACTGTTTGGAGAAGGATGGTTTCTACCTGAGACAGTCTTGTGTCTGGGCAGCCTGTCTTAGGGATAAAAGCTGCAATTTTTGCACTGAAATTCTTGTGCTTCAAAAAGAAAATTATTTTAGTTAATGCATAGCAAAGGCCAGTGTAAGTAAGTGCCAGCAACAGCAGCTGCAATGTCTCTGTGAGCAGAGGATGATGTTACCAGCAGCCATGCTCAGATCCTTCCACAGGATCATGAAGTGCCTGCAGAGATTTAGCTCCCGATTCCTGGATGGCAGAAGTCAGGACATTGGAAGCTGATACCTGCTCCGGGTCAACATTCTCAGCCATTCCTCCATGGATGTTTGTGGTTTTGAGACAGGTAAATCTGCAAACCAACCCTACTGTTAAGAGGCTGTGAATTGGACTCCAGGGGTTTGAACTGCCATGGGGAAATAGTTAAGATTCTTCTAAAACTGCAATCAGGATCTTGATATCAGGAGTGACAATTTATATCTTCGTAGGCAGCTATGGCTCCACACAGAATCCAAGGAGTTGTTTAGCCCAACATCTCAAGACTTCTCTTATCTATCAGATTTTTAACCAATCTGAAATACTGCCTACAGACAGATGAGTACCTCTACTCTTGGGGTTAGGTCCACAGAAATTTATAACAGGAAAGAGGCCATTCAATAGGCAAAACTTCTTCCTTATGTCAGTCTTCTGCTGGCTGGATTATGCCCTACAGCACAGCAGGTTATATAAAGTCTGTATTCAGTAATGACTCCTCAGCAGAAACAAACCTGACACTTGGCCTGTTAGCTTCATTTGCAGTCTGATCTGAAAGCATTTGGTCTCACATGTTCATTTTGCACTTTAATTTGAAAAAAAGAAAATCAATTTTGAGAAATTTGAAAGGATTCAGGGCTTGTCTGTGCTGTGGTTTGCAGTAGAGATCCATGACCTTCTTGATCTGTTTTGCTTTGGGTTCATTTTCTGAAAGACCATGTGGATTTGGGGTTATTGTGCCTTCCATCTGTCCAGTTAGGCTTTGAACCTGCAGCTCGTTAGGACCCGACCTGTTCAATGCAGTGGGTTTTAATTAGACCAGAGACACTGTCACCGGGGACGGATGGCTCATACCTGTTTTCTTCTCTGCCTGTGCTATAGGATTTCTCTCTCTGCTTGTCCCTTGAGCCATTGTATATTTCTATACTGTCCCCTCTGTATATGTATTTATAGGTATGACTTTCCTTCATGGCTCTGTGAGGTGGCAGGTCAGCAGCCTGAAACCAATAGATCCTCTGAGCTCCTTGGAGATGCCAGGTCTCTCTAAAGCCCCTCTGTCTCATCACCCTGACAAAATGGCTTTTCTCCCAAAACATGCCCCCCTCCACACCTCCTCAGGATGACACCTGTAATTCTACAGTAAGAGCAGCAGAGTGCACAGTATTACTGTAAAAATATTAAGTAGGCTCTTTTAAGTAGTCTGAAATATGTGTATGAATAATCACCCTGGTTTCTCCTTGGGAGCTCATGGCTTTCCATACAATAATGTTTGAGACCTTAGGTAATGTCTTCACAGCAGCCCTGAGTGCCCATTGCTCCACAGGTAGATCCATATGGAGGGTGGGATTGGCTATGGAGGGAGATGTCCAGGATGAATTGTGTCCACCTGGGAGCCTCTTACAGCAGCTGCTGTTTTCTCTGAAATTGCAGAGCCAAGCTCTCCAGACCAATGCTCATTCTGATGCCTCACTGTGTCTCCAGTTCTCCTCTGGTTCATCCCTTGTGTCCATCCTGCATGGAGAACAACCTGTCCCAAAGCTTCAGGCATGGAAATTGCTCACCCAGATGTTAATGCACAATTTCATCAAGTTCTTAAGCCTCCTTTGAAAAAAATAGCATCTCTGGCTATCAAGCTTTCATTTGTGTCCCTTTCTGCACTTATCCAAGCCATTTGTATTTCATCCTTACAGGGGAAAAAAAAGAAAAAAAAGTGATAGACATATTGACTGAGAGTGAATGGACTTTTTTTTCCCCACCCTCTGGACCTATTTCTTTACTTTCCTCCTCCAGCTCTTCACATCCTTGAATTCTCCATCTCTCTCTTGCTGTAAATATCCTTAACAATGGATGCACTCAGAAAATGTGCTGAGGAATAGGCAGTGCTTTGGAGAAACCAATAGCCACATTCAGATTGCGTAGGCTGGGCTGAGAAAGCACCTAAAAATGATGCAGATCATTAAAGATTCTTCACAGAAGGAGAAGCTGTTCAGGATGGAGGCTGTTTCACAGCCAAGATCTGCTGAGGATGCTGGGGATGCTGGGGCCAGGAACAGGACCAAGCAGCAGTCACCACCTTGGGTAGGAGCCCTGGGAGATCAAGGGGACACTGTTTCCTTCTGACCTTCCTGCCTTCTCCCAGGAACAGTCCCTGGATTTGAGCACAGTCACTACGATGTGCACAAATTTTGTGCTGGTCTATTTTTCCAATAACAGCCAGGGCAAGTACCCTACAGGAAAAGGACTTCATTTCTGCTGCTCCCAAATTCAGCAGAATCAGACCTGAAAAACAATATAATAACATGTCTGGTGATTTAAGTGGCCTGACAAGAGCAAAAGTACCAACACTCTCACATTCATGCTGGAAGCATGAGAGGATCAAGTTGCTCCCATTTCACATTGTATTCCTATTTTTTCCCCTCTGGCATTCAGCTTAAGAACAGGGGGATGAAATGTAATTAATGGATGACACACAGCTAGAGTGTGATAAAGAGAAATCTGGTTTTGTGTTCAATTTATGTCTTGCTCAATGCAAGAGTGAAAAAACCCAAAAAGATTTGGCCAGCACGAAGGGTGTGCTCCATGAAATACAAATGCGCTTCCTGACTTCAAAAATAGAAAAACGCAGGGAAGTGACTGAAATTTTCTCAAGTTTAGTAAGATCATAAAGAACCTGAGAACTTAGCGAATAGTCCCTTGATGATAAATCAGTAAAAGGAGTCTATAAACAAAATGTGCTTCTTGATTCGCTTTGGTCATACTGCTCGAGTGCAACAAAGGGAGATAATTTTAGTCTTCCTCGAGACACTACCTAGTCAACACATTTTCTTTGGAGCTTATCCAATCATCCTGACTAAGAGACTCATAGTCGGGTCTCTCAGAGTGGCAGGAGAGAGAATCAGGAGAGAGCTGAGCGCACACTCGGCGCTACTTGACATCACTTGTTTTTGAGAGGTCAGCTACACTTCCAAAGCAGAGCATCTTGAAGGAGAAATGCAGATTTCTCCAGCCCACTTCAAAGCCTGATGAGGAGAGGCACAGGTACTGCCTCCTGGGAAGGACTGCCATGGAAATAGGGATGTCAAGAGCGTCCTACAGCATGAGAGAGAAACTGGAGAGAAAGCTAAAATCCCAGACTGCTAAATGTCATCACTCTGCCAAGGTCTTTATGTCGATCAGGTGTGAGACTAGGAGAGGTGCTGGTGGCTGCCCTGGATACAGGACACTACTTCAGGCTGCCATTAATTCGTGTAAACTGGGAAAAAAAAATCTACACTGCCACAGCATAATAAAGCAACTTGGCAAGGAACTACAGCATTTTCTGTGTAAGTTGAGGGATGTTCCAAACTTCAGCTTTAAAGTTCAGACCCCCAGAGAGATTGTTAGATTTTAATTGCTACCTTAATCAACATTTATTAGTGCTAACCAAAGCTCCTCATGGATTTAAAATTGTCAACTACTAATTACTTTAAGCAGACAAGCTGTTATTTTACCAGTTATATTAATGATACATTTCAGCATATGTGAAATATTACAAAAAGCTTCAGAAAATTTGATACTAAAATGTAATTCAACAAATACATCTTTTTTTGTCGTGATGTTATTTGTCTCTCAGACAACTGGTAGCACCTCTTACCCTCCTATACCTCCACCTCACCTGGCAGAAATGCAAAATCAGAATTGGGTCCAATGTGTTTTTCAATAGGAGAATGATTTGTTCTTTCCATTTGTTTGTTTTTGTTCTTTTTTTTTTTTTAATTAACTCTCCTTTGGATCCTCTGCAGTGTGTGCCTCATGTATCATGCTGAAGGCTGTAGTTGCTGGCTGCTTTATAACAAAATCTTTATCTTAAATCTTCAGTATGATTCTGGGGGATGGAGCTGATTTATTAATTACCCTGTTCTCTTGCTCTAATGAGTTTGTATGTCTGAGCTGTCACCCAGCTGCTGGTTGCATCCCCATTTTTTCCCCACAAGGAGCAGGAATGGGGACACTGCAGCTTTGCCACCTTCTGGCCCCACGGTGAGACCTGGCTTGGACAGTGGCAGAGAGGGGAGCCCAGCACCAAACTCCTCTGTGTTCATGCTCAAACACGGTGTTGCCACATTCCGAGTGTGAAACTGAAGTCTGAAATACACCACATGAGTTAAACGGACCCACATTTTTGTCTGTAATGATCCACCTACCGAGAGAGTGTGGGAAGAAAGAAAGCAAGCACCACTTGATTTAACTGCTTACTGCTCTTCACTGTCAGAAATCTTTCCTTATTACGCTCCCAGGCTTGTGTCTTTGCCTTTATTTTACTCCTGAAACAGACTGTTTTAGTTAAGGCTCCTGAAACAGTCACTGAAGTGATTTCATATCCATGTAGGCAAAAGCCTTTCATTTTGATAATCAGGGATGAAACGACTCAGTATTACCAGAACAAAAAAAGTTGGGGAATAATTGACTGTCACCATAGTTTGGTGTTCTGGGGTTTTTTTAACATTGTCTGTGAGTGACTATCCAAGTACAACTATCTCATTCATGACAACAACTATCCCAAATATGAACCGAAGAAGTATGGAATCACAAACATATGTTAGAGAAGCAAAGATCTGTGTATTGGCTCACAAAATCAGCTGCTCTGAGTTATTTACATGGTGATACAGCTCTCAGACATACGTGCAATCTGTGCTCTACTTAAGGCTGCCCCTCCTACACTCATCCTGGGCTGGAAAAGCCACACAGCAGGAGTGTTGGATGTGCTGAGCACTTGCAGTTGTGCCCAACAGCATAGGAAAGAGTATGATTTTCTGGGTTTTGACAAGGACATCATTAGCTACCCTCAACAGAGAGTATCAGCCTGCACCACGGGAAGCACCGAGCCAAGGAGACACTTTCTTTGGATGAATGTCCACCACGTGAGCCCCCACAGCTTGTGACAGGAAAGAGGAAACACAAGAGGATGGACAGAAAATAACTGCAAAATCTGGATTAGGATTACTCAGATGTCTGGACAATTAGGCACTGTATGAACATTTATTAAATTATTTAGAGGGCTGACAAGCAGCAGAACTGGAGAACCCCAAATATATTGTGATAGGCAATGGGCAATATCCTTTTGGTGAAAACAAGTAGAAACCAAAACACCAGCAGATAGTGAGAACTGAAATCCATCTGCATTGCTCAATTATTTAAACCATATTTCTGACGTGTCATTTGAAGCTGAACTATTATTTCCCCTTTAGTAGAATGTAGCTGCTGGGGAGAGTGAAGGGGAAATAGCAACAAAGACCTACATGGTCAAAAGGAAAATCAAGAACATTATTCACTGAGTTTTTGTTCAACCAAAAATATCGCCCTAAATAGTGCAGTGGATAACTAGATCTAAGGAGCAAGGCTGAGGCCAGCAAACTGACAGCATACAAATTGACTTTATTCTTGTTTGCAAGCAAAATTGGGTAAATTGAATTAATTTACCTTGTAGCTCAATGTACCAATCATATTAAATGAAGAAGGAAGATTTCCTGAAGGAGGAAGGGGGGAAGATTTGAAGCTTTCAGGTTAATGATGATGTGATGGAGGATCATCACTGTTTCTCTGTCACTTCTTCATCCTCCCTCACCAGGTACAGGAAGGCAGCAGCCACCCTGTGCCAAAACCCTTCCTTTTTAAGTTACATGAATCCCTCTTAAATCAGATGCAAGGCACCCTAGTTTAAAGTGAGTTGTAGAAGACCCTAAGTCCATCCTCTTCATTAAGCATAAGCCTAGAGAGAATTTAGGTTGTTGTGAAGGTTTTTCATTTGGGATTGAGCTTTTTTGATAACTGGTTTACTCTCCCATTTTTCTAAATAAACGTTTATCCTTCAGTTTTATCAAGTGAAAAAGCTGAATATCCATGATGCAAAGGCATTTGAAGTACACAGCGGTAAACCTTAAAACCTTCCCATTTGCCCATTCTCCAGTCCATTATTTCCAGGATTTCCCACTTTACTCTCTCTTTGAAGATGGAATCAGCAAAACCATTCAGGTGTGAGATTGATAGCCAAAGATCAGGAAAGGGGGAATTTTTCTCTTAAGAATAGCTATAATGAAGAAGGTTCTCTGGCATTTAGGAAGGTAATGAAGATTTCTGGTCCTCAGGGAGTTTAGTACTTAGGTATTACCCTTGTGTACAATTAGGAATAATAAGCTTTATATCAAACACTTGTGGATGAATCATAGCTTTTGCTACTACTTATGATAGATCTGAAAATATTTTAGGCCACAGGATTGTAACCATGCATAGAAATGAGGTTAAATGATCCTTCAGGTATTCAGTCAAGCTCAGGAATGCCACCATTATTCAGTGTTCTGACATCTTTGCCAACTCATAATGAGCAAGAGACCCATTTAAGTAGTTCTGCATCAGATGTTGTATTTTATGTACGAAACTTTTCTCCAAGGAGGGAAGTTTATGAATGGGAAAGCTGGTGGAATGTTTTTGACATAGATATGATAGATTTTTTTGTCTGTATGCAATTTATTTCCATCTGTTCTGTGTCTGATTAACTCCTGCAGAGTGTGTGATTAACTCAACTTCTTGGGATCATTAGCTGCTCTGCATTCCCATCATAGATCATCCATGTGGGACCACACACATGCTTGAAAATGCTACATGTTGGTTATTCTTAACACCTTAATCCACATTGCCTGGTTACTCTCTGTGATGGCCATGATCTAAAGAGAGAAGTCATGTTACCAGGAAAACATCACTACTCTGGAGCTGAAGCAAAATGCTAATGAAAACAGAGTTTAAGCAGATCCTCCTTCTGATCTCAATGTTACAGCTAAATTAAGCCCTTTGGAAGAGTTCATGGCTGGTGTTATCTGCCTGGAGACAGCTCTGGAGGCATCCAGCCAGCACAGAGAGAGGAGAGGACCACTGCCCTGTGCATTGCCATCTCATACTGAGCAAGTCCTGCTTTTCACCAGGTTGCAGGTACTTGTACCTTGTGGATCTCAAAGTACAGCACACACTGCAAACAGTGCACGCTGTCACCCTAAGCCTTGTAGTAACATGCATTTTCTTCTGATATAAATATCTACCAATGGAAAACCTGAAACACCTTCACAGCATCAAGTAGACAGAACTCAAATACAAGTCTTTTGCATTATCCTCTGAGTTGTCTTTTGAGGGGTTTTCCCTTAGTGAGTGAGGCCAGTAAATGGATGTGTCAGTAACAGATGCTCACATGTCCTTGCCATGCAATTAATTGAGCTCCAGTCTCATTGACACTAATGGCTGCAGGGCAGCAGCATCATGGGGACATAAACTAGTCTGGTGACTTGGGAGCACCCGTCAGCTTCATCTGATAATTAATCTTCAGACTTGTCTGCTCTCTTTCTTCACCAAAGCCATGGTACTTGAAGGCCCTCATTCCCAGATCCCAGCCAAAACAAGAATAAAACTGGGACTCCTGCAGAGTCTGAAATACAGAGGTTTGGCCAATTCCATCTCCTGTGGCTAAGGTCAGCAAAATCTGCTGAGTTATTTAATCAGTGATGGGTTGGGCAGGATGCACCTGTGTTCCAGGTTTTTCTTTGTTTTTCTCTGAATGACACATATTTGATGTCCTGCTCATGTCAGTGTTTAGATCAGGCTCACACATCACTGCCCCAGCCCCCTGAGATTTAACTGCTTGTGACTACCATCCATCCCTTTGCCTCCACACAGCTGTGCCCTGGCTTCAAGCTTTGCCTCTGTAATTTGTAGCTGATCACACACTGACATCAATACCTGTGACTGCAAGTAACATTTCGCATCATCATAACCTTTCTTTGAAATGTCTGGGTTTGATATTCAATGCCTTTGAAAAGGTCTCCCTGAGGCAGAGGGAAGATGCTCCTCAGTCTTTCTGAGCACCTACAGCTCCAAGAGGTGAACAGGAGAGCAATTTGGGGTGAAATTAGAGCAATTCACATGGCCACACTCTGTTCCCTTGGATAAGATATATGGAATGTGTACTCACCTCTAGTTGGATAGAGGAGATACAGGCCATACAATGGGATAACAACCAGAGGCTTTTGTAGCCATTTCTCAGGATATTTTAGAGAGGAAAATAGTAGTTGGGTTTTGATAATCCACTAAGCTAATGATGGGATATAATATCCTGTCTCCTGGATCTTCACAGATATTTGCATACTGTCCCTGTTTAAAAGGCAAAGGGAGGGCCATTTCACCCAGCTGATGTCAAGGCAGTGGGGTTTGTGTCACACTGTCTGGTGCTGTGAGGGATGCAGGATTTGACTATATCCTCATGAAACCATCAAGTGAGTCTGCACAGGGCACACAGTGCCACCCAATCATGTCACCAGACAGCCTCTGTCCTAGGGTGACAGCTGTGTCACACCGTATCACACTGCTGGTGCTGCTGGAGATAGCAGCCACCAGAAATAAACTGTGACAGGCAAACCTGCCTGAGTTAAAACTGGCAATGTATAAAGGTCAAGCTCCTGCTCAAATACACTGTTAGAGCTCCAAATCCACACACAGGCTTTGGCACTTGGCCCTGTTCCTGTCCAGGACTTGTGCTCCCACACCAAGATGTACTTATCTGAGGTAGGGACTGGCACTGATACACTGAAGTACAGGTCCCATCAAAAATTTCTGGCAGAGCTGAATTCCCTTATAGTCTGCAGCTTTCCAGCTTCCACAGTTTTCCATGTACCAGTTACTGGCTCCAAAATCAGTGGTTATTTTCTTCCATCCCTCACAAACATGAACCTGTCCTGCCTCGTTATATCTATGGAATGGCATTTACCTGATAACCATGAGATACTTGGCATGGAAATCTGGAGAGCTATGCAAAGATGGGATTTAATTAGATGGTAATTTATTTACTGGGAGGGGGGGAAAACACTTTGGATTTTTCATCAGACACATACTGTGGACATCAAACGTGAGTGCCATTGCCAGATGCCCCTTTTGGCATCCCAATACTATGCACCTTCTCCTTTCCTGCTTTGTCTTCCACAGATTGCTGTATCATGGAATGCAGTACTGTGCTTATTAACGCCTATTATCCACTGGGTGGTTAAAAAAAATGCTAATTCTGGCTACTGAGTGAGATAACTAGTAATTTTGTAAAGTACATTTAGTCAAATAAGATTTTTTGGCAGCCGAATGTTGTTGTAGCAGAATGTGCTTTCCTGATTGACATATGCTAACAATACTGCCTCCACAGTCAGGGGGAGGATAATTTACTTTCCATTTCCATTGGAAATGAGGTGAACCAGAATGTGGTAGATTGTTAAAATGCAACTCTGTGGTTTTATAGATTTGCTCAAAACCACGAATCAAATGATGCGCTGCATCCTCAGTCCTCTGCGTCATCACTTCCAGCAAACCAGCAAGGACACATCTCCTCCTGAGATAGTTTTCCACTCCTTTGGGGTTTCTCAACCATTTCCCTGGGCATTTCTCCAAGAGTCTCTGCACTGGGAATCCTCCCCAGTAGAACACAGAAAGGCTGCATCCATCTCACAGCATTCCCCAGGTATGTCACAGGCAAATAAGATAGGAGAGAAGCTTAGTCAGTACAGGTGAGATTTTTCCAGCTCACCATCATCCACACTTCTCTCTGTTTTAATTGTCCTTCCCCCAACCCTGAAGAGGAAGGGAGAAAAAATTGCTCTGAGCATCCCAGCTCATTGCTGGAAGGGGCTGTGTCTCCAGAGAGGATGAGCTAACAGAGATCAAGGATTTGGCTCTGCTGTCACTTCCTTTAGCAGGCAACAAAGGAACATCTCTAGTCTCTGCTACAAAACCCAGGGTTTAAATCATCCCTAAATCTTAGCTGCCCACCACATCCACTCCAGAGGCCTTGCTCCTGCTGGCAGGGTATCCTGGCTGCTGCTCCATGGGGTGCACCACACTGTGCTGCTGCTGCAACCAGCACTTCACACTGCATTGGCTCTGGGGGATTTTATTTACTTATTTAGAAAAAAGGCATGAGGGAAAACACAAGACACATGTTCAAAATTCTTTTATGATCTCAGTAAAGGAACATTTTCTCATCAAAACTCTTTCAATTAAAATATTATAAGTAGTTCTGTTTCTTGGCTGTTTTTACCATAAATACTTCCAGTGTTGAATTTGGTACTGTAACTCCAGAAGAGTCTTTAGCCTATTTTTTTTTTCACTTTTAACTACTTATCTGCTCTAAAACCTCACTCATCAGTTCTATGCCTCTCCAAAACTATGTGCTGATGGACCATACAAACAGTCAGCTGTAGATGGCTCAGATGATGGAGTTTTGCTGGGAGCAAAGGTGATCTATAAATGCCTGTAACAAGCGTAATATTCGTAATATTTCCCCTCCTCCTCTTCAAATACACCTAAAACAAAAGTCTGGGCTTGTAGGAGGGATGGGAAAACCATCTTCTTCCAAAATGATCTTTGAGTCTGTATTCCTCCAAAAGTCATTTTGGAGCACAAAAGAATAAATCTTTGCAAAACTTCCGATTTACTGGAGTTGTTTAAGCCCTCTGGGGAGTCCCTGTATGAAGTTCTGTGCTCATCTTCTCCATCACGGTTGTGAGTGAGTTGATGGCTGCTTTTAGTGGTAACCCAGGGAAACCACACAGCCAAATAATTTGAGGGACGACTTGGCAAAAGTGAATCATGTCAGCATGAAGCTCAGCAGAGCCAGGGGAGTGGTTTTCTATTAAAAAAATTGAGGAACAGTCACAAACTCAAGAATTGGTTTCTGCTTTTGTGTCCCTTGGTTTTTCTGGTCCCTGTGTCTCTCCCACATTCCCATTTGGAAGGAAGAAGAAAACTCACATCTTGCTGAATTCTCTAGTCTAATGCAAAGTCTGGTTTTTGTTGAGCTGACTGTGAGACTCATAGCTGCATTTTGGTACCTTCCAGAAGTTTGACTTAACTTCCATAAATTTCCCTTTCTCATGAGCTTATGAGACCCCATCCCCAGCCTTGTTCTGTCTCCTGTGTCCTGCAAAACCCTATGTAATTTTAATGATTTGTATCTTGTATTAAAATCACCTTTGGCAATAGAGGGCTGAAAGAGAGCTGAGATGAACAGTGCCCCCATGGCCACCAAAATGGGGCTGGGAAGGTCAGTGTCACCACCCTGGGGACAGTGAAGGTGTTGCACCCCTGAGGACTGAGTGAGTCACAACAGGGGTCTCTGCCATGTCTTTGCCTTCATCAAGTGATCAGATATCTCAGACATGACACGGTCCAGGCAGAGGTTTCTGCTGGGAGCTCACCCTCAGGTGGCATCTGTGTTGTCACCATCCTGCACAGCACAGCCAGAGAAAAGTGATTTGGGACTCTGTCTCTCACTGCTCAGGCAATGCTGGAAGGGAAGGTTGTTGTTCTATGTGAGACAAAACCCGATTTGGTCCTGAGGACTAATCCCATCCCACAGATGCTGCCAGCCTGGTGTTCAAACAGCATTTAGGATTGGACTGATTACAGGAGTAACAGCAGTGTGGAAGTGGGTTAGTGTTCCATTCCGTCCTGACAGTGGCAAGCATTGCAGTATTGGATTTTCTTTTTTGTTTTTAAGTGAGGATTTAGCACACAGTCATAGGGTTTGTGTTGTAGGGTGTTTTTAGACTAGAGAGCAGCCAGTGCTAAGCCTTTGCATGCACAGCTCTGGGCTTCTGCACTGAGCTCATTCTGCACATCACTGCCCATCATGGTGCTGGGCAGAAACCTCGGGTCTGGTGGGTTCACACTGATGGAAACACAACAGTTTTAATGGGGAGGAAAATCAGACTGAACTGTGCTTGGTGAGGGCAAAGATGAGGCCATACCCCTCTGGTTGTGCATTGAAATAACCCTGAACACACAATTAGTGTGGATCCAGCATAGCAGACTGGCCTTTCCATGGTGAGCCAACCTAAACCCTGAGACTTTCAGGTCAACAATGAGCCTTCACACTGTCTAAATCCTCCTGCCTGGGGCCAGAGTGATTTATAAAGATATATAAAGACCCAAAGGCTCTCATTGGTGTTCTCAGACAGCTGTAGCCACTTTAGTCCACTGATGTTAGGAGATACTGTAAAAAAATTTCATTAAACGCTTCTAGAAGTCTTCCCACTGCTGAAGTCTTGAATATGTAGTCCTGGGATCACAAACCAGCTCCTTTTGAACAAGTGGGAAATTTTCCACTGACTTTGAGGAGTTGTTTGTGGCATCAGCTCCAGCAGTGTCCAAAGTCACCTGAAAATGAAGTGTAGCTGCACTGATGTGCACAGTGTGCTGGGGTCTGGGCTCATGCAGCCCAGCAATCAGTTTGACAGAGAAACATGGTATACAAAGGGTTTGAAGGAGTGGGATTTGCTTTTCTAGCCTTTATGGCCCTCGGGAGTTTGTGTTTGCAAATAATTCATTCAGCAACTACTGGGGAAAATATTGATTTTTTTTTAAACTATATGAGAGTTTTGGTACAAATCAAGACAGGGAAAAAATCATAAAATATAGCCTTTGATAGAAAGTATACAATAGTCTTTTACCATAACAATTCATAAAAGGGAAAGTCAATGCCATTCTAAACAATTTCCCAAGCTCTTTAAAGACTTCACAATGCAATTGTGGAATGAATCAAGGCTTTTAAGGAAGCTCAGAAAAGACTTTTTGAGTTCTGCAAAATTATATTAAGCAAGACTAATTTATAGCTAGGGTACGGTTTTTTGAATGAAAACAAATAAGCTCTGACTCTCGGGTGACAAAGTGAAGCATTTCCAGAGTTAAGTGCTGCATTTTGCTGATGGGCAAACATTGCTCAGCAGTGGGAAAGATGGGCATTTCACAGCTGAAGCCACAGAAATTGGAGTGAGTAACCACAGGGTTCATTTCTTAGTCTGACCTGTTAAGTCTGAGCAAGTCATTTAACCCCTGTGTGTGCCAGCTGAGCTCACCTGCATCGTACAAGTTAAATAAACCAAAGAGGTTCTTTGCAAGCACAAATTACTCTCTTATTTTGTACCAGCTGCAAAGCTGGTCCTTACTCCTTAATGATCTGTCTTAGCCCATGGAGAGGACTCCAAAAGATAACTCCTCTTTTTATGCAGGAGGCTGTGAGATCTTTTAGAAGCTTAGAAAATTGCTATATATTTAACAAAAGAGGCTGTTAACAGCATGTAATGGTGGGGTGTATCTAGGAATTCACTCAGTCCACAGAAGAGCTTTATTATTATTACCAGCATAAATGAGAGATGATGTTCTCACCATGTGGGTTGTCACAGACAAAACCCAGCTGGGACTTTTGCTTAACACATTGAACTCTGCAGCACAAAGCTGTACAGAGACTTGATCCATCTAAAGAAAACTTTGGCAATAACAACATGCCTTGGCTTCACCAAAAGAGGAGTTACATCTTCAGATTTATGGACAAAAGAAAGTGAACTGCTTCTGATTGCCAGTGCACCTGCTTCCACATGCTTATGTGCTTCTCATTTCTTTTATGGATCCCCTGTAGCATCTTGTGGGTGTGGGTGGATTCTTTCTGTTCACCTCTGGCGTTTCTGAATTCCTACAGAGCAAAAAAGATCACAAATCTCCACTAAACACCAGGTATACAGCAAATTTTGTACACTGTGGTGATGGTGGTCCAGCAGGGGTGGATGGGGAGATCCAGTGGGGATGTCTCCATCTGAGCAGATGGAGCATCTGCCTGTAGATGTGGGTTTGCAGTCTGAGGAGGGATGTGGCATTGACTTGGAGTGCAGGGTTGCTTCTGTGGTTCAGATCACTGAGGTGCAAGATAAGTGGCTTTCTGGGGAAGAAGTCAGAATGCTTTGGAGCCCTTCCACCAGGCAAATTCCCTCTTGAGTTTAGTAGCTTTATCTTTTCATCATTTTATAATTTTTAATACAATTGCTTTCACAGCAATTTGCAGCACAGTTTTACTCCTGTCAATATTTTGAAATTTTAAAAATGTAAAAGGCTTTTGATTTGTCCCACAGCCATCTTAATGATGTGCTGAGCCTCCTCCTGAGCCATACAGAAGAGAGGGCAAGCCTCTGGAATCAGCACAGCAGCTCACCATCCCACCACGGCAGCCTTGCCACAGACAAATCCTTCATGTGTCTCTATTTCCCTGAACTACCATGTGTCAAGCTCAGTTCCACTGAGGTTTCCAGACAGCCCAAAAGGCCCTCACAAAGCTTTTCTGCATTTGACATGAGCAGTGACTTCTGCTTGATTCAATCACTGCTTAATTTAATCCCTCATTTAATTTTATCAAGACTGTAGTAATCAAATAGGTTGTACTAAAAACATTACAACTTCCACTTGTTTATTCCGATCAATCCTTCGAGACACAAGGATTATTGGATAACTTAGTTATGAGATAACAAGGCGCTGTCATTAAATCTACAAGGAAAGGACAGAATTAAAAAAAAAAAAAGTTAAAAAGATCCTAAGGAGTGCTCATAATGCAGGAAAAAGACAATAACATACTGTTATTTAGAAGTCATGCTATGCACAATGAAAGCTAAGCAGTGTCCTGCTGTTTGTGAGATGAAAAGATCAATGGCATGTTTCAGTCGAGACATTTCTGGCAATGAACTGCACTGAAAAGGGGAAAAGAATGTAATTGAATGTGAATGAATTTGCCTTATTTTGAGTGTTGACCCACATGAATGAACATGCGTCAGCAATGTTTGAGTTTTCTCTCTGCACAATAAACCTTCAAAAGCCACAACCATCTGAGTAAGAGGAAGGGAAAGATTCCCACTGCAGGCCGCTCCTCTGTTGCTCTGAGAAATAAAACACAACCTCCTGCTCCGCTGATCCTTCTCATCCCTTGACTGTGCCACATCTCTCCCCTGCAGGTCAACACTTTCATCTCCTTCGTGTTCCCCATGGTCGTCATTTCTGTGCTCAACACCATCATCGCCAACCAGCTCATAGTCATGTTCAAACAAGCTGCCCAGGAAAACCAGGTGTGCACCATTGGTGGGCAGCAGACGATGCTCAGCATGTCCATGGAGCCCGGCCGCGTGCAAGCCCTGAAACACGGCGTGAGGGTCCTGCGTAAGTATGGACTCGTTTGGGTGTGGAGCTGGCTGGAGGTGTCTGAGCAAATATGACTTGAATAGTAAGAGGTTGAAACTGGTAAACATTATCACCTGAAACATCTTTTTCTGTTGCCTTTTCTCGTTGATGTGTGAAGCCAGAGAACAGAGCTGCTCACACGCAGAGACTCTCTGAAAAAGTGAAACTACCCCAGCGTTTTAATGGTTTAGTCAACAGCAACTTAAGTCTTGTGTTTATCACTTCACTCCTTTCCTTTTTCTGCAGAACTTTGGTTCAGACAGAGCTTAAATAAAAGGTCCAGCAGTCAGGAATTGAGCTGTACTGCAAAATACTGGACAGCTTGATTAAATAAGCTGAGGAAAAGACCAAAGAATCCGGTAGTTTAAACTTAGAGATGATAAAGCAAAAGCTGTTCAGAAATAGTACCCAAAATAGCTAACAAAGTATGCTTGTACTGGTTTTAAGAATTACATGGTGAGAGTTTGTTAGCAGAAAGCTTTCTGACTGGTGTTTTTAGAATGGTTTGTGTTGGAAGGGATCTTAAAAATCACATAGTTAAAAATTGTCTGCCATGGGCAGGGGCACTTTCCACTAGACCAGTTTGCTCCAAGCCCCATCCAACCTGGCCTTGACCACATGCTGGGATGGGGCATCTGAAGTGCTTTGGCCAGGACCATATTTCCAACAAGGAGAGAAATCCCTAGAGAAGGCACTGAGAACCTCCATGAGATTTTTCCAGTTGTTTTTTCTGAGGGATGCATCCCATGCAGTGCTCTATGCCCATGCCATAGGTGAGCCACCACTTGCATCCCAGCTTCAAACACTGTACTGGGAAACACCTACTGAGAAAAAGGAAAAAAAATCCAGAAGACATTAAATTCCCCATAATTATCTTCTTGGATTGTGTTTGTTTAATGTCTCTGCACCCCAATGAACTATTATCCACAGGGAGGTTGAGGAGGGAGCCTTGCTAGGGCTCAGACCCTGCAAGGACTCAGCCCCCTGCTATCCTTTTCTGTTTCTTAGCACTTCTGCCTGCTGCCATTAAGTGAGAAGCTGCTTTTTCTCACTTGCACTACAACACCTCACACCTCTCTCTCCCTTTTAGTATTGTATACTCTTTGATCATCAAGAAGAGAGAGCTCTTCATGAATAATAAGAAAGAAACCTAAATTTACACCTGGCATTTTTTGGCAATGGTGGAAATGCAGCTCTCACCCACAGGTCCACGTCTCCTCTGAGGCACTGAAAAACAGCCCTTCTCTTTCTGAACAGCAAGTGTGGGTTTTGTCTTCCTTTTCTCTTCTCCAGGCAAAGCTGTGCTTTTGTTGTGTACTGCAAAAGCTGGAAACAGTTGGAAAAAGTGAGGGTGTCAGTCTGGAGGCTGAAATGGTGCAAAGGTGGGTCAGATGTGGCACCATGGGGCACCCCCAGGCAGCAGTGCCCAAATATTCTGTGCATCTCTGCAGGGCCATCCCGGCAGCAGGACTGAGCTCCCCTCCCTGCTGGGAAGGCAATGAGAAGGCAGCTGCTTGTTGCTTTTCTGTGCTGAGGAAAATCCAGCAAATAAAAAAATCCTCCCCCAGTTTTGTCTGTGATTCACTCTACCATGCAGAAAGGCTTTTTTTATCTGGAGAATGTGAGTGAAATTCTGCTGCATTTCATTTTTGAGATGCACTTGATTAGTGGAGGTGGTTGACTCACATTTACTTTTGTCACCTGTTCCTCACGACTTTTTTTAATAACCCAGGTCTCTGAGCTGTCTGAAAAGTAGCAAGAAATACACAAGGATGTACATGGTTTATCCTGGCATCCATAACAGCCAAAATCATGTACAGAGTCTAGGCTTATTCATGGAAGAGGATGGGAAAAGAAAAACTACATTTGTCCCCACTAGTAAAACTGTTGGCACAATATTAGAACTTCATGGGGGTCAAAGTATTTTCCATTTCCAAAAGTGAACTTTGGCCTGAAGTACAGAGAGTTTGATTTAGGTTTAAGGGTGAAATGTGTTGGAACTTTTAAAACTAGTGCTTAGAAAATAAATTTTTGCAGTTCATGTTGTGCAGACCTGTTGGATGAGATCAGAGCAGCAAAAAATTTCCTTGCTCCAAATGTAATGAGATTAACTATTTTTTTACATTGAAATAAGAGCTAAAAGTGGTCAGGCTAACAGCTTCATTCAAAACATCCACAACGTCATCCTCCTTCTCTTTGGTAGTGTTTGTGTATTTTCTTGGGTCTATCTGATTTTGGTCATGTACAAACTAATGAGGGTGATGGGGATCAAGGAATGTGTCAGCCCTGTTGCCTGGAAGCCACTTCATTAATTCAGTAAGCATGTGATTCCAGATAGCAATTCCCTCTCTGCTGTCAGCATTCACCAGGTGTGAGGATCCACATTTGGAGAGCTCCAGGAACTGGCAGCTTCCCAGCTCTTTTGTGAGGATAACAGGGCAACCAGTTCTGTTGTTAAAAATACCTCCCACCAAGAGATTTTGTACCCTCCTTTGTCCTTCCAATTCCTTTCATTTCTCCATTTATAAACCACCTCCAATTTGTGTTACTATTCCTTGGCTATATTGGAGTTCTGAGTGTCTCAGAGCTGTGTGATACTTCACAGAAGGCTGAATAATCTCTGATTGCATAGTCTGATATGCCAATCATTTGATAATATTCTAAATAAGTCTTAAACACTCACATGCACACACAGAACAATCACAGAATCGTAGAATGTTTGAGGTTGGAAATGACCCTAATGATTATCTCAACCCCCTGCCTTGGGCAGAGACACCTTCCACTAAACCAGGTTTGATCCAAGCCCTGTCCAACCTGGCCTTGAACACTTCCAGGGATGGAGCAGCCACAGCTTCTCTGGGCAGCCTGTGCCAGGGCCTCCCCACCCTCACAGGGAAGAATTTCTTCCAGCCTAACCCTTCCCTCATTCAGTTAAAAGCCATTTCCCCTGTCCTGTCCCTCCATGCCTTGTCCAAAGTCCTTCTCCAGCCTTCTTGGAGCCCCTTCAGGTACTGGAAGGCCACGATAAGCTCTTCCCAAAGCCTTTTCTTCTCCAGACACAGCAACCCAAATTCTTTCAGCTTTTTTTCATAGGAGAGGAATTCCATCCAACAAGCAAGTGGGTAAAACCTCATTTACACTGCTCAGGCCATTGCATCCTGTACCCAGACACAGAAGAGCAATATAATCCTTCTCCATTTCAGCCTCACATTCCAAACAGCTGCTCAAAAATCAGGGTATATTTGAGCTTGGCTCAGGATAAAAGCACTGTTCAGCCAAAATGTCTTCTCAAAAGGGGACAGTTTTGTGACATGGATTAATATTCCCACCAATACGTCTGCCTGAATCCTGTTCTCCTCTGAGCAGCCCTCAGCACCTCTCAGCTGCCTGTCAGATCAGTTCCCACATGGATGGAGGGAAGGAGTTATTGAATGGCACAGCTGAGCCCTGATAATGACATTGAGACAAATTGATGGACATCAAGGGGAGGCTTTACTTGTCCCTGGATGGAAGTTGGCTAAGCCTATTAAAATGTAATCAGTTCCAGGTAGCATTTGCTCTGTTACAGAAGCTGCTTAGTGAAAGCAATTACAAAGCACTTAGAGGTTTAACCAATTAAAAGAATATCCTTTGGTCTCCCACAGCTGGCTGGGTGATGCCTGAGTAAAATGCTTTTTAGTAGATTAAGTCAAACCATATTTTTTTACTAAACGTCTATGAGTTTTAAATTATGATTTTGTGGTCTCTGCATTTCTTCAAGTAATGTAAGACAAAGGCCAAGAATTAATGATGTATCCATGCATTTCATTAATTTTTGCATTAATAACTCTGCTTGTGAACAAATATTTTGTCCAGTTCATTCATTTATCCTCACTGGTATTCCAAGTCTGAGTTAACCATTTCTGGAGGAGAATATTGTCATGAGATTTACTATAACCATCGTACAAACAGGAATAGTAAATAGCTCATATCTTGCAGCCACAATACACAGAAGAGCATCAGTCTAAAAATCCTTAAACAGAGGTATTTCATAATTCCTATATTCGGAGGAAAACAGATTTATTTGTTCATGAAAAATTTCTTTTGCAAGAAAGAAACAAAATTCATGGCAGTTTGTATCTCTAATAAAAGGTCTGAGTGGACTTCAGCAAAACCCCTGTGGCATTAAGCTTGAGTAGAAGCTGAGTTTAACAGCTGAAGTGTCACATTGAAATTCATGAAGCTAAATTACCTATTTAACAGCTGTATATATTTCCCAGAGATGTTTGTACTTGTAGGTTTACTTTACAACCTGCCAAGTGACATGAGCAAGCAGAATCGGAGCACTCTATAAACACCATCCAAGCAGCAAAAAGAGAGGTGGCTGCACCTCTTGGAGCAGGGAGACTTTTTCCCCTCTCCCAAGACATGTCCTTTTGCTGGCACAACATCTTGGGCTGGCACAGCATTCCTGCTGGGATGCAGGCTCTTGCCCTGCAAGACTGGTCAT
Source organism: Calyptomena viridis (assembly GCA_013390005.1). Classification (NCBI taxonomy): domain Eukaryota; kingdom Metazoa; phylum Chordata; class Aves; order Passeriformes; family Eurylaimidae; genus Calyptomena; species Calyptomena viridis. The sequence goes on along the minus strand of WEIV01015993.1, from coordinate 248,846 downwards.
GCCCTGCAAGCAGATTTTCCAGGTGTTAAACCTTGACAATATAACTGTTTAAAAAGTTAACTAATCTGTTTTTAAACATAAAGTCTGGCCAGGGCCTTGGTCACTGTAGAAACATGCAGTGAATACAGCCCCAGGGTCTCTCTGGTGGGCAGAAAACATTTTGGGAGGAAAAATGAACATGCGAAACTCAAAACTGGAGGAGAAAGAAGAAAGGGGCTGCAGAGGAAGCCAATTGGTGTTATACCTGATCTTACCAAAGAGAAAGAGCCTTGAACCTGGTGAGGAGAAGGTGAGAGCCCTTATCCATCTTTCAAACAGGAAATTTTCTTCCTTTCTTCTCGAAACATCCAGACATCCCCAGGGGAATGGCATGAATTAAGTTTAAATGAATTCAAGCAACTTCTCGAATTTAAAAAAAAATAGTTCTTAGAAGGAAACTTGGGAAAAGACCTCAGTCTGCACTGAGACAGCAGATGTGCTGCTTGCTGGAGCCTGTCCCTGGGCTTGCTTTAACCACTATTTTCTGTCTTGCTCCTTATGGATGAGACTGGTGCCAGGGGATGATTTAACAACCAGCGTGAGCTGGAGCAGGAATTCACGTCTATTTTGAAATCTGTCATCTGAAGTCATTGAAAATTAGGACTGGAGAATATAGTCTGAGTAAAATATGTTGATTTTGCATACCAAAAGGTTTTTCCATTCACTGTGCTGCCTCACTTTCACTAATAAAGAAATACTTAGGGCAATGTGGCTCATTTCAAGCAAGATAACATTGTCTATCCCTAATCCAAAAAAGAGACAATCCTCCCACAGAAGGAAAAAAATTAGGAAAATTACACAGAAAGATGCTGGGAATTGAAATTAAGGAGCCAAATCTAATATTTGTACTTCTCAATAATATGTTCAAGAGCACTGGGTGATTGTATGCTGTGTGTTTTCAGCAGTGTCTAAAGGAATTGAAGGCTCCCCAGGCTCATTGCTATTTCTAGTTTCTTCTTTGCTCTCCTGGTAAATATTGGTGCTCTCCAATCTCTGCTGATTGTTATCTACTTTTATGGAAATCCTTTATTCCAGAGCCTTATGGCCCAAATACCAGCATAAGTAGTTTTAATTTTACTGGGCTCATTTCTACCCTTGCAGCTTCTTCAATCCCTACTTTGGGGCCTGCTGATATAAATATTGCCTACGGCCTGTCAGGTAGAACATCGTGTTAATACAAACAGTGCCTTGAGGTTTAACTTGGCAGTGCCAGCCACGTTGACACTTGGCCCAGCTTTTACCATTTCTCATATCAAACAGCACTTTGAGAGAGGTTCTTTTGTAATGGTGTGGACTAAGTAAGTATATAAAAATCAGGAGCTTGGAATATACGAGGACTGTGTCTGCAAAAATCAGCATTATCCTGACATGAGCCCCATAACCTGTCATACCACACACCTTATTAGTAGCAGCTGGTGCATGTGTCCCTTAGGCAGCGTTGGGGACACACAGCCCTGATGAGCTGAAACACAGAAAAGGCTGAGACCTGTTGTTCAGATGGATCAGTACATTCCCAAACAGCTGCTGCCTTTGCTCAGGAATTCCACCGTGCTGTTCCCCATCTCAGCTCCCCATGAAATGCAGAGAAAAAGAAATAAATTGGCAAAAATAATCTGAACAAAACTATCAAGGGAAGATGAATCTGAACTAATCCAGAGGCCTTGGCAATGGCAGAGGTGGTTTCAAGAAGGAGCAGCAACTCTTTTCTGCCTCTCCTGGGGAGAAAGGAGGAGAGGACAGAGGAATACCCTCACCCCAGAGCTGCAGGGCTGTGACTCAGCATGACCCCAGAGGGGATAGAAGAGATGAAGTGAGGAGGAAAAAACCAGCCAAGTGCTTTTTTTGTACTGCAGCAGATCTCTGGGGTCTTGCATGAGTCAGCAGTGGTGGTACCTTACCCATCACTGTCCCAGTGCTCTGAGTCACACCAAGCCTCAGATGCCCCAGAGAAGGGACAGGGGGGTGAAAACCCCTCCTGAGCACCATTTCTGTGCTCAGTCAAACCAGCAACCAAGCACTCACTGTGGTGTTCTTACACATGACACATTGTCCTGTGCTCATTCTGACCCAGTGTGGGTGTTTGGAGAGGTTGGTCCTGGAGAAGGGCTGACTCCCAGCCTCAGACACAGGATACACATAGGGTAAAATAAAATACTCAGTGTGATCTAATGTAATTTAACTTCCAGGATTGCTTCCATATCCAGTTTAATCTGAAAATCAAGACTGGCACAGGTTAAATTTTCTTCTGCACAATGAAAAAGATGTCACTCAAAATTGATGTTTCCCTCTGCAGGACTTCCTGTAGGATAAACAACCCAGGGCTCGTCCTCCACTGCTTCTCCTTCCTCTCCCCTTCTTCCTTGGGATGCAGTCCAAACAGGCAGAGAATAGAGCCATTATAAGACAAACCAGAAAGACACAGGATGCAATAATTCAGAGTTTAATATACATTTAAATTTGGACTTTGATTTAGAAGGGAAATGAAGACATACATTGGTGGAAGGATCACTCCCTGGCACCCCCAACACACCGGGATCTTCTTGCTGGGGATCCCTCTCCTCTCCTCAGCCCAGAGGCTTGGCACTTCATTTGGTCAAATATAGGAGATATCAGAAGCTCATGGAGCAGCTCTGGTCTTATTAAAACCTCATTGGGTTAATTAGAAGTGAGGAATGGGTCTGGTTTATTTTTAGTTCAAAAAAATAAAGGCAGGAAATTTCCAAGCTCACAAATACCTTCCTGGACAGTCACCCCATCACATGTTGGGTCAAATCCTTCCCTTACAGTGCTCAGGTGACCTGATCCATCTTACTCCACCAAAGAAACCCATGTGTCAAGCCTTTGATGATGGAGAACACATCCAAGGAGCTGATAATAATAATAAAAAACCATTTTGGCAGTCACTTTGCCCAGCATTTGTTTTACAGCTCAGTAATTTTGATCAGCACAGGTTCAGGGAGGGACAAAACAGCAGCAAAAGGCACCAGGTATCTGGAAGTAAGGACACTTTCATTTTATATTAGATGAAAGTTAACACAGTCCCACATTTCATTTTCCTCCCTGGGGAGGGAACCCATGAGGGCAGGATTGCCACCCTAAATCTGCTTGATCCCTTGTATGATAACATGGAAACACACGGATTAAGGGCAACAAATACAGGTCAGGGTCTCCTAATCTGCACAGCACAGAACTGCACAGTGTGTTACCCAGCTGGGACTTCCAAATCAGACCTTAAGTGTCTCCAGTGCACTTTGCTACATGTTTAATAGAGTTTTAATTGCAGAGTGATTGGATGTGATATTACAGAATTACCACAGACTACTTAATTGCTGAGGTTAAGCAGATATTTCTCTCAATATGTGTTTTTGTTACTATAGATCTCTGCCTCCATACTATTTGACACAGCATTGCAGAGGTTCTTTACCTGGAGAAAACCACTTTCATTTAATGTGTTGGTAAATTTAACAGGCAGATGTGTGAGATTCTTAAAATTTTCTGCAGAAAGAATCTGGATCCTGCCATTCTTAAAGAGCTGCACACAGGGGTGAGCAGCTGAGAAGTGCCAAGGCATAGAGGTTTCTGCAAAAATTATGATGTGCCTGAATGAACCAGTGTTTGGAGCCATTTGGAAGCTGCTTTTGCAGCCTGGAAATCCAGCTAATCCTGTGCAGGCGCTGGGAAAGCAGATGGACTGGAGCTGTGATGTTAGCTCGTTCCTGTTGTCCCGAGGCTGATGGAAGGAGAAGGGATCTCTTGGAGAGTCATGGGGGGACTGCTTCATCCAGGCAAATCAAAGGTCCATCTGACAGAGAAATTAATTCCTGGAGGTGGCCAAAATCAGGTGCTCAGAAATGTGAAGGAACAAGGCAGACATCCATGCTTCCATCGAGCTTCCCAGTGGATCTCCCTACCTCTCCTGTGCCACACATCATGTAGGGGCTCTCCTATCAAAGTCCCATCAAAGCTCCTCAGGGAAGGATCAGACACAGGTCAAATTCATTCACTTGATGGCACCTGAAGGGCTGCAGGCTGTCTAGTGATGAATTACATCTGTGATCACTATGACCATAAAGCAGCCAAAAATACTCAGTTTGAAAAAATGAATTCACTTGGACAACAGAATAAAAACAGACCCTCTAGTCTTCTTTCCAAAACATGTCCCTTCAGTTGCCTAAATCTTCATTGCATAAATGGCATTTTCAGCATTCCTGGAAGGTGCTGTCATACATCATGCTAATTGGTGCTAAAGGAATAGAATCTTCTCCATTGTTAGTTATGTGTTTAATAAGAGAGGGAGCACATGGCATTGAAGTAGGACTTTGATTATAGAGCTGAATACTGGGAATTATTTAATTTCTGTACAAATTAGGTAATGAGTCTGCTAGTGCTGACACCTACAAAAATAGGGCAAAGACTCTCCCCTCCCCACTCCACTACTAAAGCCTCCCCTGTGCCTCCTGGCTGAGTAACAGTGATGGGGAGATGTGACCACAGCCAGACTTTTTCCTCCTAGACTGAGATCTTCAAGGGAAACACATCTTCTGCACATCTTCTCCATAAGCTACAACATAGTCGCTATGAAATGACAGCATCTGGGTTTGGGACATATCCACAGAAATATTTTCAATCTCAGGGCAGAAGGAAAAGCAGCCTTTGGCTCTACATGCCAAATCCACATTGCACGTGTGGTACCTCACTTTGTCGGAGAGATTTTCTGCTTCCCAGCCCATTATAGGTCACATAAAGGACAAGAATGATGCAGCCCTTGTTGTCTGTAGAGCAAATTTGGGATAAAAAATTAACTTAATTATTTTATTTACTCTTTATTTTCTTCTTGCCTTTTATTGTGTTACGTTTTAACTGAGATTTCTTTATTTCCTGCTAGGATTCTGCCAGAATCCTCCTGTTCCATACAAAGGTTGAAATGTATATTAAAAAAGGAAACAAATCTTTCTCTTGATTGCCTGATATATCTACTTTTCAATCCAAAAATGCACTCTATCAACATTACTTTTACCCTTAAGAGTTGTTGCATTTTATTTTCCGTTGTTTGGCATCCCTCAGTTAGAACCTGGAAAGGAAAAAAAACATAGTGTCTGTCTCTACTTACCCTGTAATTAATAATTTCTATTATGGCAAAGTCCAGACCCAAACATGTTGTAATCTCAGGTATTGCACAAACGTAGAACAAAAGGATGAGCCCTGCCACCAGAAAGAGCTCCTGAGGCTGTTTAATGATCCCCAGCACTGTGGGGACTGCAGCCAGTGGCTCCATGTAACAAACTAATGGGATTATTGTGTCCCTGGCTCCCTGTCTACCTGGATGGAAAACATACACTAACTGTCTCTGTGAGTACTTTGGACAAGATACCCGGTGCCACAAGGGCATGAAACACAGAGACAGATGTGACTAGAATTTCATTTAAGCTGGTGTTTGAATGAGGCATTGGCAGTTTTGTTGTTCATAATGTCACTGCCCCAGTGCTTAGTGCTACCTTCTATTACTTCTGTTATGCTTGTTTTTGCAGACACTTGCAGGCTGGTTGTCCCTCAGGGTTATTAAATTCTTTGCACAACAGCAATAGAACAACAACCAGGGCTTTAGGAAAACAGTTTACAGCAATAAAACCCCCATGGACAAGTCCCTTTTTCACCTCCATGATGAATTGCTGACACAATAATGGGCTTTTTTTGGTACCTTGCAGGTGCTGTGGTGATTGCCTTCGTGGTCTGCTGGCTCCCTTACCACATACGGCGCCTCATGTTCTGCTATGTCCCCTCCAGCCACTGGACAGAGTGAGTCACAACGTGGGGGACAAGCTCCCCCCATGGGGGTGGGTGGGGAGTCAGGCTGGAGCTGGGACACCCACACATGTGGATATGGATGAAGGGATGTGGGAGCAAAGACATTCTCCATGCCAGGGGTTAAAGCCTCAAACTCCTAATTGCTGTTGTTTTTTTTTTTTAACTTTGGATTTCTCAGTGTTTAGCAGCCAAATTGGGTCTTAGTTGTACCATCTAAATCCCCTAGAAGAGTGAAGGAAGCATTAGCTTGAACCAAAATGCATCATCAGCCCCTCCTCTGCCTGTGGGCTGCAACCACAGCCCTGCCCTCGTTGGCAGCAGCAATGGGTGTTCACCTCTGACAGTCCTTGATGAAATGACATTTGGACAGGGAGTTCATACACCCAAAGTGTATTTCTGTCCCCATGCCAGAGATACCAGTCCCCAGCCCTAAGATGGAACACCTCCCATCCACACACAATTTAGCTCATGAGGCCACATTTCCCCAGTGACAGGAGAGGTCACACAGATCAGGGAGTAACTGCACTGCTCACTGAGTGTGGGCAGGTTATTTACTGTGTTTTGCAGGGAGTGGATCAATTAAATAGCAGCAGTGGCTGCTGATTAGGAAATGCCCAGTTTGACAGAGAGTTCCGGGATAATTGCACGCCTGTGCTGAATGCACACACACTGCTCACAGATGTGCAAGGGCACCACAGGAACTCCCTGTGGCCTTTCTGCAGCACCAAGCCAGGTCCCTCAGCAAAGCAACCACAAAACTGATCATTCTTTATAAATATGCAATTAATCACTAATGCTGTCTGGGGACACACACCCAGGAAACCTAAGATGCCGTGGGACACACTCCTCCCACAGTGTTACATCCCTTTCGCCCTGGGACCAGGTCTGTTTCCTGCAATGAACAGGAAAAGGGGAAAAAAACCCAGAACTACAGTACCAAAAAGCAGAGCAACTATGAGATATCAAAATTTCATAAACTCCGAAAATAAAAAGTAGTTATTTAGGATATAGCAGACTACTGAATGGAACTGTACATAGTAAAATCCAAAATCTGTCTTCAGTCATGAAAACAGAGCTCTAGGCATGCACTGGGACAAACTGTTGTTTCTCCTTAGCTTTCCTATATGAAAAGCACTTAAAGCAGCATTCAATTATGTAACAACTGCATTTGCTTTGAGCAAGAGGGGTAGAGCAGCCTGTCTGCAGTTAGTGTGAATTTATGCATCATGGTTGCATTCACTTTTTTTTTTCTTGTTTTAAAAGCCATGAGCAATTTTAGGAAAATGTTGAATTTACAGGCATGTTATGAATGGTGAACTATCAGTTTGAGGGTTAACCAGGAGTTTACAGAAGCTTGACACGTTCATTTATAAATGCATGTGCCTTGCCTCTGAAGAAGAGAAGTTTTTCCTATATTAATTCTTCACAACTACATAGAGAAACTCTGCTTGTAAGAGCTGGATGGGCCATGAAGTCCTTGGCAGTGCTGAGGGGGTGTGGAGGGCTGGGTGATGTACTCCAGCACACATGTATTTATCTTTTGTTAGGCAGTGCTCAGACTAGCATGAAGGTCTACAATTTTCACTGAGATAAATGATTCTGAACAACATCTTCCTGAAAATGAGACCCACGCTGTTTATAAATGCTTTACCAGCTCAGGGCTGTTGATTTCAGCTGTCCCAAGCAAAGATATTTCCAGAAGTAAAAAAGAAAATAAAGCATTTTCTAACAGTTCTAGTTGAAAACATTACACTGTGATGGTCAGGATGTTTCAAAAGCATGCTAACATCTGCTTGCCCCCAGAACAGGGAATGCTACCCCAGACTACAGGCAAATCCCAACCCAGGGACCCACTGAATGAGCTGATGCTGCTCTCACTGCCAGGGGGGAGGGGAGAGCTGCATCTGTTACTGGAGTTTGGCTCTTCCACAGGCTCTGTGAGGCAGAACTGCAGCCAAAAAAGTCAAGCTAATATATATGTATGACACAGAAACAAACTTCCATCTGGCTTCTCAGTTTTCAGAATGTCTGTTTTCAAAGACAAAATGAATGCACAAGGTAAATATCATGCCTGGTCCTAGGGTATAAGTAAGTTTCTAACTGCTGATGGCTGGGGTAATATCTTTATAGAGACATTTGATCTATGTTTTACTAGTTCCAGTTGAAGATACAGATGTTTTCTGGTGGCTCATGCACCACTGGTAAGCTCATGTCCCCATCCTAGAAAGGTTAGCTCAAAAGCTGCTCATGTTTTTCTCACCCTTGTGACTTTGAAATTTTATCACTCAGATTTTTTTCATCTGCTCTTCCAGTTTCCTTTACAACTTCTACCACTACTTCTACATGCTGACAAATGTCCTCTTCTACGTCAGTTCAGCGATCAACCCCATCCTCTACAACCTGGTGTCAGCAAACTTCCGTCAGATCTTCCTCTCTACGCTCACACTCCTGTGCCTGCCATGGAGGAAGAAGAAGAAACGACTGGCCTTCACCAGGAAATCCAACAGTATCTCCAGCAACCACACATTTTCCAGCCAGGTCACAAGGGAAACTACATACTGAAGCCAAATGAGGAAGGGAAATGCAATTTATCGTGGAGTCAAAACTTGAGAGAGGCCTCTGTGACTTTTGTGCACGGTCTCCAAATTCACATAACACAAATGTGTATAGCAAAGTCATTTTTGTTGGAAAAATAGGCTTTGTTCTGCCAGTAACTTTGAGGTTATTTTAAAGCATTGGCCTTGCCTCTTGTGAGTGATGTCTACACGTGTTGTAACTTCAGTCTGGCATAAATCCAGACGTGGTGTTACCTGGGAAGCCAAAATATGTTAAACTTAGGCAAAACTGTACTGCATTTCATCCTTCTCTCAATGCAGGGATGCCTCGTTCACATCCAAGGGTTTGAGATCACATCTCTTGGTGGCACTGAGCAGAGAATCTTAGGAGGAGAAAGCAGTTTTGAACAGAAAGGGATGTTTTTGGAGAATGGACATGCTCATCTATGGGATGGTCAATGGATGAGGAGTGAAAGCTCAGGGAGCCAGGTGGTTATTTTAGAAATACATCCACATTAGAGTAATATGACCAAGGTGCTCAAGAGAGCCACTCTGGCTCCTTGAAATTAAATAAAAACAGATGATGCCTTACCTAGGCTGGGGTGGCTGTGGCCTGAGGAATGGGGGTCATCTTTGACTTTAGGGCATCCATAGTGCCTGGCACAGCAAACCCCCTCTCTTGCTGGTTTTGGTACTGCAACACCAATAAATAGCATGGTCTCTGGCAAAGCCAAGAATGCAGAGACTGTGCCCAGCTGATGTGCTGAAAATTAACAGAAATGGAAAATCTTACTTTTTCCATATAGTCAAATCCTATTTTTTACCCAGGAGAATAATTTGCTGGCATGTATTAAGAGATAAGAAAACTCTGATCTCGTGAGGGCTCCAGGCTGCTGAGCTAAGAGCAATGTGCTCAAATTCTGTGGGACCTTCAGATTTTTCCCATTCTTGTTCCAGTTTTACTTGTTTCCTTGCCATTTTCACAAGGCTGTTGTCTCATAGGTTATACCAGTTGTAGGCAGCAGGGCCTCTTGTTCTACATTTTCTTTTATTTCTTTTTACTGCCAGACCTATTGGCACACTGATCTGTACCCAAAATCTTCAGGTAGTGCAAATGGAGAACACGAGAAGGTCTAAAATGGGGAGTCTTCACTCTAAAAGAACTTTCTTTTAACAAACCAGAGGAATAGAAACACGACCTGAAAATTCTCTTTGAAATGATCACCCCTTGTACCTAACAGTGCTGGTGGTATGGATCTGACCCCAGTGAACTGTTAGAGAATGATGGAGACCAGTTACTGAACCACTGGGTGCTGGTGACTTCTGCTACAGATGTTGTATCATAGAATCACAAAACATGTCAAGTTGGAAGGGACTCACAAGGCTTATTGAGTCCAACTCCCCAAACTTGTGTTTTAGGTCCTGCTGGGCTCAGGACACAGAGAAAACCTGTGGGGTATTTGCTGTGGGTTGTTGGTGATGACTTCTGAGGCATTTATAATCTCACAGTTGTACAGAACTACCATGGTAGATCATCAACTGATCTCCAGCCACACCTACCAGGGATGAGAGATGATTTTAATGCCTAGTACAGAACAACTCCCAAAGAAAGGGCTCAAAATAGAAATCAGTGGGGCTTTAGTTCCTTCTGATTCAGCCAAACTGCAAGCTCTGTTTTGTCATGCCTTCGTTTGATTTCTTGCCCTGTTTATACCAAACAGAGGGCAGAGATTGTATCTGACAAAGCACTTTGTTGCTCTTGCACTGTTGACTTCTCTTTGACAAGTAAAACAGGTTGTGGCACACAAATAAATGACTTTTAAAACAAACAAACCAACAAAAAACAAACACAAAAACCCCAGGCAAACGGGCATAAAGGAGACTGATCTCTTTGGAAGGAAATTTGTGAGAAACCAGTAAATATTTTTTGTGTGTGTGTTAGAAATGGCTTGGGCATGTTAAAAGAAGAATCTTTAAACCTGTTCATACGGCCTTGTGGGAAAGTCCAGGTACAATGAACAGGAGAGGGAAAGAGTCTTCTCTGAGAGAAAGAGGAGTCAATGTCACACACTTAACATTGGCTTTCCAGGCAAGACACTTCAAATGTTTCTGGAGAGGACCCAAATTTTTTAACTTTACCTCCAAAAAGAATCAACACCTGGAAGGTGGTTTCTGAAACCTCCCACAGAAGCTGTAACTGTGTGTTGCTTTGACTTTCATTACAATTTAACACCCTGCATGTCTCAGATGCTTTTGAAATATTGAACATTATTACTATACTTTTTCAACACCAACCTGCTGAAATGTGCTTGATTATATTAGAAAACACTGTACAAAAATGTTTGTTTCACATATGATGCTTGGCTTAGATTTTCATTTTCTCAAACTGGCAGCTTACAGAATATTTGATCACAGCTCAGAGAAACTGGTAGGTTTATTTTTGATTTGACATGACAATGGGAAAAAGCTGGAGTAAAAATGTACTTACCATAAATTCTTTCCACAGTGTTTGTAGGGCCACTCGAGTGCTGAAGAGCTGAGTGAATTTGGGGAATTTATCCAAGTGGTTTACTGACTTCTACAGCTCTGTTCCTGCAGTTTAACAAGAAAGCAGACCTGGGTCCATGGCCTTAATCTGACATTGCAGCTCAAAGCTACCTCCTCTACTGGCCAAATCTGACTACCTTGAGCTGAGAAGTGTGAATTACAGCTGTTTTCATCCTCTCTCCCCTCCTCACCTAATTTTGCTATCTCTGACCTAAAGATGTGGTTCCCTTGAGCTCGAAGTAGTGAGGATAACTCACTGCAAACCCCCACAGAATCACAGAATGGTTTGGGCTGGAAGGGGCCTTAAATACCACCCAGTTCCAACTCCCCTGCCATGGACAAAGACACCTTCCACTGGTCCAGGTTGCCCAGAGCCCCATCCAACCTGGCCTTGTAAAGGAAAGCATGATACTGCAGAGAAGAAAAATATATGCCCAATATATACCAGAGAAACGGTTCTTTACATGCCTTTTAACAATGATTGAACTACTAATCCAACAAAGTTTAGCTTTAAACCTAATCAGGTGTGAATGATTTTTGCCATTAGACAGAATACAAAGTCCCCTCTGTTGTGTTCTTGTCTGGGCTGAACTCTTCACCAAGGCAGAGAGGAGAGCATTGGGGTGGCATGCTGTTCATCTATGCAAAGTTCCTGTAAGGGTTTTGAACTGTTTGTTTTGACTAAAGGAAGAATATAATCTGTTGAACCCACAGATGTGAGGTGCTGCCAGATGGATTCTGAGAAATTCCCCTCTGAATAGAGTCTATCAAGTGACCTCTTCAAATGTTATTTTGAGGTTTCATCTCTCTTCACAGTGCTCTTACCAGGGCCATCCATTCTGCAGAGTGTGAAATCAGGTTTATAGCACCATTTTGCTGTTCAGAAATTTCCCCCAGACGGGACTTTCTCACCACAGGCCCAACACATCAGTGTTAGAATGTTCTACTAAAATTGTCCTTTTTGTAAAGTGCATGAGACACCACTTCAGTGAGTTTTTCAGGATAAAACTAAATGGAAAATGGGTGAGGAGGGTTGGCAGGACACGTGCTGTACACATGGCAATAGCAGGATCTTTGCATTTATCACATCCAGCGTTCAGTGAAATGTAAAGCCCCAAGGTGTGTTGCTGCTGCTGCTGCTGCTGCTGCTGCAGGTTTGAACCCCTCAACTGTGAGGCTGCATCACTCCTGCCCTCGGGGAGGGACAGACACCCACAGGGCATGGAAGCACTGGAGCTTCCCTGTGCAACGCAGTGTCAGTCTGGTGTCCTCCTGGCTCTGTTGTTTGGTAGCTGTTTAACCAAAGCTGTATCTGCTCGAGCTCTGTCTGGTTCTTCACATTACAGCTCAACCAGTTCTTCTGTTCTCAGTCTGGATTTGTTTCGTGTGAAAACAGAAATTGCTAATCCAAAATTTCACGATGCTGTGTCCTGGCTTTGTGATCCAGAGTCTGCCCCCAGCCATGACACCTGATAGTCTGCACATATTGTATTTATGGCAAATGTTTTTTTAAAGTGCATCTTTTTTTTTTTTTTCCTGAGATACAAGATGTTGATGTGCTTTATTTTTTGTGGCCTGTTGCTCAACAGGGAAAAAATGAATGTTAAAAGTGTGTCAGTGTCTCCTTTGTAATATTTTCTGTGACAAAGGGAAGAATAGGGTGTGAAATCCTTTTGTGTAGCAATGGGAAACACTCTTTCAATGTAACATGATATTATTGATACTGTATTTACTGATCAAAGTGTAATGAAATGGTTAATTCCTGATATAACCTTTGTACTGTATGGTATTTTATTTTGTCATTTATCAATCTTATGAAATAAATATCCAAATTTAAGGCTTGGGCTGGTTATGCTTGAAGTGTCAGGTGTGCCTTTATCATACAGGCTACTTGCCAGTATAGGCTACCTGGATGGAGTCTAAACTGGTGAAATCCCATTGGCCTTGAACTGAGCTTTGCATCTCCACTGCAGAATGGCCTTGAGTGCTCTTCTCTCTCCACACACCAACTATTCAGCACAAGCAGCATCCAAACATCAGCTGCCACTTGTGTCTGCAGGCTGGAAAACAAACTGGGGAAAAGACTAGTGATGTTTGCCCTGAAAGATCCTTCCTGAGACCTGGAAAAAACCCCAGAGAACGTGTTGCTGAAAAAGAAGCATGTTTATTGTGTCTTAAAAGTGATATTTCCCTTCCTACCTTCCCATCTTTAGTATGATCCACTTCTTTCCTGGCACTGATTTTTCTAACAGAGATGTAATTTTGTGGGAACACAATACTTGGGTATTGCCCATTATATTAAAGTGTCCTTGCACTAAATGAACAAAACTCAGTCACCTCCATCCTCCCTATAGCTCATGGTTAATGTTCTGTTGTGAAATAGCTCACCTGAGCCATAAAATCTTCATAGTTTTTAGCCATTCAACCCTTTTGTTTTGATTTTCCCTGGTAGAGGGAAAGGCTGCTCAGAAAGCAGTAACAAAATAAAATTTAAATATTCATGCCTGGAAAACTCATCTTCTAAAACCAAGCTCAAATGTACTGCCTCTCCAAAGTCTTTTTGGTGCTGCATCCAGATGAGATGAGCAGGAGCCTCTATTGTCTCTGCATCATCAAGATTTAAAGAATCAAATAATTTATTTTATGGATCCTTTTATTTGATATTCAGCCCTGCTATGCTAAAAGGTGTATTTTCCAGTCTGCTGCCTAAGGAGCTGCAGCTCATGTCTTCAGCAGTGAAAATCCCCAGGACATGGCAGCATCCTTGTTCTCTGGCTGCAGAAGATTTCTGTGCTGGGCAAGGTGCTCCCAGTGGAGTGTTCACGGCTTATGTAGAAATCCAGACCAAGCTGGAGTGAAAAATCTTGCCTTCCACTCATGACTTCTCTAGCTCAGGGGTGACTCCTTGAAAAAGCCAAACTCCTGGGAAGCAGAGCTCCTCCTCCTTCCAAACCACCCTCAACACCCCATGTCACGCAATTGGGCACCACATCACACCCCACCAATTCAAAGGAAAATGAGATGTGGAGAGTCAAATAATTCTTTTATTCTTTGAGAAGGGCACAAGGACTGTGCCTTGAGCAGTGAGGAATGCTTCCATTTGGCCCTCATTTCTCATTTCAATTATAAAAGTAATTCTCATAGTTCACAAGGGGAAAATTTCAGGCACCTTTCAAAACAAATGTTACGTTTTAGTAAATGGCTTAATAAAACTTAATAAACATCCATCCAGAAGTTAATTTATTTAAAATGTCTTTAAATCCTGCTCTGTATTATTGAATTTGTTTGAGCTGTAGATCAGGTTGGAGTATATTCATGAGGGAATTTAAGCAATAAGGCAGCACATCACAGTTATTATTCCAGCTCTCCTGTGGGCTGGGAAATACGAAGCAGAACGTGAGGTGATTTGGGGCACTCAAGTCCAAAGCCCCTCCAGAAGCACATGTGCACAGGCATGGCCCCTAGTGCTGCAGGGTGGCCAAGCCAAGTTGCTGGAATTGTTTTCTGGGAACAAAACCATGCCAGGGGAGCACACGGCAGCCAGCCCAGTCCTGGGCTCACCCAGCCCAATGCCACTGGGAAAGGATCACAGAGTCATGGAATCACAGAGTGGTTTGGGTTGGAAGGAAACTTAAAGATCATCTTGTTCCAGCCCCACTGCCATGGGCAGGGACACCTTCCACTAGACCAGGTTGCTCCAAGGATGGGGCAGCCACAGCTTCTCTGGGCAACCTGTGCCAATGTCTCACCACCCTCACAGGGAAGAATTCGTTCCTAATATCCAATCTAAATAGAGAGGCACCCAAGTGTAGTTAAACACCACGTCACTGGTGATATAAACCTTCCAAGTCAGCCAAAACTTTCGAGAAAGAGGAAGAAAAAGTCCCAACATTTGTAGTGAGTGCACTGTGGGGATGTTCTGGCCATCTCTGAGATCGCAGTGAAATCTTGTAGACCAGAGACTCAAACCCCACTGCTTTCAGCAGTCAACTCTGCTTCATCTTTCCCTTCATTCAGCAGAAGCAGGTAGTTCATGAGCTATATTAAGCCTCCATTCCAAGACATGTATTAGCAAAACATGCCAACATTCAATCATTAAAAAGCAACTTCTCGCTGGTTGTCAGCAACAGCAACAACCTTGTCACAGCAGTTTCCAGCTTTCAAAGTGTTCTTGACGGTGCTGTTATCCTTGGTGTCTGCCTCCTGCAGATTGCAGAAGAAGGCAAAGCATTGTGTGTTGAATTTGAAAAACACCCAAACAGAAACAAACTCCATTAAATGGGAGTGACCTTAGCTGTGCCATGGAGAACTATAACGAAATCTGTGACACCTGACATTTTCAATGCTCTGTTCTCCTGTCCAACTGCAAAGCAGCTATGACTGCCAACAGCATTATTAGTACAGCTCCCACACAGAGCATGAATTCTTACAAAGTTCCACATCACTGCAATAAATCTTTTTTTTTTTCTTCCTTCAGACTGCCAAATGGAATAAGATTAATTTCTCTTTACCATCAACACAAGCATGAAATTACATTTTTTGTGACCAGTCCAGAAAAACGCTTTATGTTGTCATTCTCTGACTCAGAACTTAAGACTTAAACATCTCCTTTCTCTGGACTTGAGCTGGACTGAGAAAGAAAATGATACAGGAATTTTAAAGCTGGTCACCAATGACACGGCAGCAGGACAGCCAGACTGGTTAATTCTCTTTCCCAGAGAAGTGAGCACCTTTCCCAAGGAGGCTGATCTATCAAACATGTCAAAAGCCTATAGGCTTTTGAGATGAAAGAAAATGCACATTTGTAGAGCATTTGTGAGCCTGTACACAACAGGCCCACCTGTACAACTGGTATAAACCAGTTCGTACCTGCAAAGAAACCCAGATTGTGCTTTTGTGCTTGTAAGTGACCAAATCTAGCTTTGTTTGTTTCTCTTTTCTGAGGCTGTTTTTAATTTTTTTTTAATATCATTTAGCAGGGGAAAATGAAGCAGTTCTTATTGTTCACAGCTCCAGTCTTAAATGCCAGAGGTGCTGATCAGATTAAAACAGAAATCGGGGTTTATAGCTTGTGTCTGGAAGGAATAAAGACTGGTCCTGATTTTGATTGAATACAGGACAATATCTCTTGCTTATCGTGTATTTTACAATGGCAAGGGGGGAGAGTGTTTATCTAAGCATGCCTCAGTGCTTTTTAATATACACTTCATCATATAGAGCTCACTGGCATTCACAAAACACCTTTGCAGGTTTCACTTTGTATCTTAATAAGTTTTCATGGACTTTGTGAGGCAGAGAAAAATACATGCTGCCATGCTGTCAGTCTCCCTCTATTGATACACCATTAAAATCAGCTCCTCATGGTTTAAACATAGAATCATAGAATAGTTTGGGTTGGAAGGACCCTTAAAGATCATCTCATTCCAACTCTCCTCCATGGGTGGGGACACCTTCTACTAGACCAGATTTCTCAGAACCCCATCCAGCCTGGACATGAAGAACACTTCATGTCCTTGTCTTACAATGGTTAATTAGTAAAAATTCCTTTCCCCTTCCCCTAGAGTGATATGATCTCTGTGAGATCGACCACATTTTTAATAATCTGATTTCTGGGGAAGAAATGCTGTGTTCTACTGGGAAAACATTTAATGGATAAGCTTAATGAAGAATAAGGGTAAGTGTGAGTGGCAGCTTTATACTAGTGGTGAAGAGGAAAGTCAAAGCAACCCACAGCTGAACACTAGAACAGAAATTGGGAAGGGTTACCTCTGCTCCATTCCTCAGTCTAGAAGGCAAATGCAAAATTAATGAACTTCTGTACAGGCAGATAGAGGCAGAAAAAGGTTTCTGCAGAGGGTGGATCTCACTTTGTTTTCCCCCTTGTTTGAAACTCTTGCCAACCCAAAAGCTCTGACTTTTCAATGCTCAGCTTTGAGGAAGATTGTGCCATATCAGCTTACAATGTAGCATAAAAAGTACAAAGGATTCCAAATGTCTTCAGAAAGCGTGGGTGAAATAAGTGCACAATGATAATTCTATTTGCTTTCTATGTTTCTATATACATCATGTCATCAAAAGGATTTGCAGACTTTTTCCAGAGAGAAGACAGTTAACAACATCACTGAGTAACAAAAAACATTGGAAAATGGAAAAGGAAAAAAAAAATTAAAGCATTCTGCTCCTGTCTGATTTTTGCATCTTCACACATCAGTCAAAAGCTTCTCTCTTCAACCAAAACCTCACTTCCACTTGTTTACAACAATTCATCCCCCTGTGCTATTCATTTCCTTTGGAGATTGGCTCCAGGGCTCAGGGTCTGCCTATTTTTTATATCCATTTCTCCAGAAAGCACCATGGGGTTTGAAGATCGGTTGTCTTCATCAATAGAAAAGGGCTGTTTTCTGTAAGAAGGGGCTGTGAGTCACAGCAAGACTTTGATGAGCCCAATAGACTTCCTTAGAGGTTGGCACCAGAGTACTGGAGAATTAGGAGCTATGGGACTGAAGTGAAATAGTGAATCAGATGATAAGATGGGAAAGATGTTTTGTTGGGGTGATAACTGGTAAACTGAAGGTATTGCATATTTTTATGAAATGGAGCCTATTACTTGTGATGCACAAAATACAGTTTCTCGGGAAACTGTTTAACTGTGCACAGAGAAATACAGAATAGGATCATGATCAAAATGAGGGGAAAAGGATGGTCAGGTGTGCACCCATTGCAGGGGGATGAAGCAAGGCCATGGGTACCAGCTCAGTGAAGCATCCCCTCACTGAGCATCAGAGTAAAGCAGAGAAACAAAGAGTTAAGTTTGCTCACGTTCCCCATCAAATGCCTGTTCACAATTGCTGTCTTTTTTTGGCCAGAGTTCTGTGTTTTTTAGCTGTTCTCAACTCTCTTGTAGAGCAATTATTTCAAAGTGCAACTGAGGACGTTTTCCCTTCTGCTCACATGAAATTCACTTGCATTCAGTTTGGTAGTAGCTCCTTGGAGCACCTAAAAAAAAATCTCCTGTCTTTGGAGTCTTAGTTGTACCTACCCAGCTATGGGGAGAGCTGCCAAGACACTTGGAAGTCACTGGGAGAAGAGAGCAGAAGGGAAGAAAGGGGATGGGAGCTGGTGCTGCAGAGGCTGAGGAATGGGACACTCACCTGGCTTAAAGAAAGAGAGAAGTGGGATAGCAAGGAAACAGAGAAACATCCACATTTTGGAAGGTTTTCAGAATTTCCTGCTGCCAAATACAGCTCCAGAGCTTGTCAAGCTGCATCTTTACCAGTACTTTACCCTGCTTCCCATGTCCATATTGTCAACCACAGACATTTTCATAGTCATCCCTATTCTCCAAATATTAAATTTGGAAAAAATTATCACTTGCAGACCCTTAAAATGAATGTGTGTTTGGTTTGATTTATTTCATCTCCAGTGCAAATATTTACATCTTTCCAACCAGCTCCTTTTATTTAGAATTAATAAGTAGAAGTTTCATTTGAGCAGCTGTGGTTACACCTCATGAATGTTTAAACTGAGGATAATTTGTGTTTATGTTCATAACAAAATATCTGCTCTGTAAAGTTTCTTGGGTCAACTTTATACTTCACTTTTTGTGAGCAGAAATATTTCTGGCTTATTGGCATTGTGGACAGCTTTGTTCCTAGCTTTGTTTTCTTGAATAAGACTGTAACTTTATTAGGATTTTAATACTGAAACCTATAATATAAAAAATTTCAGATAAATTTGTTCACTGATCAAGGCACAAAAGAGAAGATATTTTCAATAAATTGAATGTTGCTTTCTATCTTCTATTCTCCGAGCAATAATGAATTGCAATCTAAAATACCATTCAACTCTAGCCATAAATATTCATGGCTGAAAGTCCTTATTTTCCCTTAAACTGTTCTGTGCTACTAGAAAATCTAATGTTTCAAAAGTCAAACACTGAGACCTCATCATAACCAGATGTACCCAGAAAAACCATGCTGCAGAAAAGTGGATTTCATTTCAAATAAATCATGAGCTGTGGTGGGAGCAATGCTATAGACTGATGCATGACATTTGCATAGACACAGAGAAAGCAACTCTGAGACAGGCAAAACTAGAATTAAACAACCAGCATCAGGTGAAAATACTGGGATATCACAGACAGATAATGTAGTCTCATCATGGGGATTGTGAGCAGCCATGTAGGGATGTCACTTTTGCAGCCCACCTGAAGGACAGCACACAGAGGTAAGCAGAGATCAGCTCCTTTCTAAGGATCATTTTGAAAGAGGAGCTCACTTTCTGAGTGAAAAGGTTGCTGTTTCTGCAAGTCCAAAATCCTCTAATCCTGGTTTCTCACCCCACACGTGACTCTGGCAGACCTCAGTGAGTTTCAGAAGGGTCACAACCTCCTCCTCCAAAGCAACTGTAATACAGAAGGAAATGGTCATAGAAAGCAGGGAAGATGCACCAGGGATTTGTAATCAGCAAAAGAGAAGTAGAAAGTTAATGTTCCCACATCTGTATGTGAGCACTCCACACATATTGTGCCAAAAGATTTTCCCTGCTGTTGATAAACGAGGACCAGCCTTGTGAACACTCCATTTACCACCGGCAACAATGGGGACTGAGCTGCCAACAGCCAGGTTTTGGCCAGTGTATCTATGGCTGAAGCAGACCTGCATCAGTGGGAACCATGTTACTCCCTGTGTTGGAGGAGGGCAGCACGAGCTCCCATTCCCTGCAGCATTCCTGAGCCGTCCAGCACCAGCTCCCATTCCCCGCAGCATTCCTGGGCCGTCCAGCACGAGCTCCCATTCCCTGCAGCATTCCTGAGCCGTCCAGCACAAGCTCCCATTCCCCGCAGCATTCCTGAGCCGTCCAGCACGAGCTCCCATTCCCCGTAGCATTCCTGAGCCGTCCAGCACAAGTTCCCATTCCCTGCAGCATTCCTGAGCCGTCCAGCACAAGTTCCCATTCCCTGCAGCATTCCTGAGCCGTCCAGCACAAGCTCCCATTCCCTGCAGCATTCCTGAGCCGTCCAGCACAAGTTCCCATTCCCTGCAGCATTCCTGAGCCGTCCAGCACAAGCTCCCATTCCCTGCAGCATTCCTGAGCCGTCCAGCACAAACTCCCATTCCCTGCAGCATTCCTGAGCCGTCCCTGCCTGCTCGTTTAACCTTGTGTGACAGCAGGGAGGTGTGATGCCAATCAGGAGTGCCAACCTTGGCTGTGTGAGCCCAAGGGGTCGAAAAATAACTAGAAAAAGCCAATTCTAGTTCTGTATCTCAGCCTTTTAACACTTCGAGAGGTGATCTAGGATGAACCTTACATTTTCACCTCTCTGCTCCCATTGCCTTGGCTGGCAGCTCACCTTTCCTTTCAAAGCACAGCAGGAGCTTGCAGTTTGACATCCCCAGGAAACAGGTAGCTGGAGACCAGGACATCTTTGACCAATGCTCCCACCCTCAGATGCAGAGCCAGAATAATATAAGGCTATTTCCCAAGAGTGTTCATGCACACAATGGTACAGGGAGAAGGAAAGGAAGAAAGGGTGTCTCATAAACCCCATGACAGATGGGAAGACCAAGGTAAGTCAATTACTCCACACAATGATATTACAAAAAATGATGAAGAACTTAAGTAGACAATTGTTTATCCATTGTTTTCATTGTTGATTCAAAACTAATACAATTGTTTGGTGATGTCTCAGTTCTGATTCACATGGGGAAACGGCACTTTTTGTGCCTGATGAACTGTTAATTCAACATGACAGGCTTGACCTGACAACACTAATAATGTTGTCATCTCAGTTGTCTGTTGGCACAAACCTGAACTGATATGTTGTGTCTCACAGGCTCAGGGAATTTTGTGAATTTTGTGGAAGCAGAGATCTCTCGGGTAACAACTGTGTACAGGAGGGATTTCTTTTAACTTAAAGTTATGGTCTTCTTTCGCTTTGGTTTCACCATCTAAGTCTTTCCTATATCAAAGCTCCAGTAAGGGAAGAGATATGAGCTGGGAAATCACCTGCAGAGTGGGCTTTGAAGTAATAGTAGACAACATGGCTATAGCTGGTCGTTCACTTCCCTGGCTCTGTCTTCTACCTGAAGAGAACTCTTTCCCCTCTCTCCTAATTATGCCTGTCATTCAATGGCAAAATCCTCCCTCACACAGGTTTTCCAGTTGCTCCTTCCCACAAGAAGAAAGGTTTGTGCCTCTCTGAGCAGTCCCAGTCTAAGTTTCCAAATACTCCCACACAGCCCCTCCCAGGTGGTCCCATTGTGCTCNTTTCTTTTAACTTAAAGTTATGGTCTTCTTTCGCTTTGGTTTCACCATCTAAGTCTTTCCTATATCAAAGCTCCAGTAAGGGAAGAGATATGAGCTGGGAAATCACCTGCAGAGTGGGCTTTGAAGTAATAGTAGACAACATGGCTATAGCTGGGTCATTCACTTCCCTGGCTCTGTGTTCTACCTGAAGAGAACTCTTTCCCCTCCCTCCTAATTATGCCTGTCATTCAATGGCAAAATCCTCCCTCACACAGGTTTTCCCGTTGCTCCTTCCCACAAGAAGAAGGGCTAGTGCCTCTCTGAGCAGTCCCAGACTAAGTTTCTAAATACTCCCACACAGTCCCATTGTGCTAAGCTGCATCCAACCACAGCCACCTGTGGCACTGGGTACCACAGAACAATGTCATGGATCCTCTGAAGACAGATGGATCATCCCGAATCTGTGCAGAGCTGCCAAGCTGTTGTTAAAGCACCAGCACACCTCATAAACAACTTCAGCCTAAAGGTATGGATCACAGCTGATTCTCAAGAGCATCCAAAGGAAATGGCTCCCAAACAAAGCTCAGACTCAAAATATCAGCTAGGAACCAGAGGCGTGGGATGCCTCTTCTCACAAACTCCTCCACTCCTGCTGACAGCGGATGCTGAAATAAACCTGCTCAGCTGTCACATTGGAGCCTGGAGATGGGCCAGTGGGGAGGGAGGACGTGTGGAGGTGGATGAGGGGGAAGGATTTTTTCTCTGTGAAAACATCCAGTTTCACCACTGACAAGTCTGACAGGTGGAAACCAATTAAAAAAAAAATTCTACTCACAAGTGCCTGGCTTCTTTGGAGAAGTTCCTCAGTTTTCCCCACTCTTTTGTAGTAATTGCTGGGTGCTGATAAAGGGCAAGCCTTGCCTCTCTGGTGTCACTGCTCTCTTGCTTAAACAGGGACTAGGATGAGGTCTTTGACAGATAATGGGATAATGTGGTCACAGTCCCTCATTTGCACACTTTGTGGGATCACACATCAACCACCCTGTTTGGAATTCATCTGCAGAAAGGTTGACTTCAGCCTTTTCTCCCAGTTTCCCACGAGATGCTAACGAAGTGTCTCACAAATAATAAGCTATTTCAGTTTGATACTTGGCAAAGCAAGGGCAAGGATTAGCTTACCTTCAATCTTCCATTTTCTATCACATACTAAAAAGGATCTAAATTAAAATATCTATATCAGAAAGGCTGGTCCTGCCGATTCATCATCACATAGGCTTGACACGAGAGCAGGTACTTCCCCAGGTCAAGCTTGAATTTAAACACATATATTCCTAGGAATCTGCATCAGAGATGCTAAACAGCTCATAACAGAAAGAGCAAGATGAGCAAACAATGTTATTCAGCTACTTTTACAAAATCCCCATGTAAAATAAATGTGTGTTTGATTACTGCTGCAAACTTTCCTCATGAGCTTTGCTCTGCAAGCTACTAAGTAAGGGTCCCTCTGTACCCTGAAGTCAGTGCCAATATTTTATAAGATAAAGCTTTTCCTGAGAAAAGCTTTTGCAGAAAAGGAGCTTGCTTTTTGTCACTTGAACTTCAGAAAACCCTCAGGAGATTTGCAGACCCAGGCAGAAGCAGAGTGGGTTTAATGTTCCAAGAACAGATCAGACACCAAGAGTATCAGCCTCTCTTTGGCTCTGCTTTGGGAAACATATCACCACAGGCTCTCTGGTTGTGCTGCATTTCCAAACCAGGCTGCAAACTGAAATACAAAAACTGTTCAATCCTTTCCCAGGGAGTTGCCTCACAAACAGGATCAAGCTTGATAATGAACATCTGGGTAATCCCAGTAAATATGGTCAGCTGGCCAAGGCAGTACAAAGAGATTGCTGTCTCAGTACTTAATGTGATGGACTTAAATTCTTTAATATCGGGAGAAATTAAGTCACCATTTTAATTTCTCCTAACTTTAGGACAGGAAGAACAATAGCACTTGCAGGTGTGACAGCAGCAACAACACTGTGAGTTGCTCCTCCTTGGGAAGGTGTTAAAGTAGCTGTGGAGATCCTGCTAATGGGAACCACAGCAAGCAGCCACTTGGCTGACAACAGAGATCTCACCTCAGGGAAGTAGTCTCAACTCAAGCAGAGGCCCTTTCTCCCTCTCCAGTGCCCTTGCCACAAGTTCTTTTTCACTTAGTGTTTGTTCAGGGATGCTCACCTCTCAGGATGCTGCTCACTCATCCTTGTTTATGTGTTAATCCATGACAGATCTTAGGCTACAAAGCCTTTCAAATTGTTTCCCTCTTCATGAGAGCCAGTTCTCTGCAAGGAGCCAGTATGGCCTGGTGATCAACATCACATCCACCATCAGCCAGAGCTGAACAGTTGTATAACCTGTCTCACTGCAGCTCAGAGTTCATTAATA
Organism: Calyptomena viridis; assembly: GCA_013390005.1. Taxonomy (NCBI): domain Eukaryota; kingdom Metazoa; phylum Chordata; class Aves; order Passeriformes; family Eurylaimidae; genus Calyptomena; species Calyptomena viridis. The sequence continues at coordinate 225,222 of WEIV01015993.1, read as the reverse complement.
CAATTTGCCTTCATCACTGGTTGCTACATGAGGGTCGGCATTTGGGAATGCTTGGCAAATCACACAGCAAGGTCCCCTAACCCCAGCTTACCCATTCCTTCCCTAAAAAAGTATCTGCAGGGTAATGACTGACAGAAGGTCTTATTTGCCAATGTCTCTTAGCCTGCACTCATAAATTTTCATCCCCACGCCCTCCCCATAGGATTTCCCAAAAGCCAGACTGATTTATTGGATGTGACAAGAGATAACAGTGCCTTATAATAATTGTGCTTTTTTTCCCATTGTGAAAACTATATAATGCAGCAACCTCCAACTTGCTGATGAGCAAAGGGATACCTTCCTAAGTCACAGTCTGGAATGGAAGCAGCAGATCTCTACGTGCCCTCATTCCATCCTACGCAAGGAGGATGACCCAGGAGGTTATCAGCCTCATCCAAAGCATCTTATGATTCAATTAGTCCCCTTCAGGGCAACAAAGAAAAAATTAGAATAGAATCAGAAACGCACTGGGGTGCACTTCCCTTCTGAGGAACATTCTGCTAAGACAGGGAATGAATAAAATAGCTTGCACTACCTTGTTATTCTAATTTATTCCTGGATTCAGGCAGTTAAATATTGAGAAATGCCAACAAGGGAAACTTCTTTCATGGGCAAGAAAAAGCCTGCCTTCATTTGTGAGACTCAAAGGAATTGGTTGCTGAAAAGTTAGCCAAAGGGAACACTTCTGCCTAAACATCTGTCTCTCTGAAATGGGCATCATCACCACCTATCGAAAGGACAGGAGATGTAGCAGGGTGGAACCTGAAAGTCTTGGAAACAGAGGAACTGGATCCATACATGCTCCAGTTGTGTTGTTGTATGTGTTGGTGGGTTCTTGTCTGCACTGTGGCTCCCAGTATTGGCTGCAACTCACGCTGCAAGCACAGAAAAAAACCTGACTGCCCATTTTGCTAGAAGAAAATCAGGCAGTTTGGTGAAGATTAGAGCCAGAGCAGGAAGCAATATCACTGTGAGTTCTTCTTTTTGCATAAAACCACCAGTGCAGAGATATCAGTACCCTAAAGGAAAGCTCACATACTTCATTTCTTCCCTTCAGCCCCATCATTCTCCAGCGACCCTCAGTTTGCTCTACTTTCAGTATTTTTCCTCCAACAATAATGAAATCTATGCTATTTTCATTATCCTCCAATTTACTGCACATACTAAGTAGCACACTTGGAAACTGATACAGCGAGTGAGCTGCTGTTGTTAAAATCAAGAACTGATTAACGGGCCAACAGCCATCCCTCAGGTCTAGTCCTTGTCTTAGCACAGCCAAAATGTGACAATGGAAGAATTACATTTGGAAAAGGGAACTTGAATATCATTCCTACAACCTGCAGACCTAATGGTGTAGAGACACAGGCATGAATTTCATAAGGGTTACATGTGTACTTCAAAAAATGCACATGGATTCTTGCAAAGGCATGTGGCAGATTGGCTTTCTGACTTGCTGCCCATGCCAGAGCTTTGGCCTCTTTGCTCTTCCCACTTCCCCATTCTTTGCTTGTATGGTGGAATTTCACTTTGATCTCAGGAAGGACTGATGAGCTCTGATGCATTTTCCTCATAACAGCTCTCTGCACCAGCCTGACAACAGACAGAGCAAAAGAGATGTAAAATGTTTCTGATAATAGGAAAATTTCAGACTTGCGGTTGATTCTGGGTGCACTCATCTGGCAAAACTTTTTATGATGCTGCATGTGAAGGACATTGTGTGAAATTAATTGTACTACATTTAATTAGCTCTCTGCCTCTTTTTCAGGTCTGCTACACATATATTTCCTTTCTTCCTGTTCAATTACTCTACATTACTCTCTCTCAACTCGTGTTTTCATTTAGTGGTGTAGCTAATTCTGTAGCTGGTTGTTTACTTAGGAAAGTGGAACTGAGGCCATTTGTACAGGGAAAAAAAAGCCCTTCTGTCCTACAATATGCATTTCTAGTGACAGTCATATATGCAGATTCTTTTTACCTCACCCTGTAGATCCCAAATAGCTAAAATTACCCCTGGCTGCACTGGATGCCCAGCTCTGATCTATGCCATTCCTACCTGCTTGGCAGCATTTTAAAATCAGGAGGAATCAATGTCCATGGCCTTCTATCAAAGTTTTATATCTTATCCACCTTTAGATAGAGAATATGTTTGATTGATTTTCAACTAAATACCGTGTGCAGTGGAGCTGTGTTAATCTGACTGTTCGGACATTGGATCCTGCTTTGGATTTGAAGAAGTTTGTATTCCTGTGCTGGAATGATAACTATTCCCAATACTTATTTTTCCAGTGCAGCATGGGATTTTTCACCAGACAGAAAGATACCTTGGCAGAAGCAGATACAAATATAAACATTAACATAAATATACCACATCCCCAAAGTGATGAAGAAAGTGTTGGCAGCAGAAGAACCAGGGGAACAATAATCCCAAACCATCACCATTGGATGATGGTGACATTGAAAATAGTAACATATTGTCTCATAAATTGATAGCAAGGAAACCTATGCGACTTTGTTTTCCCTCCACTGTGAAGAAGTCTTCTCCCCTCCAGTTCTCACTCTTTGAAAAATTAATTTGATGGGACCTTGCCTGTTTCTCCCTTCTCTCAGTTTTCTAGGGTTTCTTTGATACACAGACACTGCCACAACAACCAGCTGAATTGACCCTCAGTGAGCTCAGATGTAAAGCCAGGCTTCTAAAGCTGGAACTTATGCACAAGGTGAACAGGTATTTGGACCTTTACTTTTGCTGGAATCTTAACAGTGATGTGCACAAATACTGAGTGAAGAAGAGAAGTGAGTCAAGGTAGCAGTACATGAAATTGCATTAATGCTCTCTTTTCTTTGCCAGTAAGAATTAAAGCTTTGGGCCAAAGGTCTATTCTCCACCTGATTTTTATTATGTGTCCTGGATTTAATTGTGAGCATCCATTATCAGCTCTGTTCATTCTCTCCATCAGACTCCAAATACACACATAAGGTCACACACAACTGCCTCCCCCTTATATTCCAGCTGTCTCCAAAACGCCAAAGAACCAGCTTTCAGGGCAGCATCAGTGGCTCCTGAGTTGCCAGAGGGCAGCTTAAATGAAGCTGGACAAAAACATTTGGCCAGTTAAAAACCTGTCACATTATAGTCACATAAATAAATGTCGATGTGTCTGGAAGAAGAGCATGTCCTTACATCAGGGTGTAGAACAGTGAGGATTAAAAAACGTGAGGGAAAGGTCTGCTGCCAAAGGTCAGCCTGGGGAAATGATCATCTCTTCTGTTTATGCAGTTTTACCTACAAATCTGCTTTTTCGTTAATTATTTATCACTCAGCTCCATCATGTACTTCCTGCCCCATCTCTGGAAGTGTTCAAGGCCAGGTTGGATGGAGCCCTGAGAAGCTTGGGTTAGTGGAAGGTGTCTGTGCCCATAACAGGGGGGCTGGAACGAGATGTTATTTAAGGTCCCTTCCAATCTAAACCATTCTATGATTCATAAAAACATCCAATTGTTTTGGGGTTCTTTCTCTCTGTGCCTTTACCACTCACTTTCTGAAGTTCTCATCGCAGGCTTGGGATAGTGACAACATGTTTTTGTAACACACAATTTCATATTGGACCCCTTCTCCCACCCCATTGTAAGCATATGAATTCATAAGTGGGAGCCTCAAAATAGCACCACTGCCACAAGTTTGTACTGAAAACTGAGGCTGAATACTCAAGAGATCTTTATTTATGAGTTCCAGTAACTGTTGGTAAGCACAGCCTAAACTTCACATTCTAGTGTAAAGAAAGCATTTGGAATACATAAATACTCCTGGCCAGTGGCTCTGACTGTGGTACAAATGTGCCTGTAAGAGACCAGCTTGTAATTCTGGGTCAGAGCCAGCTGAATTCAAAGGATGATTTCCTATCATCTCTGATAGGCTTTGGGATCAGGCCCAATTTGCCTTAAATCAGGCATCTGGCGCTTCATTTAAATAAACAAAAGGGTTTCTTAGTTTGTGGGTTTCCAGTCAGGCTAGCAGCAATATGTTGTGCAAAGAGAAAGTTCTCATGTAATATTCCTTCCTGACTATAGCTTCGACCCAAGATGACAAATTGTTTCCAAATACACTCACATTATATAATTCTATTATAGATGCTCAGTGCATGTTTCATGATGGGTCTTTCTACTTCTATAAATTCCTTTTGGAAGCATATTTTCCATTAAGTATATTGATTTATATATGTCAGAAGCCATATGGTTAAAGGAAAATGACAAAGTAAGTTCACTTTTTTGAAAAAAAAGAAAAAAGAAGCAGGAAATAACAAAAAATGACATAACTGTAGTATGTTAGGGTAACTATCTGCTGAAGGAAGAGCTGAAACCAGCTCCAAAGTAAGCTCAGGTAGATGGCAACAGATCACCCCAGCATGAAATTGGCCCTTGTTTTATCTAGAGAAATGTCCTGTCAGAGATTTGTTTGTTCAGTCGAAATCTGGTTTCTGCTCAACCCTGGGAAAACTGACCAAGCATTTGCCTGACCTGATGGGCACAGATGGTCTCTTCATCTTGGCCATGAGGGAGAAGGTTGTCAGCTGTGTCACAACATACATGGTCTTGGCTGACTTGATAATCAGAGACTCCTACACGTTGGAAGGAGCTTGACAAACCCTCCTGACACTGCTCTTCCATCATACTCTGACAGCCTCTGGGGCTGCTTATTTCAGTTCTTCTACACATTGGACACTCAAACAATCCCTCAGCTGCTGCTGTTTCACCAGGAACAAGACAGCACATCATTGGTACAGGAGGGATCAAGGCCTTTAGTGCCAAAAGACTCAGTTTGTGTATCACTAAGCTGTACTTACTCTTTTTCATGCTGGGATGATCATGCATAGACATAAATGTACGCATAAAACCCCTGGCACTCAATACCTAGAGGATCTGGTTTTGGCCAAGAATATTGTGCAAGGAATTCCATTTGTTAAATTCTCTGGATCCCAACAGAAAAAGCAGTCCCTAATATTTACTCTTTTTATGTATATCTTTGGCTTTCACAACCTCCTCATTCCTAATGACCCAAATAGTTTCCATCATGTCTTGTTGATAATCTGACAGTGACAAAACCTCCCTTAGTGTTATTAACCTCTCATGTGGAACCATGTGAACAGAGCCCTCAGATGTGCCAAAGCCTGGTCCAGGAGCCTTTGGAAGCAATTGTCCCACTGCAGGCATCTGGACTTGATCTTAGAGGTACTTTTCAACCTTAATGATTCTATGTCCCGTCCCACAGATCAGGCTTTAAACATCAGGAACATATCAAGTTTATGTTCATATACTTACTGCAAGTATTTATAAATATGCACTCATGTTAGGGCTGTGATTGCCAGTTATTATTATATCAAAGGCAACTTCAGCTTTAATTATATTGATTAAACAACACAGGCACAGAGCAAAATCGATTGCTGACACAGTGAAAGGCTTTTCCTTCATCTCAGGAATATTCCTGAAAAGGTGCAGGTTGGCCCACAGTGCCCAGGCTGCATCAGGGCAGTGGGTTGCCCTTTGCAGTTTCTATCTTCTCCCAGGCTTGTCTCCCTGTGTTCCTGTCTCTCCCAGATTTGTAGTGACATCCACAGCAGGAACTGCTAAACCCTTGAGCTCCCTGCCATTCATTTGCTGTTTCTGATGTGAATTGGATGCACTGGGCATTCCCGAGGAAGGGCAGAGGGTAGGGAAGCAATTAGCAATCCACCCGCTGCAAGGATGAAACCACTCACTCCCAGCAGCTGTGGGAGCAGCTGGAAGGAGGGTTTTCTTGGATGAGGATCTCTCTTACTGCTCTCTTTTGGAAGGAAGACTGGAGGGCAAGGGTGGAATGGGATACAGCTGTGATTTTTTTTGTTTTTTCAGTCTCTTCAGCCTCTCTTTTCAACAATACAGGATGTATGATATACAGTAAAGGGAGAAATTATATTAATGGGAGAAGAGGTCAAGCCAAAGCATTCTTTGGAAGAAATGAAATCTCAGAGTTGTCAAATCTTTTCTCAGCATCTTTCTTTGCTTAAATCTTTTGGCTAAATGGCCAGGTTTCCTGGAGCTGTTTCTCCTTCCCCACTCCTGGAAAAGGCATCTTTTTTCTAGTAATGTGCAGTTTTCTGGGGCTTGGATTGGGTCTGTTCAGTGTAAAACTGGTGTCAGTCTCAGAGGTGGAAACATCACTGGTGCCTTTGGAAGCAGATGTGAAATGCATCCAAGCCATGGACACATGATGTCTCTATCCTGGCACATCCCATTAATAAGAAAAATTGGGGAAATGATGATGCTATGGATGGACATGTACCTGCTGGCAGAAGGTCTTGCTCACAAGTGTTATTTACTTTACTATAGCACCCAGAGACAACAGCAAAACCAAGGTGCCTCTGGGTTTGATGTTGCTCTAATTTAGACAGCCCCTTGCCTACATTTGGTTTCTATTGTTCCCAAGATCTACAGATCTGGGAGCATCAGACCAAAAGTGTCATTTTGGGCTCATCACTGTGACAGGTGGGTGAGTTTTCTCTTTTCGTGGGTTGAAGTAATTTTTTTTTTCAAGTATCAGCATAACTTTTATTGAGTCTTCACAAGAAAGGTTCTATTGTTTAGTCAGAGTTACTGTTGCTAGAAAATGAATGGTTGGGAGGGCTGCTGGGGACAGGAACTTTCTCTGGATTTGAATTGAATGAAAAGTCTAAATTACCTCTGCTGTAGAAATGAAGGGATGGCAGCAGCTGTCAAAAATTTGTGTCTATGTGGAAATAAAAGTGGAGCTTGCTGCAGATGTGCAGGTGGTAGATCTGGGTCTCAGACCAATGTACAGTTTGCCAAATCGAGTAATATCAAGGTCCAATTAATTAAACATCTGTAACTGCTTTGGGAGAGAATAAAAATCCTTGATTACAATAAAAAAAAATAACCAGCCAAAGTATTTCTGCCTTGCTGTTTTCTCTGGCCCATGGTATGGTCTTATTCTTAGGAGAAATAGCAGGATCAAAGGCAACAGTCTGCATGGCTCTTGGAGAATGCTGGAACAATTTCCAAGACTTTGTACATCATTTTGCTTTGTTTTCTCTCTCAGCAGATCCAAGGCAGATGGAGGAAATTCCCTTATTGTAGGGGGAATGTAATGGTGCTATAACAGTAACCACTTGCAGTGAACTGCAAGACAGGGAGCAGAAAATTGCCAAAATCTGGGAATATTTTATGATGAGCAACATGGGGAGTCCAGGGTGATGCAAAGTCTGTCCCAGAGAAACATATGCTCTGGGGACTGTGCACCTGATGAACAATCAGGTACTGCAATTCTAAATTCAGTGGGACACGTGGGGATAGGAGACAGAAACAAAGCCAAAGTACTCAAAATGATCTCTCCACCTGAATTTTATCTCCAGAGAAAAAGGGATTATGGGATTGAAAGAACTATCGACAGAGCTGGGATCTACAAGGGCTGTGTGATGTGTCAGTGGTTTTTACCACAACTACAACATTAAAAGTTCATCATCCTCTCCTGCCTGCAAAGTGAATTTGTCATTTCCTTGGCTTGGGAAAGTAAAAAAAAAAAGATAGAAAGATGGAAATGCTGTTCTGTTCTTGTAGTCCGTCTGCTAAAACATCACATCTGATGTGATAGCTGTGAGTGAAAGTGGGTCACTCAGCTACAGTAAGTGACTTTAATTAAACTTCTTGGCAGGATCCAGGAAGGCACTGTGTTCACACCTCTAATTTAATCTTTTTTGGGTGGTTGCATACAGCTACAGGATCTCCCTTTCTCTTTAACCTCTGCTGGCATTCTCCATGCCCTTTGCTCCCTCTGCCCCAGTCACCCCATTTTCTTATAAAACCTGCCCACAGCAAAGCTTATGGAGCTGGCTGGCAGGGGACTGGATTGGTGGCATTTTTAGGATTCCCCTCTGGCAGCCCTTCTTCCCTTGCTGCTCTTCCCAAGATGGCCAAGAGAGAACAGGGTGGCACTGAGGCCACTCAGCCTCCAGGCAAACAGAAAGCCCCTATTTGTTGGGTTGGGAGATTTTGGTGGAGAGTGAGAGCTTTTAAGTCAGCCCTCCACAAAATTTGGCAAGGTAACAAATTTGGTTTGAAATACTGAGCTGTGTCGAGGTGGCTCCTCCATCACACTGGATTAGATTAAGCTCAGCAGCAGGACAGGGCATTACACAGCATCAGGGGGTATTAACCTGAATTTGTACTCAGTGTATGTGCATCATATGATAATGGTTTGCTGTCAGCAGAGCTTGTTGGGAAAAGGAAGACTATTAATACAGACGTAATGAAAACAGAGAGAGTGGGAATAATTACATTTCCTAGTTCTTGTTAAAGGTCTAGAGGGGCTTGGGGAGTGGCATGAACAGCTTAAATATGGCAAGAAAGAAACAATTTAGGGAATTCAGAAGTGGGGGAAAAGAAATATTGCCTCAGAAATTAAGATCAGATAGAGTTTTTCTTCTTTTTAAATTAAGAAGTTCTTGTTATATATAAATAGAAAGTAATATTATATATAAATAAACAAATTATTATCATATATAAGTTATAATCATATATATAATTATTATTATAGATAAATAAACAAATTATTTTGGGTTTTGGGTTTTTCTCCTGAAGCTGCAATACCAAGTAAATAACTATTTACTCTTTGTAAATAGCCTCATTTAGAATCTCTGTCCAGATAACAGAAAAATATATTTTGGGTTTATAGGAAGAACAAAGTGTTCCTTAGGAAAGGTCTAAATTTGCAGCCACCTTATTTCTATCTTCCAGGCTTCTCATCAAAGGAATCAAACTTGATTTAGCACTGTATTGCTGTCCATGAGTCCCCTGTAATTTAGCCATTACTGATTTCAAGAAAGATCAAGCATAAACAAACATGGAGTAAAAATAATGTACAACTGAGATTTTTCTATCAAAGACAATAATTTATAATACAGAAAACTGGGCACAGCTGATTTAAAAGTGATCTCACTCTTGCAGAAGTAGTGAAAAACTTGTTAAACTCTTCTACAGAAAATACATCTTCAGCAGATGTATTTTCAACAGAAGCCCCTTGAGGAACGGATTAAATAGAACAGGGTTTTAGGATGCCACCTGATGAGTGAGACTTGAGATGAAGATGTTAGATTGGGAATTAGAAGAATATGCTTTAGTTCCTGGCTGTGCAAGAAGTGCTCCCTATGACCTTTAACATCTCATTTATTCTCCGGCTGCCTCCAAAATAGATAAAATAAGAAAAATCTTAATATTGTTGTCCAACCAAAGGGTACTACAGTGATAAATGTATTTGTGCCTCTCAGGGACCCAAGCAGCACCATGACTACAGCCTTATTAGATCCAAGACAGATGCTTCATGCCCATCACCCACCTTGGGTCACCAAGTCAATCCAGACGCCCTAAATGGAAGTGACAGTCACACAATAAATTGCAGGGCTGTAAGAGAAATGGATCTGTCATGTGCTTCTGACCCCATCACTTGCCCTCTGCCCACAAATCCCTTTATTCCATCCTTCCCCATTTTTGCAAGCTCCAACCTGCCAGCATTTGACAACTGAACCCCAGCTTTGATGAGAAACATTTAGGAACTGCTTTTTGGTAGCTGCAAGATGAGCATTATTCTAATTCAACAGTGCTCAGGTATCAGGGTGACAGAGGGAGGGAAGTGTCTTCCATCTTCTCTTTAAATTATTGCTTTGCCCTTGTTGATGCCCCATCCCTGGAAGTGTTCAAGGCCAGGTTGGATGGGGCTCTAAGCAACCACACAAGGTGTCCCTGTCCATGGCAGGGGGCTGGACTGAGGTGATCTTTAAGGTTCCTTCCAAGCCAAACCAGTCTGTGATTCTATGATTTAGAGAACATTCAAATGAAAACCCTGCAGTTACCAACAACCAATTTAATTTCCAGTGTCAGGGAATAAACTACCACGCATTGCCAATAAACAGAGGGAGAGTGTAATAATTCTGTTGAGAAACGTTGTTCCAAAGGAACTCAAGTGGACTCTAATGGAATAATGTAGCACAAAAGGATCACTGCGTGTACCCTCATCACCAGCTATTTGTAGCAAGCACAGCATCAGCCACAGTACCCCAAGGCAGTCCTGTCAGGATCAATGACATCTTTAATTAATCCAGCCAAGACACAAACAAAGAAAAGAAATCTCTGCATACAATATTTTCTTTGTACTTTGTATATGTCACAACAATGAACTCTGGGGAGAGCAGTGTAATTATGACATTTCAGTACTCAGACATCCATCACAGCTCCCTGCGTTTCCAACTGCCTGGCAAGCCATGCTGAGATGGGAAACAGTTGTCTGCATCACACAAAGATCTCAGACTTGTAGCTTCTAGTCTTTTAGAAGCCTCCCAATGGTTTCATCAGTTCTTTGGTAAGGGCCAACCATCAAATTTGGGGTGTCACAAACACCATATGAGAATATTTGCTTGTGTGCATTCAGTACCTGCCCTCTGCTTCAGTTTCTCTGAAGCAATCTAACAAAATATATTAATCTCTCAGTCTCTAGTTTCCAGCTTTTAATTTTTTGCTTTGCTTTGTACTTGGAAGGTTTGAGAGTGAAGCCACCAGGGGCCATAATTTAATTTGAATGGATCATGCACCTAAGCAGGCCTGAGAAAGCAGAGTATTAGCAATGCCACCAGCCCAGAGACAATGCTGCAGATAGTTGCATGACCTGAGGTAGATCAGATTGTTATTAAACATGATCTCAGCGCAGCTAATGTTTTAGAAACTAGAAGTTTATTAGGCTCAATATTGACATTCCAATCTCCAGCAGTTGACAGAACAAGCACAAATTCATCTTCTGGCTGACTGGGCAACCCTCTGCTCCTTTCATATTGACAGGCTCAGCTGAAGCACATTTTCAGTTTTCTTGGCAGATAAATCAAGGACTTTTGCCATCTGAGCTATCTCAGGCCAAATTAATGCACTGCCACATCCATGTGCACCCAGCTCAGGACATGGGGTATGTTACCTTTGTGCCAGGGAGCACATGCTCACTGATGGGTAAAATAGGACATCTCAGACCAGGTGACCATATGACACTGCCAAAATGGAAGTGTGGATCCAGTCCTGTCCAGCTGTGGGTAAGAAAACATGCAGATATGGGAGGGGGTGTTGGAGTCTATCCATCCAAACAATCTAAGCAGAAAACAGAGCACTGCACTAAAGTTGATGGGATTATGACAAAATACTGTACAGTGTGCATATTTGAAAGGAAAAAATAGAGTAATAGAAAGCATTTTCTCTACTGATTCAGCCTCCCTAAATGCCTTTTCTGTTACTCAAGGGACTTTTTTATACTATATTTGGAGCTGTTGATGATTTCTAAGGATTTTCTTCATGGGCATGAAGGCTACAGCAGGACTCTGTGCTCCTGTACCATGGAGCTTCATGAATGGTGCCATCAAGACCTTTCAGACAGCTGAGATGGCTCCAGGTAACACAACAATTCCCTGGGGTACATGACAATTCCGAGTCTGAGGGGTTAAAGGAGCTTCTCTGCTTTTAAGCATGATCCTGTTTTGCTGTAAGTAACACCCTGTGCTTGTTACAAAGCACAGTTTAACAAACTGTGTCTCAAAAACCTTCTTGCTACTGCAACTTCTCACATCATTTTCATATTGCACAGGGTCAGTGGATGAAGCAGAGCTCTCAGACTCCCTGGGTTTCTGTGATTCCTCAAGAGCAGGCAGAAAGGCAGATCTCTCTGGATAGAGCACATGCAGGAGGCCCAGACTAGGATTTTCTCATCAAGGGAACTTCCTGCTGTGCCTCTGAAATATTCATTGAAAATTGTGTATATTCTTCATAAATTAATGTGAAAGAAGATACAAGGCAGACATCAACCTCTTCTCATCTCAGTGGAAAAAACCTCTAAAAAGCTGCAAATACTGGCTGATGTCAAAAGTGAAAAGGGCAGCAATTCAATTAGCCAACCCATTAATTATTAACACAGCATTTGTTTCTTCGCTATTCTGAGGAAATGCATAAAACACATAAAAATCAAAATGGATGAGAAAAGCAATCCCTAAGTGGGTATTTATCAACACTCACTTTCTAATTTGCATAAAATTGCCACCTGTGAGAAATAAAGTCCCATTTGAATCTCATTTCAATCAAACCCACACGATGTGCAGAGGGATTCCCATCCTGCTGAATGTGGGTGTCTGGCAACCACTTAAGCTGGTTCCACTTCCGAACACCTGCTGGTGCTTCCAACAGCTTCATCTGCAGGATTCTTGGCTGACTGTTTGACTGGGTTTTTTCAACTTGTCATCCCTGTGAGATGAGGATGGTCCAACCTGCTGTCCCCATCTGTCAGAGACTCCAAGGCTCAGTTGTCCATTTTTCTGCTTCTCACAGCACAAATTGGTGTAACCAGTTCAATTTGCACCTTTCCTGCATTCCCTGTGTGAGTCCCTCAGTGACAGTCACTGCACAAACTCTTGCTGAGAGGCAGGACCTGCTGAAACACCTTGCAAGGTGAAGGCATATGGTATAATGACTCTTCCTAAGGAGTTGTTACAGCAATTTTGGGAATAGAAAATTGAGGTAGGAAAACAGGGTCTACAATCTCCCTCAAGCTTTAAAGAATCATAGAATCAAAGAATGGTTTGGATTGCAAGGGACTTTAAAGCTCATCCTGTTCCAATCCCCCTGCCATGGTCAGGGACACCTTCCACCATCCCAGGTTGCTCCAAGCCCCGCCCAACCTGAACACTTCCAGGGATGGGGCACCCACAGCTTCTCTGGGCAACCTGTGCCAGGGCCTCACCACCCTCACAGGGAAGAATTTCTTCCTAATATCTAATCTAAACCTACTCTCTCTCAGTTTAGAGCCATTTCCCCCTGCCCTGTCACTACACGGTTTAAGGTTTAAGCTTAAGGCTGACCTATTTCTTGAATCCCAGCTCAGGGTCTTACCTGAAACCCATTTTCTGAGCTGTGGCTGTGAAGGGATAACTGAAAAACTACTCTTTTGTTATCATCATCATCATCATTTTGGATCCCATTCTGTTACCTTTCCCCAGACAGGACAACATTCAGCTCTGAGCTCACCTAAACTCTGGAAAAAGCAAGTCACTAATCGGGCCGAGAGCATCCAGAATCTGGCTTTTGGAAGGGACTGGAATGAAAAGGGGAAAGCAGAGGGTCTCCAGGGAGTTTAAAGTGTCTGTCAGATACACACCAAGGCTCCAGTTAAGTGGGCTGTGGAAAGTTTAATCGGATGGCATTATCCCAGACTGAATTCATTTGTTAGTGTGTGATGTTAATGAACCTCGGCTGCTCTTGTTCAAAATAGAGCCTCACTGTGCATTATTTTGAGTGTGTGCATTAGCCACCACTAGTGCCTTAATTAGTTTTTCAGAGACTGTGTCTGAATGGAAAGGTTATGGAATAATAAGTGATAATGGACTCTTATTTTATTTGGTGCTCTTTCCTAATTTAGGGGACATTAAACAAATGGTAAAGAGAAATAATTTCTTTTCATCAATTATCCATGTTGTTGGCAGAAAGGAAGCAGGTATGTATTTCACAAATGAACTGAAACTCTCAGATGCAGAGAAGTTCAGCTTTGATGGAACCCCCTTTTCACAGGACAACTTGCCCACCAAAAAGGAGTGTTTTCATAAAGCCTTTGGAATCTGTCAGCTTCCTGTAATCCACTTGACTGGTGCTCCAGTTCTCTTTAAAGACCAGATCTGCATGTAAACTGCTTCAGATGCCAGGACAAAGGAAACAGTGAAATTTCAAGAACTCAAAGCCATCGAGGCTTTCTGGCCATGCATTGAGGTTCATGAAAAGAAATAGACCTGGAGCTACAGGGCAGGTTTTCATGAGGAAAGGGGGCTGATTGATGGAAACACAAAAAAGGCCAGGGTTTTAGACAAAGACAGTGTCAGATTTCCTGTAGAGAACGGGAACAGCTCTTGAAAGAGGTTTTTTTAACTAACAAAGATCTTTGCATTTTGTTAGACCAGATTAAGGAGCAGTACTCACAAAAGCAGACAAGGATCTGCCTGAAACAGGAGACCCAAACTCTTATGACAAGGCAATGTCCTGATAAAGGGACTGAAAGAAGCTATTTTCCTTTGCTTCATTGCTCAGAATAAAATGTGAACACTCCAGTCCCTGTGTGCTTCTGCTTTTCATTGTATCTTATTTCCATACTTAAAGAGTTTCCTAGTAAGTCACACTCCATGATTTTTAGCAAAAGGAAAATATGAGACTAATCTGTCAGCTCTGTCACTGAAAACCTGCCACATTATAATGTCTAGAGAATTGCCCCCAATCAAACAATTAGTTAAAAAGCAGTGTATTTAATTATTGGTAAACTTACCAAGAACTGTTAACACAGAGCAGACAAAACCCCTTCAGAAATCATTTTGCATTGGAAAGCTGCTTTCTTGTGTCAGGATAATATTTGCCATGTTCAAACTTCTCACCCTGGATTAGTAAAGTCTTTACTGTACACAAGGATTACTGTATTATTTGCAAACTTATTCACCAAATGCTGATGCCATGATGACACAAGCAGTATTTTCCTCAAAGTCTGGAATATAAATTAAACCCTGAGAAAGACTAATATCATCCTGGGCTGTTCTGAAGATCATGAAGGGACAGTGAGGCTTACAGAGATGCTTTTTCATTTCAACCAGAAATTTAATTTTATAGAATATTAGAACCAATCTCTGACAAAAGCTTTACACCAGCTGGTTTTTTCTGATCCTGTGAAGGTTTTGAAGAACCAGCTTTTTACACCAAAATTGTTTTTGACCAGTCTTGGCTCACAATCATGCCCCAAACATATTTAAAGAAGAGATATTTAAAGATGCACAGTATTGGCCTTAAGAGGAAAACCCATCTACAGCTGTATCTGTGAGTCAGATGCTCCCTGAAATGCTCTGGCTATCAACAGTTTAAAGATGAACCACAGTCACCTGGAACTGGAAAGAGAGAAAGTGAAACTATCAGATTTAAGGATGAAGAGCCCTGCCACAGGCTTACAGTCCTGCTCTCATGGTTTAGAAAGAAGCCTTTTAATCAGGTGACAGAAGGCATCCTTATCACTCCAGGCAGCAGCTCGTGAGCCTTTCACTCCTAATTCATGACTTTGATAGAAGAAGGGAGAAAAAAGGTTGGAAATGGGAGATTTAATGAAAATCCCTTCTTAAATTCAAGTGATTCATGGATAATACTTTATTGAGGTTTTTTCTGCTTCCACCTGTCAAGTAAAATGCCAGTGAGAAATATTAGGTGCTTTCTCCCAGTGTAAGGACTGAGAGACACAGAATTAGAGCTTGTTCACACCCAGCTACAGAATCTCCCATGCTGCACTTTTATTCCTTCTTTTGCCACACAGTAGGGAACAGTGGAATTGCTCAAAGCCCTCTTTGAGGGTGACCATGATGAGCCATCTCTGTCACCTGATGCCTATCTGGCTCTGGGTTGCTGTCCCAAAATTCAGCACTGGAAAGTTGAAGCCAGACAGAGTAAATAAAATCTTGTTATCTTTGGACTGATACTGGGTGTCTTCCTAGGCATGTATCAGTCAGACAAACACAGGCGAGAAGCAAGGTAAATGTGAAATTTCATGTGTGTGATGTACCTGAAGGTAAAACACAAGGATTTTATTCCCTTCTGCCCTTAAGCTCAATAGGGTTGTACTGCACTACCATGACTATAAAATAGTCCTTAGTCAGAGTTTTTATATTATTTCATGTAATACCATAGTGGTGCCCAAAGGACTTGGGGGATTTGAGGGACTTCAGTCCCTTGGGATCCTGTCTCTTAGTCCCTTCAACAATAATTCTTTTCCAGAAAAACAAATTTAATTTTCTAAAAACTAGCTGCTGTACCTTTTTGGTGTGTAATGCTGAAAAGGAAGGAAACACCTAGAAATTCATTTAACAAACTTAAAAAGGTAGGCTGTTTTTTGGGCTGCATGTTCTCACTGGAACATCTCCAACTCCTTACTCAGAGCTCTTTCAGTCTCCTCACGGGAAACATTATAGCAGTACGGATGTCCTGATGGATTAGACAATTTCTTAATAATTGATGACAGTTTCCCTGTGTAGCTTGGTCAGCATCCCACTAAACAGCACAAAACAAATGAGGTAACAACAAAATAGTTAACCAGTAGGTAACAAGGGGAGAGAGCTCTGAGTCTCCTTTAATTTTGTCATGCATGTTCCAATTCCTAGTGTGGAAAGCCTGGTTAGGATTGAATTTTTTTAAATAGGTCATCAGTGACCATCAGGAAAATGAGCTCAAAATTTTTCTCTTAATAATACCCCCTGAAGTACTGTAATTTATGTTCCTTCAGTGCAATATACTGCAATAGCTCAAATCTGCAGGCTGTAGGAGAGTGGATGCCCATTAGCACAGTCAACACAACCACCCCTGTCACTGAGGGAACAAGGGCCCTTCAGAGCTGTGCCTGCAAACCAGGACTAGTGCTCTCAGTTCTCACAGCCATGGTCTTGTGGCTCTCAGTCACCTTTTGCTGTGTGACCACTTGAGCAGAAGGTTTGGCCAATTTCTACTGATATCTCAATGGGTGGGAGATTTCCAGTGAGAAGAGCTGCCTTTTTTGCCTCTTACAAGATTTCTCAAATCTATCTCAATGACAAGTGCCTACACTGCCATCTCATGAATATGTAAACATGATAACTGATTAGGCACAAATAATAATTTCTTTCTATTGTTTTGGCAAAAAACAGTGGCATCAACTTGTAGAGAGTGTTGGGATGTTGGAAGCTTGGTAGGAGTTTGATTAAACTGTAAGTGGAAGGGCTGAGAACTACCACCAAAAACCTCTCTGCACCTGCAGCCCCAAGTAGCACTCAATCAGGTTTTCTAGTTAATCATAACTGCAGAATTCATCAATCAGAATTCCTTGTTCCCTAGGCAGTGGTCTGATGGACAGTCTTCAAACACAGGAGACAGAGAAGAAGCAGGTTGTTCTGCAGACATATGGAAGGATGGAGGGATGGATGGATGGATGGATGGATGGATGGATGGATGGATGGATGGATGGATGGAGGGAGGGATGGAGGGATGGGTGGATCTGAGCTGTTGCATTACCACTGAGGGTAAGTCCTGTCTGTAGGTGTAAACAGGCTTGAGCTGGCTTTGAACCACTCCAGCACCACGAGCACTGCAGAGCTCAATGGGGGCTGGGAAACCCCTTGTGGAAATAAAGGACATATTGCAACTGTCAAGTAAATTATATATTGGGGCAATGCCTTCAACTACTCCTGATTTAGCTACTTAAAAGGTAATCTGGGTAGAACTGTGTGACCTGGAAATTTTAAGAGTTGAAGTATAATTAGGCATAATTAGGAAAAATGCCAGCTGGTAGATATGATTTAAATAGGTATCAGTTAAACCTCTCCCGTGTAAGAAGAGGGCAGTTCATGTCAGTCAGTGCTTTCCTTCACAGTGGCTCTTTGCTCTCTGCCATGCATTCATCTCTGCACTGTGCTGGAATTTCATACTCCAGTTCACCCAGGGGTTACCTTTCAAATCTTGCCAGTTCTTCTGCAGCAAACTAAACTCACGGGTTCTGGAGGTTGTTCTTAGTATATTCCTGTTCTGGAGACGAATCCTAGTTAGGAGGTGCCATCTCAGGATAGAAAAGGAGATGGTACTAAATAGCATTGCCTCAACCTTTGCAATTTGCTGTAGCCTTCACTATCCATGGGGAGTTGCCAGCACTGCTCTGTGAGCAACTTCACTGATGGTTCCCAGGGCAGGAGGTTCAGGGGCATGAACTCAGCACTAACCAAAGGCATTGAAGGGGTTAATTCATATCTTTTAACAGCCTTCCCCTTGACTGACTCAGGGGGATGCTGAGAGGTTGGTAATATGTGTCTGCTCAGGCACAGCAAGCCTTAAAAATGCCAGTCCTGGGAAAAAGCTTGAAAGACTTGTCCCCCCATATTATGGCTGGGGAACATTCCCAGGTTGGAGAGCCTTGTGGCAGGTCTTGGAAAAGCTGGGAGAAGAGAACTTCTTGTGCTGTTCAATAGGCAGAATAATCACAGGCAGCAAGTTGCAGATGACAAAGATGTGCCGTGTTTCCATGTTCAGTAGGATACTTGCTTCATAATTAAAGACTTGCACAGGAAGAAATATTGCACAGTGGATTTTACAGCAGTCTATATAGAAGCAGAAGGGCACTTTGTCTTCCAAGGTTATCTGGGAAACCTGTACTTAAAGAGAAAACTTGTCTAACTGGGTCTGCTTTCTGCTTCCACCATCTAATGTCTCTGCCCTGAGAAGCTCACTTGCAAAATCAAAGTGCTCACAGGACAAGGAATGGCATAACAACTAGGTAGCAGAAAACTGGATGTTCCCAGGATATTCACAGCACATTGTTCTGTGAGCAATCAAGTCTGGTACCACACAAATGGGTGTCTAGTGTCTATTAAGGCATATTTTTTTGTCTGAATCCTTTCCCAAAGATTGCAATAATCATAACAACTCCTTGTGTGTCTTTTCAGTTCAATACTTAGGGCTGCAACCATTCTGCAACCTTTCCCCAATTAGTTGGATGGGACCCTGAGCAACCTGGTTTAATGGAAGGGGCTTGGAACAAGATGAGCTTTAAGATCCCTTCCAACTCATTCTGTGATTCCATGAAGAACACTAACAAAGTCCATCTTCTTGCCAGGCCTCCTTCTGCTAAGAGGTTTTCAGGCACTAATATCTTCAGGAACCCTTTCTATCATATGAAATGGAATAAAACAAAAACTCAGAGTTTGTTTACACAAGATTTCCTGTGGAAAATGAGTTAAAAGCTGAAAGATGTGAAATATCTCTGATCCACTGAAAGTCAGCCTTTCTTTTTTTTTTTTTTTAGGACACCTAAGGCTCTCCAGTTTAGCAGGGCAGCACCGGCTTTCTGTAATACCTGGCTTTATCCACCCTTTTTCTTTCAGTAATTACACACTGCAAGTACTTGGAATAGAATCTGTTTCTGTAAGACACATCTACGAATGCCTCAAGCAAAGGGACTCTCATGGGATTTTCTAGCTAGTAGCACAGAACAAATCATAGAGTGAACAAATGCATCTGGGTATTGAACAAAAATCCATGTGACTGGATGAAGCAAAAGATCACTTTGGTTGTAGCTGGGGCGAAACAGATTTAGTACTTATGACCTTTGTAATTTTTAAATTAATAAACACTTTCTTTGCTCCTCTTCCCCTTTAAAAAATAAAATCATTAAAGATTCTGGAAAGTTTCTCTTTTGCTGATTGTTTGAGAGTTGCCCAGTATTGCCTCAGGTTAACAATAATCAGAATAGAGCATTCTGCAAATGAGCTCAGGAAACTTTCCCCAGGGCATCTCAATCCATCCTTTAGATCAGTGTTTTCAGCTTCCCTGTCTGTGGCTCTGCATAAACAAGATTTATGTGGCTTTCAGTTGTCTTGGACATGGGAACCTCCTCTGCTCATCCATCACTGCTTTTCCCTGAGTCGGCAGCAGCAGTGGGGGTCCTGTGCTGTAGGAAATAATGCACTTTCTAGTCCTTCATGGTGTTAATTCACCAGATAAACTCAATGAATTCCCATAAGGACTGACATGTAGCCAACAGCAGCCCAGAGAAAGAGCTGTGGTATGGAAAAGGGCATTTCTTGTGTGAATCCATGGCTGCACTCCACAGATTAGATAAATATTGCTTGTTTAGCTGTCAAAAGTAATGAAGATTTTCTTTTCTGCAGGCCAGTATTAGTAAGTGTTAACACATCACTGCAGCAACCCTGGTTTGCTGGCCTTCTTTTTCCCTGTTGTTTGGAGGGGTTTTTTGTGGTTTTTTGTCTTGGTTTTGGTTTTTTCTTGTTTTGTTTTTGTTTTGAGTTTTTGTCCTGGTTTGGAGTCTTTTTATGGTGGTTTTTTGTTGGTTTGGAGTGGTTTTTGTGTGGTTTTGTGCATGTGGGTTTTGTGGGTTTTGTATTATTGTTTTTGGGTGGTTTTTTGGGGGGTGGGTTTTTTTTTTGTTTGGTTTGAACTTTGGGGGGGTTGGGTTTTTTTTTTAAGTTTGTTGTTCGTTTGTCTTCTATTAGTTTGAGGGGTTTTTTTTCCAGAAAAACCTAACAGAGTGGGCAGGTAGAATAAACACTGAAGCCAATACATGATGGAATTTTGGACAAGTAAAGAAAAGGATAAAGGCAAAACCATCCTGAGGAGAACCCTCCTGCTCCTGTTTCCATTGATAACATCATTTTGGGACCAGGCAGAACAGACTCACTAACTGTCCATGTTGGTACTCAGTTTGCAGAAATTAGAGCATAATATGAGTTAGCCTAATGTCAGAAAAAAGCAAAATAAATATATACAAATTTATCTAAAAATGACTACCTAATGAGATGTGTATAGCATTAATTCAGGGAGAAACTGAAGAACTGTTCTGATTTCAGAAGAGCTGCTCTTGACACACCACTGGAAGCCACACGTGCTGTTAGAACAGAGACATCCTCTTTTTTAAGCTTCTGGAGGAATCCCCTGTGTTTTATAATGTAACAGTTACACCTTAAGTGAACTTCTGAAATCTCTGACAGAACCAAAGGACCTTATTCTGTGTTGGTTTTTACTGATAGAATCATTCACAGTTTATACTGATACTTGAGGATAAATAAACCCAGGTTGTCACATTCTCCAAAGGCTCATTAAGTTAATTGTGACTTGATTCCAGTCTCACCTCCTGGTCTCTGAACCAGCACAGCCAGTGACAGCAGAGTTTGTCTTACACACACAAAGCCAACATTAAGATAAATCCTATGGAAAAGTAAAGTATAATGAAATGCAGCACAGCAGCACTTCCAGTACTGCCACACTCCACTCTGAGGATCTGCAAGAACTGTAACGTATCCAAAGCACTCAGTGGGATCATATTCCTCTGAAAATGTTTCTCACAGGAAGCCAAATTACATTTCTTTATTCAACCACACCAGTTAAATTTGCATTTGCAAAATGAGTATCAATTTCTTCATGATTTTTTTCTCCTCAAAGAGAGATTTCTTGTGGCTTGTGCCATTTCCATCACATGTGCAGATTTCCCACCCAGAATTGTGGCTGCTCAGTTGCCACAACATTGTGCACAGAGGTTATTGCACATCTCATGGGGAAACAGCATATACAGCATAGATATCAAACATCCAAAATTGAAAAAGAGTCTGAAATTCAGGATCTGTGTACCAGTATTTTTAATATAAATAAACAAAGGTGACCTATTTTAGCACATCAGCTCTTCCCCGATATAGATGGTTCTTTCAAAATTTCTTTTTTGCTCTGGGTTAGTTTAATCCTCATTACACAGGTGTGACTATGGATCTACTAAAGAGACTCCAACAGCTATCACACTGATCCCAATAAGAAAATCTGGACTGTACTGACTTCCCCAATGTGGAATAGTGGATTTGTGACAGAGATAAAAAGAAAATCCATGAGTTCTGATGTACTCTCTGCTGTTCTCCTTCTTACACAACATTTTGTTACATAAAAGTTTTTCTAGGGGGAAAAAAAAAGGAGAGGGGGATGGAAAAAATAACATCTTTTTGGTTGTAAGCCAGTTTTCTGTATCAACATGGCAATAGCATGTGAAGTGAAGCAAGATTTCCTTATAGCACCATGTGACAAATCTAATCAAAATAAACATCCAAAAAATAAAGAAATTAAGGATGAGGTAGCAGACTGTGGGGAGAGCAGATGGTTATTTAAAATAACAGCAAATTTTCCATGCTGACTGCAACTATAGCTCTTGTCACAAAACATCGTTGTTAATGGAAAAAAAGGAGGCAGAAACATCATGAGAGTATTTTGTGGGTCTGGAGAAAGTGAAAGGATGAAAAATACATGGGGGAGAGGGAATTTTCGGTGCTCTACAAAACCTGCCCCAAATCTCAATGATACTAGAGCAGAGACAGGGGAAACAGAAATGCAGCAGGTGGAAGGAACATCATATTGATCAAATTTGTCACACAACATGAAAGGTTTCTCACAAGCTCAAGAATTAGACACTGCGCTGAAGGAGAATCTTTTGTCTCCTCAGGAATATAAAACCACAAAATCCATAGTTTATTGAAGTTTGAAGCACAGAGAGTCCAGATGCTGAGAAAGGAGCTGGGAAACCAGGCTTGCCCTGAGACCTTCACTCCAGCCACTTGCTCCCAGCCCCGAGCACAAATCCACAGCTTGGGTCTGAAGTCATGGGTTTGGTCATAGGTTTTGCTACCCCTGACATTTTACAGACTCTTATTGTAAGGAAGAGTTCCCACTTTCAAAGGCAGTGTATGCACCAGCCTGTGCTTTTTTACAAATTCAAATTAAAATGTGCTGCTGGAATGGCAGGTAAAAACGGGGAGAGAATTCTGGCAGTTGGGTGCCAAGAGCATCTTGGGTGTCTCAGATTCAATGGATGGGACCAGGGAGCCTCTCCCTGTAATGTTGCTCTGCTCACTTTTTACTGTGAATCCCCCCTGAGGCTGAATAAAAGAACTAAAAATTAGAAATTTCAGACAAATCGCTGCCTCTCTACAGTTAAAATTTCCAGAAGTGAGCTGTCAGCACATTGGAAGAATGGAAAGCAGCTCAGCACTATTCAATGTTTTCAGCACACCAGACACTTTAGGATCTTGGCACAGTGAGCAACAAATGCAGGAAAAACATCTTTTCTGTCTCCTGCAGAGAAGGGGAAGTAGAGGGACAGAGTCTAAAGCCTCAGAAGCTGGAATGACAGTGACACAGAGGATGTGGCTGTGCACTTTTGCCAAGGATAACTGGTTTCCATGTGTTGGCCATGGTGGTGCCCACCCTGGTCTGGCCTCTGCCAACGCCCTCAAATCTGGGAGACCTGGGCAAGGCCCCTGTCTCCCTTATATCTGCATTTTCTTATCCTTCCAGCTTGTTTTCTGCCTGTGTCATATGAATGTTTGTGTTTTCCATGGTTGTGAGACAGCTTTTCTCAGAATTATTTCACTTATTTTGGAAAAAAAATGGGTTCTTGAGTTTTCCATTGAATGGTGGCTTCAGATCTGTTGCATCAGCTTCTTCTCACTCAGATACATCTCAGTTCTTGTCTCACACAACTTCCTACTTAAAAACACATTTAGCAGCTGTCTAAGCAATAGAAAGGACAAAGGCAAGGGCTCAGAAACACAGGAATGTTTATCTGTACATCCTGATAAACTACTGAAGCTGAAGTGAAAATAAAATTAAAGCATTTTTTAAATTCTCTTCTTCCTAAGTGATCATCCTGTGTGGATGCTCACAGTATTTAAAATCATGTTCTGCTCAAAGTTGTTTACTGAAGAGAAAGAAAAGTTTTACTGGGAGTCTCAATTCTTGGTGACTGGACTTTATACAAGATCCTTATGCAGCATTATCCAGATAAATTATAACTATAAATTTCCTCAGAAATCATGCCTCTTTGTTCTGACTCTCTACATCCTTTTATTTAAACTCTCTGATATTACACAACCATTTTATATCACCCCTCATCTGCACAGTATCTGAACACTTCCCACATACGAACTGAGAGGGAATATAAACTTCAGTTAATTCTTTGAATTTCTTAAACATTGGGGTAAAACCTCAGCTTTGATGGCAGCTTTTTTTTTTCATTTTAGATGTTATAATTAATTCTTAATGGATTTACTAGATAGAAATGTTGCTTCCTAAAGCTGACTGTGGGAATCAGGGCAGTCAAAACAAGGATATTTCCAGGTTTATGATACAAATGTGGGAAACAGTTGCTGCTAATCCAGAGTAGAATCCCAGAACCCTGGTTTTTGAAGTGCCTGAGCACGGGACATGGGATATGGGACAAACAGCAATGAGAAAAGCTTTAGGAGAGCTGAGAGGGAGTGCTGAATCCAGTCAGGAAGCCCTGTCTCCTGTGTGTCAGAGGCAGATGTGGTGAGTCATCCCACTGCTGCTGGGGGAATAGAGCTGTAGCTACTTATAGACATATCCTAATACCCAATTTCCTAGTTCCTGCCTGAGCATTTGACTAGAGCTTTTTAGTCTGTTTAATTCTGTTTTGCAAATATATCCTACCTCAGTGGTCTAATGAAACCAAAGTTTAGCACTTATTGCAAAGGGCCTTGAAATTCAGCACAGCAACTCCATCCCAGAATCAATTTGTCAGATTACATTAGAGTCCTTCAGACTTAAAAAATGGGCACCTGGTGAGCCTCTATATTACATTTCCAAAACTTTCTGTACTTAGCAGCATTTTTCAATAAGTTTCTTTGCAAATTAATTCTCAGTGTGATTAGATTCTTATCCAGGTTCTCCACACAACAATTTGAGTGCCCATGTGAATATGTAATGAAATGTAAGATTAGACTCACTGTAGAAGCAGAAGGGGATCAGTGACTGGCAGTTTTCACTTGTTCTTTCTTCTTTTGAAATTAAAGTTCTTGCCAAGTTTTACTACCTCCAAAATCACACATCTATGCCTCTAATAAACAGATGCTAAGCAGTTCTCTGAACAATCTGCTCTCCTTCTGCAGAAACCAGGCAGGAGTTCACTTCCAACATCACCTGGTCACTTTTCCTCATCTTGCTGTGCCCTTGCACATGCAGCTCAGAGAAACACTAAGGTATTCAGACAAAAAATTCTGACAAACTTAGTCACAGACTTACATTTAGGGATCTGTGGGATTAACTTTATAGGAAAATTTATACATCAGGAGTCAGAGGTCTGGGGTGTTATGGTGGGAAGAAAAACACAGAAAATCAGCAAACTTGTTTTCATGAGAGTGGGGAAGCACAGCATGTACCAGAAAGGTTGACATGAGCACCTGTCTTGCAGATTCAAGATGTAACCCTGCACATATTATAGGGCTGCTGAACAAATTCATCCCTGCCACTTAAACTGCAAAAAAACCCAGCAAAACTAGCACCATCACTGCTGCTACTCCTAAACCTCCAACAAAATTGCTTCTCTTCTGATAAAGGTATCTTCTTCTGATAAAGCTCTTCTGCTTTATGGGAAGCCTAAGAAAAATCTGTACAGAGACCAAGATTCTAATGCAAATTCCCTTGTGAAGCTATTTATTCTTATAGATCAAACATTTTAAACATGTTGTTTGTTGCTTAAAACAGCTTTATTCCAAACACTTCCAGCTATATAAGTGTTATCACTGTGCCAGGATTTTTCCCAAAGGTAGATTTAAGCATGAGGACTAACATCAGATCTTTTATGATTTCAAAGACATTCTAATCCTAGCTGCCTGACTAAACTGTATTCCAGCAAGAACACAAACCACATTCAATTTCAGATTATAAACCAGTTTATAAACCAATAATTCAGATTATAAACCAATTATAAACCTTTCTATTAAAAGCCAGGCATTTGGATTTGTACCCCAGATTACCTTCTGCAGTTCAGTCTCATCCCTTAAAATCAGTGAACAATTATACTTGATGAAAGGAAGAAACAGCCAGAGATACCAAGAAGCCAAGTAATTAGCCTGCATTAATCTTTGGTTGCCCCTGTTCTCTAAGGTGACCTGAATTTGTAAGCTTTGTGAGCTCTGAAGTCTGTGTAGCCACTGTGTCAAGCCCAGAGCATTAAAAAGAGTTTTCATTCTGGGGCTGAATGCAAAGGCAAAAAAACCTAATGATGATTCTGAAGAACATTCAGGTTTCCAGTTGTTGACACCAAACAGCCTTATAAAGCAGCAAAAAGACAGCTGCTTCCACCAAGCATCAATTTGAGATCTGATGCTTGATCCCACTTATCTTAATTATAACCTTTCAGTAACTGGATAAAGAGAAAAACAATTTTAATATAACATCTCTTGGCAAAAGACTCAATTGAACAGCAAAATGAGGAAAAAATTTAGACTCACAATGCAGTAAATAGCCAAAATTAAAAACTTTTTTCCTCAGCTGCCCTCTCATTATAATAGATCACAAACTTTAAAAGTTTCATTATCTTCAATGATCAGTCATTGTTTTGCAATGTAAATGGAAATTTTTGTTTCAAATTGAAAATCAAAATGCAGGGTTTGGTGACATAAGAAGTTTCTTACATTAAGACATATTAAGGAATCAAGAGTAGCTCCAGTGACTGAACTTAGTAGATTTTGCCCAGTGCCATAAAACTTCATCATGTCTAAGTGTCTGTTGTTTAAAGTACTGTCTGTGGCAGCTTAAAGTGTAAAGGGAACAGCACAAATGGAGTATTCACCGTTCCAGTAAATTTGTGATTTTCATTTTATACAAATGTGTTTGCCAATGAGCTTCCTATTATGAACCTGATTATTACCTGTATTAGAAACAGGAGCCTCAAAGAGCCATTGTCAGAATTCATTGTAGAAATTGGTCTGGAAGACAAGTATAAAGACATTTAATCAGCATTCTTATCCAATAAAACTGATTGGAAGAGTACAGTTTTCATGAGCCCACCTTGATCACAGTGAGAGCAGAGAGCAAGTGTTCTGAATTTGAACAAATTAGAAACAATCCCATCAGGGCACAGAGATAAGTTAATATTCAGATATGAACTGCAGCAATAAAAGGTAAAATGGGAAATGAGATTAGATTGTTTTTCTTAACAACTCAACAAAGCTGATCCAAGAAGAATAACTGAAAAAAATTCAAAGTGGTGAATGCAGATCATTGTGGTCTCGGGTTCCTCTTCCAGATCCTGCTGTAGATATAGAGGAAAATTCATCATCTCTCCCTAATTCTCTTGAAGATAAAAAACACTTCTGCACAGGTGTACACAAGCAGCTACACACCTTATACGTGAAGGCATTTTCTAAGGGTGGAAATATTTCATTTAATCCCATCTTTGATCACGGAAATTATTCAGACAGAATTAACCAGGCTCCCCTTCAATGGAGAGAAATTAAATGAAATTAAATTAAATGGATGTAATAGCCCAACTCTTTAAAACAGCTTTAGAAACTGCTATACTCAAAATGAGGAGAAACTGCCACTTTCCCTGCTGTGCCCATGGATGAAATCCACCATGGATCATTACAGTTGGACAATCAGAAAGGCAACAGCACATGAAATATTATCGTGTGCAAGACTGGACCTTCAGGAATGAGAATACCACCAAAATCAGCTCTGAGGATGAATGTTTGGCAGCTGCACAAGGACAGCAGTCACATTAGACCCAGGGCTAACTCTACATCTGGGTTTCTATCACTTTCACTTATGAAAATCCTTCCCATAAAAAATACAAAATAAAACCAACAAAACACTAAAATTATGAGACTCGTTTAAAGGGCATCACTTAATGGAGGAGGTGAATGACCCAGTACATTAAATTTGCCACAGACATTAGTTTCTCCACCTCTTACTTTATGTCTTTCTCCACTTGGACTATTGAGCATCTGGTCTTTAGATTAATAAGTAAAAGGTAGGACAGCAGAACCAGACATTAGGGGAAAATGACAGCATCAGAAAAGCCAGCAGAAAAGGAAATTTCTGAGAAACTCAACTTTATCAAAGTAGATTTAGTGGAAAGTTCTTGCACTCAATAGAGCTGAAGGATTTTGTCCTCTGAACAAGGTCGGGTGGTTCTTGTAAGGTCACACAACTCTCCCCTAAAAAGCATCAAATACACCATTGGTAGATGCAAGTTCTAAACTTACCCCAGTTGCAAATATTTTCTCATGGAGACTTAGTCATTCAAATGAAAAATTGTGGTGATTATGTTTAACATCACCAAAAGCAGAGAGCACTTCAGGTAATCGCTTCCAAGGAGGAGAAATAAAACACTGCAAATAAAGCCATCCTTTAAATCTTGTAAGTATTTATTATCATTGCCTGAGTAATTCAGTATTCTGGTGTGCAATGTTAATAGGATCCATTATAGTTCACCTGAGCCCCAAATTGTTACTGTTAAGGCAAAAGGGATTTTTTTTATACTTCTAATTTTCTTAAGTTACATTGAATTCTATTTTATGACAAGATGTGTGTGGATTCCAAACAAACTTTTATTTGCTTCTAATGGTGGATAAAAAAAAAGAAAACCTTTTGGAAGTCAGAAATATAAGGTGATTGAATAATTCCTATTGCAGGTCTGCAAGCGAATCCTAATTTAGTCTCTCTGAAGTTGCTGCAAAAAGAATTTTCTATTTTTTTTAAGTTTTGGTGTCTCATAGAAGTAAAAAAAGCTGGAAAAATAGCTGTGTTCTGAAATACTTGGAGTTAGCTGTGAGGTACAGTAAATTTGGCAGATACAAATTAAAGACATCGAATTTTCCTTCACGGTCCCTAAAATAAAAGGGAAAAAATACCTGATTAGAGACATGTGAGTTAACAAACATCCCTCAGTGAGGATGGAATTAATAGTCAATAAGTGCACTGATTTTGTGTGAATGAAGGGTCAGCTTTGCCTCTGCCCCATCCAGACAGAGCAAGACTCCTTGGCAAATGGAAAAACAAGTCAGTGAAAGAAGACTTATAAAAAAAAAAAGAGGATTTTTATCCTCACTATTTCTTGCAGCTATGAAAAGGGTGTGCATGGGATAAGAGCAAGAGATCTTTGATTATTCTCACAGGCACTGGAGGCACAGGACCACTAGGATGTGGATTTGGATCCCAGGTGGGATCCAAAGCATTGTGTGCTCCTGAGTATCTCATGCCTCACCTCCCTGTTCCCATCTATAGAGAGTTTGTGAGCTTTTAAAAGTATGACCCCCCCAACACACAATAGAATCGAACAGATATTTTAAGTTTCTCACACAGTTAAATGGTGAAGTTATCTATTATGAAAGAAATTAGGGCTTTCCTATCATTTAGATGATTGCTTAAATTTGACACTTTACCTGTGATAGTGTCTCAAGGAGCATAAAACCAGCACAAATGGCTGAGGCAATTGAGAAATCCTGAATAGGAAGAGAAGTTCTGTCTCTTTGCTAAAAGCTCACAGTGGCAGCTTGCTGGGAAAAGCTGTGAAATGTGCTCCCGGGCTCTGTCCTTAACATGATTATGCAAAGTAGACAGTAGTAATAGTGCTGCCCTGCCATCACTTACAATGCATCTGCTCTCTTTCAATTTTATGTAATTTTCATTGAATTTAGGTCCATCAGGTTGCCCTGCCACAGGATTCATGTGAAAATGAGATCCTTATTCTATGCAACTGATGCAGTTGAAGAAAGGGGAAGTGTTAAGGCTGCTATTCATTATGCTAAGGGGGAGAAATTACTCCAAAAATGCAAAGAGATAAAATCTATTTAAATGTGCAAGTTTTCAGCTATTTCCATTTCAGAAAAAAAAAAAAAAGAAAGAAAAAGAAAAGAGGCTATTTTAAATAAGAGATCTGTGTATCACAGCTGGCCTCAGAATACTCAAACATATGTGTTCAGGTGGGAATTGTGATGTGTATGTCACATTACTTACAGACCTGACCCAGCAAAGGAATCTGAGTTGGAGTTTGGAGTGAACATTCACTTCTGTTACCCTGAAATATCAATTTTGGGGTAGAGGCTACTGAGCAACATAAATAAGGGAAAAAGGAGGCCCAGTAATTCAAAGATGAACAGTGATCTTAGCAGAGAGTGCACATTGCCCAAGTTAGTGTGGATCAATCCACTATAAATTCCTCCAACACCAGAGTTTAATCATGTGATGCTCTGGGTAAGAAACAGTGCAGAAGGTGGTATTTAGAGTTCTGGAGTAGAGAACTGCTGATCCAGTGGGCAGATTTATGCAATTAAATCTCTCATGAAGATAACCTACACAAATAGCTAAACATCTCAAGCCATTGTTCATTGGAATCATTGACTTTTACATCAAATTATATCATCTCACTTCAGTTTATAAAATCCCTGAGTTTTGCCATACAAGCAGCAATGCACTGAAATAAAGTTCTGCCTGCTGAATCAGAAACCAGAAAGTGGCCAAGTGTATCAGTCCATAACAAAAACAATTGCACATTTTACCTTGGTGATATTGTTAGTTGTATCTGTTCCTTTTTACAGGAACAGATTGAGATATATATATATATATATACACACACACACATATTTCTTTTAATATGTTTTATATAGTAATGTCAGCCATGACAATGTTGTCTACAGCCTTTCTTTAAACCTGTTTATTTACTTGAGGGTTTTTTATTCCTCCTGAGACACCCTAGGCATGCACATGGTGAAAACTGACATTTTGTTGGCTATGAAGATGGAAACACTTCCATGCTTCAGATCTAACCCAAATACTTTAAAGTACTGATACAGTTATTTTGGTTTTTTTGTGTGTGTCTGTTGTTTCAGAAGGAATAACTGGATTTGCCATATGTGCTCTAAATTACAGCAAAAGAAAGTAAGTCCCAGGCCTGAAATATAATAAGCAACTGTCTCTCTCTCCTCTTACAGGTGTCTCCTAAAGAGCAAAATAAACAGAAACAAGAATGCAATCTATATGTAATTCCACCTTCACTGAGATCAATGGATTTTTTTCCCTTTTGATTTACACTTAGGCACAGAATAACATTTTTTTTTCAGTCAGTCTGGTTTAATGTTATTAAAAATAGTGGTGGAGTCATTGAAAATGGTGAAAGACAAAACTCAGAGACTTTGGGCAACACGAGTCAAAGTTGCTCCTGATCCAGGACCATCTGCCTGGCAGAAGGCAAACTGACCCACAGTAAGAACATCTTCTACCAATAAAATCACTGCAAATATATTGATGATTTCTAAGAATCCAATTTCTTCTCAATGTGATTGTCAGTGAGGAATTTGGTTCAACAGATAAAGCTCCACGATCACATAGGTTGGGTTATCAAGCATTCCCTACTACGAGTAAAACAAAATAGGAGACAGCAGAGGATTGATTTCCATGAGTATTGAGGACAAAAGGTCCTGCTAGTTACACTTTGTGGACTCTTGTTTCAGAGACAAACAATCTAGAGATATATTTCTACAAATCAGATAAATCCAGACATTCTTTAACAGTTGATTTAGGCCTGGCTGGTGCTACTGACTTGCCACCATTGCAAGCCAAACTTCAAACTCACCTGTTCTTTCCACAGCTTTCTGTGCCAGCAGAATGCCTGGCTGTGGCTGCAGTTAGTCCCTAACACATCGTTTGCCCCTGCTTAGGGTCCATCCCAGGAAACAACATTAAACATCACCCACGTTATAGCCTAAAGGATGCTGCTGCTGGAGGTTACTTGTGAATACCCTCGGGCAGCCAAAATTGAAATGCAAAAACAACAGGG